>CM055681.1:12040046-12640046 GCA_029448645.1 Andrena camellia
TTACTGTAATATTGTGGAAACATTGCCGTGGAATATTGCAATGGACACGTTTGTGCAATGTTCCTGAAATATTGCGCACACATTGCCGTGCAATATTGCGCACATACTGCGGTACAAGACTCCCGGAACATTGCGCACACATTGCCGTGGAATATTGCGCACATACTGCTCAGCCCCGTTCCTGCAACGTTCGCATAGAATACGAGACTTCTTTATTTCCACTCGACAATGCGGAACGATTTTATTAGGTATAATAAATTAAATGGCAATAGTAGGGACACTGGCAGTAATTGGGACATATAATACTTCTTTACAGATATGTTTTGTTGCTGTATATAGTTTGTGAATTTGTTTAAACCATATAATGTTAATTAAGTAATTGTATTAATTAATTATGTCAGATATTGTCCACGTTCGCATATATTCCCTCGCAGGTGGCCTGTGGAATCTTAGACTATATTCTGTGTGTCGACATTTCAAGAACGCTCGCGTAATTCCGTATTCAGTGCGGATCGTTGCAGGAACGTCGCTGAGCAGCGTTCCTGCAACGTTCGCATAGGAGAATACGGGACTTCTATATTTCCACTCGACAATGCCGAATGATTTTATTAGCTATAATCAATTAAATGGCAATAGTAGGGACACTAGCAGTAATTGGGACATATAATACTTTTTTACAAATATCTTTTGTTGCTGTATGTAGTTTATGAGTTTGTTTAAACCCTATAGTGTTAATTAAGTAATTATATTAATTACTTATGTCACATATGTCGACAAACAATACAGTCTTACATTGTACTTGCAATTGTAAGCTGCGGGCCTGGAAAGTTAATCGCGGGCCTGGGGTTTTACCTTACGCCGGGTCACCGTATGGTCGGTTCGGCGAGTACCCTTGACTCGCCGAATACGCGGCTGAAGACGGCGCGACCGTTTTATGATAAGGTAGCTAGAAATGAGGACAAAGTGCGAGTCGGCCCAAGTAATTATCCCCTTCGCCTATAATATCGTGCGAGACCCGTGGTACGTCGATGGGGCCAAACATGAAAGTCACGGGTGAGAGCCGTGGTACGTCGTACGGGCCAAACGTAAACAACACGTGTCAAGCTCGTGGTTTGTAGATAGCGCTCAACGTAAACAACACGGGTCATGTTCGTGGATAATTTTCGCCGAAGTCTTTTTATCTCAGTTACGTGTTATTCTTGGCCGCATTCTCACGTTCAGATATATTTTTTTAAACATATTAGAAGAATACCCCTAAAAATGTCTTCAAAAAGAAAATTCAGCTGAACCGTGAAATGGCTCGACGCGTGACCAACCTCTGGTGCTGATTATGCGCCGGCCGTCGGAATTTAAATTGTAGGGTAAGGGGTTAATACAATTAGTTAATTAGCACTATAAGGTTTAAGCAACCTGTTAAACTGTATACAGCAATTAAAGATATTTGTAAAGAAGCCTGAGCTGTGAATTGTAAATCCACAAACACTAAAAACTAGAAAATAAAAAAAATTATGTTAAACAATTGTATTAAAAATGCGCTAAAAACTAAAAAACATTATTTTCTTGTACTACGCAGTATATTTCATAACAGAATATGAATCAACTTAATACAACATCAAGCGTTGAAATGAATTTGTTGTGAGATATCCGACTCCACGATTAGGGAGATGTAATGGGGTTTATCAAAACAAATCTTTGTTTTTGAATAATTTAAGTTTAAAGTGTTGGACGGTAGAAATATAAGTTCGAATACGGAAGCAATTTTCTTAATCAACGGTTGTAGCTGCAGCGGTAAAGAGTTCATCTACGGTGCTACAGGGTCGTGGGTTCGAATCTCCCTGGAGTGAAAGAATTTTCTATTTATAAAAGACACACGGACGTTATATTACTACGTTTCTGCACACATTCATGTCGTCAGCTCCCCTCACAGACACGTCCGGGTATATGTATGTATATAAAATAATACCGCTATTTTTTTTTGGCCCGACTGCCTGAAACCTTGCGGGACCATTGCTGTAAAATCTTGGAAACGTTGCGTGACCATTGCTGTAAAATTCTGAAACAATGTCGCAGAAATATCTCCTGCAATGTTGCACAGGGCGGACATAGCAATTTACTTGTAATGTTTCGGGAACATTCCGTGCAACGTTCCAGATGTTGCAGCGCAACGTCACTGAGATATTCCTGCAACAAAGTGTACTGTAGGGGAGATAAAACATCTGAAAAGGTGTTGAAGAAATGATACCAATGTTTTCTATTTTTTTTACATGTATTATATGGGTAGATGAAAATATCTGCCGATTTTCAATTGATTTCATTACACCGTTTTAAAGAAATAAATTATAACTTGAGAAAATTGTGAATTCAGGGTATTTTCACTGCCAAAATTTAGCAAATAATGCTTCAGAAAGCATTTGCAAAGTGAAAAATACCTTCCTAGGAGTAAAAATTAGACTCCAACTGTCGTTCGAGTTCCTTATATCTAGATTTACTATGCGTAAGACGTAGATATTCAAGTATTTCAAATTTCATATACTTTTGTCTAATATTGTACGTACGAAACATCTTTAATTAGCTGCCAATGTCACCCTATACTGTCAGTGTTCCCCACTTTACGATGTGTACAAATATTTTAACTAATTGAAATAACTTACTTTCAATGATATCCTGAATCCATCAATGAGGCATTTGGATTTATCTTCATTCGCGTTGAATGAAAAATGTTGACGCACAGCATGCTCCATCATGTAATATCCACAATGAAATAACAAAACGGAAGTCACAAACGTATAATATGTATATGCACGTGTTGTACATTCACTAAATTCCGCGAAGTGCAATTGATCAAGGACTGGTACAGGACAAGACTGATGAATGTTTGTCATTTGTCCTGACTCGGGGCTGCTAATAAAAACGTAATCCTGATGTGGGTAAAGTCCTGTTAGGAAGACGAGGCGGGGGTTTTTCACAAAACTTATGACGTGTCCGGAGGTGTATCGTGTTGCTCACATAAAGTACAGTCGAACCTCGACAACTCGAATCTCAAGAGAAGGGAAAAAATCTTCGAATTATAGAGGTTTCGGCTTATTGAGTTTTCGTTCAACAAACGAAAATTCGACTTATAGAGGCTTTGTACGACTGTTAATTTTTCGACTTGTGAAGCTGTAAAACCAGACAAATTCAAGTTTTAAAGGTACATTGTTTATTGTGTACCTATAATCAAATATACCTACAACTTAAGGCTGCCGTCTCACCCGGCGTTGAATGTGTGCGTACGCTCACACAAGCTAGGAAAAGCGTGTACGTATACGCGGTGTAGTAAGCAATCCGTTTCAACCAACTTACGTCGTGGAATCGTCAAGAAGGAAGCTTTTGCGGGTATAGTTGCCTTCAGTAGACATCCGTGCAGACGGGTCTGGTGCGTTTGAACGCTAATAAGCACCGTCCGTTGAAATAATAATGAATTTATAACTCGTGTACTGAGACAGACTCGGGAAATTACAGAATTATGCTTTAAGGATTCTCCGTCACCAGCGCTAATGGTATATTCGCGCCATGTACCATTAGAACCGGTGGAAGTCCAAGTTAGCCGATAAATGTAGGAAAGACATAGTTGCCGATACGTATCGAGAGTCCTATCGCGTTGTTGCTACATTTCCCCTATTACTATTTGTCGTCAGGGAGGCTTGAATGAATCACGGCGAAGCGGCTGGAGAACAAAGATGGGCAAAGATAATATCTGGATAAATTAGAATAAAATTTGTGTTTATCCGTTATCTCTCTTCGAGCTGAGGATTTGGGAATTCGGCGGTTTCTAATCTCGTTTCGAGAAGCATATGTTGTTGCTTGCGATGGATTATGTATTAATAAAATGTAAAACGTAATGTTTTTACCCGACTGCGGCACGCAAAGGAGGGTATTGTGTTTATCAGCCTATATTGGTATGTCCAGGTAGTAGTAAGGCTATGCCGGTTCTAACGCCGGTCCTCTGAGGGGAGCGCGGGGCGGGGGGAAGTGAAGGCGCACGGGGGAGCGCGGCGGAGGGAAGGATGGGCGCGGGGCCTGCGGGGAGAGGAAGACCGGTTGCGCGCGCACGAGCCGCGGAGTGGGGGAAGCTGCGATGATGGAGGGGATCAGTCCGGGCCGAGCCGCCGCGAAGACCTCTCCACGTCGGACCCACCGCTGAAAATTTGTTTTTAGAGGGAATGACCCCCCGAAAATATTTTCATACCTAACCGATGAAGCGGACAACCCCAAAATTTTTTTAGACCTAACCGTTGAAGTGGACAACCCCAAAAATTTTTTCCCCCCCAACACAGAGAAATAATAATTTATTTTTTAGCGGATGATGTCGGACAATGTCGGGAAAGATCGGAATTTTGCGAACCACGTATTCGGAGGAGTAAAAAATAAAAAAAATAATAAACCCAACTGCTTAAAAGGGGAACTAAAATGACAAAAACAAGACTTAATTTATTTATACATGATATATCTAGAGACGCGGTAGTGTCTCGACGCCAAGTACATGTTCGTTGTTTATACCAGTCGGGTTTTTTAAATTTTGTTAATTTTTATTAACATACTGCTGAGATTTTCCAGATTTAAATGAGTAGAAACACGGTATAAATCGGTTTATTTCTAGAACTGTACTAGATAATTGACTATAAGTAACATTGCTAATCTGATAATGCTAAACATAATCCGATTTATACCGTGTTTAAATTTATTTTCATATTGAAAATCTCAGCAGTATGTTACCGTAACATTCGTGTCGATACGATAAAAAATGTGAACATTTTACATTTTATTAATGGAAACAAAATGCACAATCATTAATTTTTTCAATATTTATTTATATCTACAATATGTATACTGATTTATACTGGTCATATGTATACTGGTCTTTATGTATACTGGTTAATAATAATTTTTCCCCCGGACCCCCCCCCCCCAACCTCCGCGCCTTCCACCCCATTCGCCTCCGCGCCTTCCTCCCCAACCGCCTCCGCGCCTTCCTCCCCAGCTACCTCTCTGCTTGCCTCCGGAGCCGCCTCCGTGCCGATAGGTTAGGCGTTTTAATGCCTTTTTAATCTGGAACAGTAACATAATAATTACATTTTCAAAAAATTACATAACATAACAAATATCGGACACAAACGCAATAATATTCACACCAGAGTTGGGCAAAATGTAATCTAATTACAAATTATGATTAAAATGTAATTGCGTAATTGATTACACATTATTTTCTGTAATCGTTAATTTAGGTATTTTTAAAAATTTAAAACATGATTTCGGCGCACAGTTTCGGTCAATTAAAAGAATAAAAGCTAATTTGCAAATATAAGAAGTATCATCTTCCGACGTTTCGGTCAATGTTTAGACCTTTATCAAGGAAAGTTTGAATAACCAGATACTGCGTATGCTTTTATGTAACACGCATAATAAAAGCGTGCGACGTGAGAGTCGGTTGGACGGTGACTGAAGCAAACAGTACACAGAAGGCAAGAACGTCCAGAGGGCAAAGCCAAACGCGTGGTCGAACCATGTCCCGGTTGGAACCGTTAAAAATTATGAAGTAAAACAAACGCGCGGAAATCCGAAACCTCACAACACCTTTTTTTCTATTAGAATTTTCGCTTCTACAGTTTCTATGTTTCGACTGTTTATACATATTAATTTCAACGTTATGTAATGCTTTGAGTGTTGATTCTTTATCAAATCATCAATTATTTTTGTTACATTGGCAGTGGTGTTGTGAGGTTTCGGATTTCCGCGCGTTTGTTTTACTTCTTACTTTTTAACGGTTCCAACCAGGACATGGTTCGACCACGCGATTGGCTTCGCCCTCTGGACGTTCTTGTCTTCTGTGTACTGTTTGCTTCAGTCATCGTCCAACCGATTCGCACGTCGCACGCTTTTATTATGCGTGTTACATAAAAGCATACGCAGTATCTGGTTATTCAAACTTTCTTTGATAAAGGTCTAAACATTGACCGAAACGTCGGAAGATGATACTTCTTATATTTGCGAATTAGCTTTTATTCTTTTAATTGACCGAAACTGTGCGCCGAAATCATGTTTTAAATTTTTAAAAACTTTTACGGTCGAAATTCTAACTTCATTATTTAATTTAGGTAGTTGACCACAATATTTTGTGTACTTGTGTAATTGATTACACACTATTTTTTGTAATCGTTTAGGTAGTTGACAAAATATTATGTGTTGAAAATAATGTGTAATCAAATACACAAGTATACAATATATTTTGTCAACTATATAAATTAACGATTACAGAAAATAATGTGTAATCAAATGCACATGTACACAAAATATTGTGGTCAACTACCTAGATTAGCGATTACAGAAAATAATGTGTAATCAATTACGCAATTACATTTTAATTGTAATTTGTAATTAGATTACATTTTGCCCAACTCTGAATCACACATATGCTATCACGGTCACATAAACCACATTTGACATAATTACTTTTTGTAATTCGGCTCTCATTCCCGGATCCTCCCTCGGGTTTTCTGTCCTTTCCTCCTTTCCTTCCTCTCTCTCATTTCCCTCCTGTGCCGCTTTTCCCTCCTGTGCCGCTTTTCCCTCATTCTCATTTCCTCCTCCTTCTTTCCTCCTCCCTTCAGTGAGCGCCTCTTTCAACTGGAAATGAAATAATGAATGTATTATTTTATGACAAATAGTAAGATTGTACGCACATACAGGGTAAATCTCTCGCTAGAGTCCTCAAAGATAATGCCGCCAATAAGCCGCGCCTCGCTGAGTTTCGTGGAAGTGACGAATTCCACGTTCTGCATTTCTCATCAGATCTTTGCGAAAATGGCGTCAACCGATGTCGTGCCGATGAAAATGGCCCCAAGCTAACTTCGTTAAAAATAGTCCGATATCCATGACATTTGACATGATTTTGATCAACAGAATGCCAGGAATTCATTAGTATCACCGCCATAGCGATTCGGTGAAGAATAAGGAATTTTTTAACATAATATCGTTGCTATTTAGGAGACGCGATTGCTCTTGCGGCTCGTTCTTCACAACTTTTTCTATAACGTCGAAATCCACGAAACTCAGCGAGACGCGGCTTATTGGCGTCATCGCCTTTGAAGACTCTAGCCACAGAATCACTCTATATAACAGTATATAATATAATACTTACATTATTCATATTCTCCATTTCGTCCTTCTATAATAGGTACATCCACGTGGTTGGCGTTCTTTGACTGGACTGACTCTCTACGCAACGGACTGTTTGCGCCGTTGCCTGGCTTGTAGATCGTCATTTGTTTCAGAACGCGCCATAGATAATTCTTCGGATTCACGTTTCACGTTTACGGTTCGCGTTCACGGTTCGCGTTTACGTTTTTTTGAAACGTGCAGAAGAATTTTCAGTTTTGTTGCGTTGTGTTTTATTGTGTTTGTGTTGTGTTTGTTGGTTTAGTGTAAAATGAGTGACACTCGAAATGTGTATATGCAGGACGTGCCGGAAGATACGGACAATAATTCTCCGTTTCGTTCGCGATATTTACGTTCGTACGCAAAGAGATTATTATCGAAACGGAAAGTATATCGCCAAAAGAGAAGGTCTTTAGCCCTTCAGAAGAAACGAGAAAGCGTAAAAACGGCAGATGACACTGCCGTAGGACAACATCCAGAAGAAGTAGTCGAGGAGCGTATAGTAGAGGAAGCATCAACATCCGATGGACGAAATCATACGCATCAAGATATAATGTACTTGCCATCTGATGAAGATACTGATACGGCCAGTTCGGGAGAAACTGAAGAGGCGCTTGAAGAATTTAATATAGAAAGTAACGAAGAAGAAAACTTCATTATAGAAAAAGTTGCGAAGAACGAGCCGCAAGAGCAATCGCGTCTCCTAAATAGCAACGATATTATGAATTTCCCAAATGTGCTTGCTCAATTGCAAAAAATAGGTAAACATGCAAAAGATAGGGAAGACTGTGGCATTGAGTACCTACGAATAACTGGTGTAAAACGGCGTGGCTTCAAGAGCATCTTCAGCGTAATGTGCACTTTATGCCATTACAAAGCTGAAATCTGCAATCAATCGGACGAAGCGAATTGCAATCAGGGCGCCGTTAATGCAACAATTTTATGTGGAGGCAGTTATGCCCAATTGGAACACACTTTTGCAGGAGTGAACATACGTTGCATGTCGAAGAAAAACTTTGTGAAGAATCAGAATGAATTCGTCAAGTCTGCAATTGCCGCTGCAGAAGAAGCGATGTTAGCAGCGGCTAAAGAAGAAAAACGTTTGGCGATTGAAAGAGGCGACGTTCTTCCCGCATCAGGGATCCCTCACATTCCCCATTGTGGCCGACGGAAGCTGGATGAAAAGATCCTATCGCAGTGGATGTTACGATTCTGCGTCTGGAGTCGGCGTGATAGTAGGCTATCACACCAAAAAAGTTTTATTCTACGGCGCTCGAAACAAAGTTTGCAGAATTTGTCGGATTGCTGCGAAAAACGAGAAAGAACCCCGAAAGCACACATGTTTCAAAAACTGGAACACATCTCGAGCATCGACTGCTATGGAAAGCGATGCCATAGTAGAAGGATTCAACACTAGCGTAGAAAAACGTGGGCTCGTTTATTCTACTCTGATTGCTGATGGGGACAGCAGCGTGTATAAGAAGATTATTGATGCTGACCCATATAAGAGACAGATTCGTGTAAAAAAGATTGAATGCACGAATCATTTGTTCCGAAACTTTTGCACAAAAATGAAAGCGATTGTAAAGAAGACCACACCTGGACCATTGCGACAAACTGTGGAAAGTAGCATTCGCCGGATGCGCACGGACATCGTAAAAGCCGCTAAGTTTAGATACAATCAGAATGAATCAATCGACGAAAAAAACAAAGAATTTGTATGGCGACATACAGAATATTCCGAGCCTCGTGTTTGGTGAACACAAAGAGTGTGCAGAACTAGAATATTTCTGCAATGGAAAGAATAAAGAGAATGAAAGAAACATCGTTGCAGAATTGATGAATATTGGAGTGTACCAGGACGTAAAAGAAATACTTCGTCCACTGTTAGCTCATGCGGAGAGCTTACTCTATAACACGAATAATAACGCTGTGAAAAGTTTAAACGCGATAATTGCCAAGTACATTGGCGGAAAAAGATTAAATTTCGCCGAAAGAGGATCATATACAAGAAGATGTGCTGCTGCTGTCGTGGAGTACAACACTAACCAAGTGCACTCGCGATTGAATGTGGTAATGAAGAAGAATACACCCGAGGTTGTGCGCCAAGTGGAAGAAAAGAAGAAGAAAGAAAAGGAAAAAAGAGCTGCAAAACAGAAGGAAACGAAGGCTGCGCGATATGTACGCAAGCAATTGCCCTCGCAGAAAGATTCTGATTATGGGCAAAATGCACAGAAGCCAGACATGCCATCCGAAATGTATGAACTGGAGCGGGAGAAGCATATGCAAATGCTCAATGAGTGGCAAGTCAAAAGACATGCTATTGAAGACGAAACCATCGGACAAGCGAAGAACCGCAGATGGTTGCAGTATAGGTCCAAACTGTTGACAGCATCCAATTTTGGACAAGTGTGCCTTCGCCGACCTGACACGGTATGCGCAAATGCTGTGAAATCATTTGTGTATCCAAAGTTGATTAGTGCACCAGCGGTGGAATACGGAAAAGAATGCGAAAAAAATTGCTCGCGAAGAATTGAAGAAGCAATATAAAGATATTGTTATGATTTCGGTTGGACATAATTTAATTTGAAGGTATAACAAGTGTAACAGAACATTTAACGGCGTAACACAACAAAGCGGTAACAGAATACAAGATCAATTATCTAAGGTGGTCACGAGATGCGTCTGTACGAAATGGCGGTTGACTCTCGATTGACAGCTTGATAGATGATCGATACGATCACCTTCTTCTCGCTGTTTCTTGTCTTCGTTGCGAACACCAGCGGGCCATGGATCTCATCCATAGGGTCGTCCCGATCGCGTCGCTTCCGCTTGGTCTTCGTACTCTGGTCTGAGGAGGGAGGTCGTGCTGGCCAGGTGGCCTCCCCAGACCGCCGCCTCGGCATTCGCCTTCCCGCCCCGAGGGAAAACCACCCAAAAAACCTGGGGCAAAGCGTAGGTACAACTGGCTAGTCATCTTCGGTTTCTTCGCTGTTTGCTTCAGCGTGGTTTCCCGCTTCGAGAATTCCAATGATGTATCCGTCTCTGACGATGTTCCTCGGTGAAACTCGCACTCGTCTTGTGTGTTTCTCGATGGGGTGTTCCAGTTCCTTATCCCACGAGGTCTTTGGGAGGTTCCACGACGACTCTACTGCTCCGACGTTGAGTCTTCCTCACGGGTCCGACTCCGAGACTGCAGCCTCTCCGTTCGGACTCTGCTCCGACGCTGCGTCTTCTCCTTTGGGGATGGCTCTGGAGTTCCCTTGCAAAAGAAGTCAAAGAGACATTAGCATTCTCTTCGCTTCACACGGATCCGTTGGAGCCGTATGAGTTGGGGAGCTAGAGAGGGAGGCCGAGTACGCCCGCAGGGGGTCGCTGCTAGTCGCGAGCATACGAGCGACCCAGCCCCCAGTCCAGCCACCAAACTCGTCAGCCCTGCTGTCTAGGCTCTTGTCTCTTCAATTCTTCTCCCTTTCCACAAGCCTTGGCATCGTGATGGCCCCATTCCTGTTTGTGTCTTCTGGTTCTGCTTCAGGGGACCGTCCTTTCAAGCTTGGCAACGACCCCGTCTCCGCGATGCTCCCTCCGACCGATCCGAGCGACTGCGTCGCACGTCCGTCCGGTGGTTGGGGACACCATTTCCCGTCTGCTGTCCACCCCCAGCATTCTGCATCCTGGGGACCCCATGGTATCCATCGTACCGGGGCCCCGCGGAGCGCGACCGCGATCTCAACCAGGGGGGCTAGCGCGGCGCTTCCACGTATGTCCGCGCTGTGCTGCGGACCGCCACTCTGTTGCGGCACATTCGGGGAATTCGGGGTCGCATTCGAGCCGCGGTGGCCGTCCCCCGACACCTTGTCCCTCGTCGTGGGATACCGTGCACCTGTAACACAAAAAAAAGAGGGGCTGGGCTACGAAGGTAGCCTCCGCAGCCCAGTCCACGGATTAGCTTATTGCTAATCTTCTCTTTTGATTCTTGATGTGGCCCGCGACGTCGTCATTCCTCCTGGACTCGTCCTTCGTACTTCGCAAGGGGGCGCACGTGAACCACCTTGCACTTCTTCCTAGACGAACGTTGGATCCTGTATATGACGTCGTTGATCCGGTCCACCACCGTGTATGGGCCTTCCCACTCAGCTTGCAGCTTCGGGCACTTTCCTTCGATTCTTCGTGGTTGGAACAACCACACTCGTTCTCCGGTTTGGAACTCCACCGCGTGGACACGATTGTCGTACCACGACTTCATCTTCGAAGTATAGATGTCCAGGCGACGTCGAACAAATCCTTGGATCCTCTTCATCTTTTCTCGGATCCATTCGGAATATCTCTGCTCGACGTCCTTGTCTTGTTCCACTTCTGGGGGCAATCCCCTCCACAATTGTAGTGGTAGGCGAATTTCTTGGCCGTACAGGAGCATCGCTGGTGTCAATTGGGTAGCCTCATGTCGTGCTGATCTGTAAGCTAGGAGGAACATGGGGATCCACTCGTCCCAATCCCGCTGCTGTTCTGTAACAAACATCGCGAGATATTGGAGCAACGTTCTATTCAAACGTTCTACCAGACCATCGGATTGAGGATGCAGATGAGTCGTCCGTGTCTTCCTGATTCCCAGCAGCTTCAGCAATTCCTTGAACACGGAGGATTCGAAGTTTCTCCCTTGGTCCGTGTGTATCTCCAACGGTACACCATGACGACACACTACGTTGTGCAGAAGAGCTCTTGCCACTGTGACAGCTCGCTGGTCTGGCATCGCGATTACTTCCGGCCACCGGGTGAAGTAGTCCGCCACGACCAGCATAAACCTGTTCCCGGCCTGGGAACTCGGGAGCGGACCCACAACGTCCAGGGCAAGTCTGTCGAACGCACCTCCCACGTTGTATACTCTCAGGTTCCCTGCTCCCCTCTGACGTGGTCCCTTCTTCGCCGCACAGGTGTCACACCGCCGGCACCACTCTTGAACGTCCTGTCGACACGTAGACCAGAAGAACTGTTGGCGGATCTTTGCCAAAGTCTTGTTTACGCCGAAGTGTCCAGCTGCTGACGCATCATGGAACTCCTTTAGTACTTCTGCAACCCTTTCGCGCGGCACCACCAAAAGCAACGATGTCGTTGTACCATCGTGGGACTCTCATTTCCTGAAAAGCAAACCTTCGTGAATTTCCAGCGAGTCCCATACGGACCAGTAATATTTCAGGCGTGCGGAGAAGCGAGCAACTTCCTGCCAGCCTGGCTTCTCCCCTTCCCCTTTCTTTTTGATGATAAAGTCAATCTCTTCATCCTGCTCCTGGCTCCGTTTCCATTCGTTCTTCGTCTCTTCGTAAAATAGCCTGTGAATCTTCTTCGTGGTATGCCCTTCCTCTTCTGCTTCTTTCTTTTCCAGTCGATTGCAGTTCTTACAATTTTCCTCGCTGCAAGGTCTTCGTGAAAGTCCGTCGGCGTTCCCATGGGTTCTTCCTTCCCGATGGCGAATCTCGAAGTCGTATTCCTGTAGTCGCTCTATCCAACGGGCGCTTCTTCAGGGCGCTTGAAGGTCAACAGCCAGCGAAGCGCCGCATGGTCCGTCCTTATCAGGAATCTTCGTCCGTAGAGGTAGTGATGGAAGTGTTCGATGGATTTTACTACTGCCAGTAGCTCTCTCCGGGTGACGCTGTAGTTCCTCTCTGCTTTTCCTAAGGTCTTGGAGAAATAAGCCACGACCTTTTCATGTCCTTCGTGTTCCTGTGAGAGGACGCCGCCTATGGCAAAGTTAGAGGCGTCCGTGTCCAGAATGCAATCCTTGTCTATCACTGGGTAGGCTAGCACCGGGGCTCCGGTTAGTTTCTTCTTCAGCTCTTGAAAAACTCCTTAGCATTCTTCGGTCCATTGGTAATCCTGTTTGGTCTCGGTGAGGCGATGCAGGGGTTTGGCGATGCTGGAGAAATCCTTTACAAATTTCCTGTAGTATGTACACAATCCTAGGAAACTTCTTAATTCTGTGACGTTCTTCGGCTGCGGCCATTCCGAAATGGCTTTAATTTTCTCCGGATCCGTCTTGACTCCACTCTCCGTTACGATGTGGCCCAGATATTTTACTTCTCGGCAGAAGGAGCATTTCTTGGGGCTCATCAGTAGTCCAGCTTGACGTAAATGTGAAAACACTGTCCGTAGGCGTCTGAGCTCCTGTTCAAAGTCCTTTCCGTAGATGATGATGTCGTCCAGGTAAACCAAGCAGATTTTCCAGGTCAGATCTTGAAGTACGTCTTCCATCAGTCGCTCGAATGTTGCAAGGGCGTTGCAGAGTCCAAAGGGCATCACCTTGAACTGCCAGAGTCCCGTCCCTACTGAAAATGCAGTTTTCCCTCGGTCCTTTTTGTCCATAGAGATCTGCCAGTATCCGCTCTGCAAATCCACGGTTGAGAACCACGTAAGTAAAGTGAGGGCGTCCAGGGTAACCTCTATACGGGGTAGAGGATACGAGCCCTTCTTGGTAACCTCATTCAGGCGATGTATATTCCGCTGTGGACAGTTTGAACGGACTAATTGCTAAGTACACTGGCGGAAAAAGATTAAATTTCGCCGAAAAAGGATCGTATACAGGGAGATGTGCTGCTGTTATCGTGGAGTACAACAGTAACCAAGTGCACTCGCGATTGAATGCAGTAATGGAGAAGAAAACGTCCGAAGTTGTGCGCCAAATGGAAGAAAAGAAGAAGAAAGAAATGGAAAAGAGAGCTGCAAAACAGAAGGAAACGAAGGCTGCGCTATATGTACGCAAGCAATTGCCCTCGCAGAAAGATTCTGATTATGGACAAAATGCACAGAAGCCAGACATGCCATCCGAAATGTATGAGCTGGAGCGGGAAAAGCATATGAAAATGCTCAGTGAGTGGCAAAAGCAAAGACATGCTATTGAAGAGGAAACCATCGAACAAGCAAAGAACCGCAGGTGGTTGCAGTACAAGTCCAAATTGTTGACAGCATCCAATTTTGGACAAGTGTGCCGTCGTCGACCTGACACGCTGTGCGCAAATGCAGTGAAGTCATTTCTGTATCCGAGAATAATTACTGCACCCGCGGTGGAATACGGGAAAGAATGCGAGAAAAATGCTCGCGAAGAATTGAAGAAGCAATATACAGATACTGCAGAATGTGGAATCTTCGACAGCTGCATCCCCTTCTTAGGAGCTCCACCGGATGGAATCATCGGTCAAGAGGGTATTGTGGAAATCAAATGCCCCAAATCAGCGGAGAACTTTACGCCGGAAGAAGCTATGGAAAAAGGACACGCTGTCCAGTGCATGTTCACACGTAAAGAAACAGGTATTTCAATGAGCAAAACGCATCACTATTATTATCAAGTACACGGTCAGTTAAATATTACTGACAGAAAGTACTGTATATTTTGCGTTTGGACCCCGAAGGCGCTGAAATCTATCAAAGTAGAGAGAGATGATGCGTTTTGGGAAAGAGAAATTGAGCCAAAACTGGTTCAATTTTATTTAGAATGCATGCTACCCGAATTAATAGATAGTCGGCACAATAGGTGCATGCCTATTCGGGAGCCACAATTTATATTAGCGGAGAGAGCGAAAGAAAAAGCGAAAAGCTTGAAAAAGCGAAAGAGGTCTCCCTCCGAAAATAGTGAAACTATTGCATCGGTCCGGCCTCGCACCGCACTGTAAAATGCAGTACCACTGACTCTGTCAGTGGTCACAAGTGCCAGCAATGGCACTTGTACTCGCGGATCATATGTATGATCACGTGAGTCGATCCACGCCGGCGTAATTTTACCAAGAAAGTGACTAAGGAAATAAATTGCATCGACCTTGTGTCGCACCGCACTGTAAAATGCAGTACCACTGGCTCTGTCAGTGGTCACAAGTGCCAGCAATGACACTTGTACTCGCGGATCATACGAATAATAAATTTAATTCACCCTTTAATTTTTTAGACACATTTCTAAGTTCACAGGAGCAGACAGACAGGAGACAGAAGAAAGATAGAAGAAAAGATGCATATGTAAGGATGCCGAGTCCGGTTCGGTCAAAGTGCGCCGGACTGATGCATATGGGCGTCGCAGGTATGCATAATATTCGATGAATTATAGAACCAAACTTTTACTTTCATACCAAACTGAGCAAGCACAGCCTTGCTAGTGCAAATAAAATGGGACATAATGACAATTTTATATTTACCCATGACAATGATCCAAAGCATCCTGCGATATAATACTAGGCAGAGGGTTTAATATAGCCCACCAAAATATTTTAAAACGTCGCCGTAATCATAATACTATATCTAAAGAAAGTTTGAAAGCCATCCTGCTAGAAGAATAGAGTAAAATACAGCCTGCTGTAACATCCAACTTAGTAAATTCCATACCCAGTAGCCTCGAAGCTATTATAAAATCAAAAGGCAATCCCACAAATTAATAAAACATTAAATATTCAGTTTATTTTCATAGTTTGTTCATTCTTTATTCAACTGTACGAATACTTTTTGCGCGTCCATTTCTCCGCGTTTATCTGTTTTTGTTAATACCTTTGTAAATGTTAAAGGGAATACACTTTTGTTTATACAAAATGTATTCTACAAACATTAAAGAACCATTGTTTTCCGTTACAATTTATTACTAACATGGATATGCAAAGTTTTACTTTAAATTCTTCGCTGTACGAATACTTTCTACATCGACTGTACGTATAAATAAAAAGATATTGATACGCAAATTAGTATTGTTTCATCGACATGTTTCCTAACTTCACTCCCGAACCTCTCTATCTTTCATTATTGCTTTCCTCTTTTACGTTCCGCGAGGCTCTGCCGCTAGACGCAGGAATCGGCGGGCTCCAGCAACAGCTGATGCAGGAGGAACACCTACAGCGGTGGTTATGTGTGCGTGACTGACGCACCGCAGTTCCTCACACATAAGCACCGCTCCTCTCGGTGTTCCCCCCTTCCTCAGCGCTACCTGGAGCCCGCCGCTCCCTACCCTGACGCAGCTCTCGTGCCGTATTCCTCCAAGACTTCTCAATAGAAGGAGCTGTGGCAACAGCGCGGCAGGGACAGAAATAACAGAAAATGTGGCAACTATGCGTCAAAAATTCGTCTACATAGAGTACCGGGAGATGTCACCTTTGTACAACTTCTTTTTATCGACCGCAATAATTTCATTAGGGACCGTTTGTTTACAAGGGACGCTTCGGTCGATTCGGACCATAACAAAAAGGAGACGGCAGCCTTATGGACTATATATACCTACATATATAGGGACTTCCGTTTCCGATCGCAAGCCTGGCAGAAGTGTGTGCTTGGTGTTGCGAGTTGAGTGAGGGAAGTGTGAGTAAAGGAGGATACGAGAGGATAGGAAGTGAGTGGGGAAGGTGGGGGAAAGGTGAGGAAGGGATAGAGTGTAAAGGGAATAGGGCAGTGATAGTGGGTGGCGAAGTACGAAGCGGGATAATGGAGCGGTTTGGAGGTTAGGTCGGGAGATAGGTGTTGTGTGGCAGGAAGAGAAAGGCAGAGGAGCAGGTAGAGAAATCTATCGGACAGGTGAGGAAGTAGGGACAACTGGCAGAAAGGCAGGAGGTTTGAACGGGGGTAAAAGGAAAAAGGAGGTAGGATAGAGGATTAAGGGTAGGAGTTAAGAAGACGGCGGAGGGTATTACGAGAGGGGGAGGGCAAATGACGGGGGATAAGGAAGAAGAGGGTAGGGGGGATGGAACAGGGAAGGAAAAAGGAAAGCTGAAAAGTGAGGGAAGGCAAAGGAATAATAGTGTGAGTACCGTGATCAGCTATGCGGGTAGTCTGGATAGTTGCGGGGGGAAAACGAGGAAGGAGAGGGAGGTGGAAGAAGGGGCGGAGGAGGAAAGGAAAGTAGTAGGTTTCCAAAGGAGTGGGAAGACGTTGAGATCGCCAGAAGGAGGGATGAAGGGGGGCGAAGAAAGAGAGGAAATGAGGGAGGAGAAGAAGAAAGGAGGAAGGAGAAGAGGAGGAGGGAAAAGATAGAAGAAAGGTTAGAGTGGATGGAAGAGAGGGATGGGAGGGTGGAGGAAATGATAGAGAAGATAGAGAAATGGGAAAGGGAAAAGGAAGGGAGGGGTAGTATGGAGAGGGGGAGAAGTTGAGTGAGTTGGTTAAGAGCGAGAAGGATGGAGTTAAAGCAGGACAAGAAGGAAAGGGAGGAGAGAAGAAATAATGTGGTGGTAAGGGGGTTCGAGGCAGACGGAATGAGGGAGGAGAAGGAGGTGAAGAAATTGTGGGCAACGATGGGAGTGGGGGAGGGTGGGATAAGGAAGGCGAGAAGGTTAGGGAGGAGGAGAAAGGAAGGGAGCGGATTGATTTTGGTGAAGCTGACGGGAAGGGAGGAGAAGATAAAGGTGATGGCGGCGAGGAAAAAACTGAGGGGCAGGAGGGAATGGATAGATGATGATTTGACAGAGGAGGAAAGGAAGGCGAGATGAAAGGTCGAAAGAGAGGTGGCGAGGGAGAGGGGGGGAGGAAAGAAGGTACAGGTGGGATATATGAAGATATGGGTGAACGGGAAGGTGAGAAGGTGGGATGAACTAAGAGAAAGATGGGTGGAGGAACAGGGAAACGAAGGATAAGGGAAAGGGGAAGGGAGAGGAGATAAAGGGGGCGGAGTAGGTAAAAGGTTGTATTCTGGAACGTGGCAGGGTTGAGCAACAAAGACGAGGACTTTTGGAAAGGCCTGGAGGAGTGGGACGTGATAGTGATGAGTGAGACGTGGATCGAGGAGGGGGGAGGTGAGGAAATGTGGAAAGGAGGCTACCCAGGGGGTATGTCTGGGATAGTCAATGGGCACGGAGGGAGAAGAGGATGGGTAGAGCAATGGGAGGAATGCTAATGGGGGTGAGGAGAAGGGGTTGGAAGTGGGAGCGGAGGAGGAAGGAGGGAGGGAGGGGATTTCGACCAAAAAGGTGAGGATGGGGGGAGTGGTGGAGGATAGTGGGGGTGTATGTAAATGGAGACCTACAAAGGAAGTTGGAGGACATAGGGGAGTGGATGGAAGAGATGGAATGGGGAGTGAGGGGTGATAAGGGGGGATTTTGACGCTAGGACAGGCGAAGAAGGGGGGCAGATGTTGGGATGGGATGAGGAGGAGGGACGGGGACGGGGGGAGTAGGAGATCGAAAGATAAAGAGGTGAATGGTGATAGGAGGAGGTTGTGCGGTTACCTGGAGGAAAGGGGATGGAGTATTCTAAACGGGGGTGTGGAGGGGGATGAGCAGAGGGAGTGGACCTTTACAGGAGGGAGGGCTAGTACGGTGATCGATTGGACTTGGACCATCAACCGCTGGTGGTGTCACGTTCTGGGTGGCGGGCTTTAGGACAGTGACATTATGGGGTATTATGAGGAGGGTTAGGTACGAAGACCAGCTTCGTAGCACAAGGGAAGAGGGGAGTTTTAGGCACAAAGACCAGCTTCGTAGCACAAGGGGAGATTGGAGTTTAGACACAAAGACCAGCTTCGTAGCACAAGGGGAGACGGGAAGTTTAGGCACGAAGACCAGTTTTGTAGCACAAGGCAAGATGGAAGTTTAGGCACGAAGACCAGCTTCGTAACACAAGGCAAGATAGAAGTTTAGGCACAAAGGCCAGCTTCGTAGCACAAGGCAACCAGGGAGGGTTAAGCAGTAATCGCGCACCAGTGTGACACCCGTTAGAGCACTGGTGGTTAGTATTTACGGCGTGGTAATTGGATTTACTGTTGCACTGAGATAAGAAGGCGCGCGTTGTGTTTCTTTACAATGGGCATGCGGTACTTAAGCGAAAGTAAGCTTTGTAAACACTAAGAACCCTGGGCGTTTGCGAAGCGAGATTAGCCGTTACGATGGCATGTTATGATTTTGAGTATTCGAAGGATTAATGCAATAATTCGAAACGTTGATTAAAACAAAAGCGTTATTTATTTGAACGCATAAGAATAAGCCATTGATGCGATAGCGGAAGAAGTATTATAATAATGCGCGGGACACTAAGCATTAGCACAAAACATTTATATAAACAGTGACCAATAATATATATATATATATATATATATATATATATATATATATATATATGAGTATGAGCTGCGTGAGTATTAATTATAACCAATTTTAACATAAATGCAAAGAGCGTAAACAATAATATAATATAAGCGATAAGCATAACCAATGGAAAATAGTATAAAGCGATAAGCGTTAGCAATGAAACATAATATAAATGAATGTAGATGGAGGCGATATGCACTCGTACAATAGGTAATAATAATAGCTCACAGTTGATGTCGGAGAAGGATAGTCCTTTTCACTGAACACACTGAAGTTAAACAATAATACTAATTACAGTGTCTGATTTTCTGGAATGTTGACGAAGTGACTCGCTTAGCGGGTTTTACCGAACTAGCTGTGCGCAGTCCACGTGGCGCTGGTATTTCAGATATGCGGGGAATGTGTGGTATGCGCGATGACTCATGCTTAAAATATGTGTTACGTAATTGACGCGTATTGATGACTCATGCGCGAAATATGTGTCGCAATAGCATAATTGGGGGGTCTTTTGGGGCTTTGAAAAGGGGTATTCAACCCATTGGATGGTTTTTGGAGGTTTTGATTGGGGAGTTTGAGAGTGGCTTGCATTTGATTTGTCAAGTTAAGTAGATTTTTGTGACGAGGGGCTTGTTTACATTTAAATGTGAGGGGGGGGGGGGGGGAGATCGTGCCTCGTAGGGCGAAGAGGGGAAGGGGATTTCGTATTGGATCATCTGGAGATGGGGACCGCTAAGGTACATCGTCCATACGATCCGATGGTTAGGGATTTGGTTAAGAGTTGAGTTTTTATACATAGTTACAGAGTTGTGGGGAGATTTATTGGGAAGATGCTAGTTATGATCGCGTGAAAAATAGTGGGACGTCAGTAGTCTGGGTGAGGGAAGAGGACGGGGGCGGTGTAGAGAGGAGGAACGGTGGGGGGAGGGGAGGGGGGAAGGAGGAGGGTGAATGAAAAAATAAAAATTGAGGAATGGGACGAGTATTCTAGGGGACTGCTGGGGGGTGGAGTGGAGGATGATGAATAGTCGTGGGATGGAGAGGGGGAGGAACGGAGAGAGGGAGATAGGCTGGGATGAATTAAGAGGGGTGGTGAAGAGTTTAAAGAATGGGAAGGCGGGGAGGGGATGGGAAACAGAATGAGGTGTGGAAGTACGGGGTGGAGGGGGTGGAAAAGTGGTTGTGGGTGCTGTGCAACAGAAGGGTGGCCGGAGGGTTGGAAAAAAGGGGTGGTGGTACCGGTGGTGAAGAAAGTGGCCGGAAAAAGGATAGAAGACTACAGGGGGATTACATTAATGCAGACGGCGTATAAGATATACCCGTCGGTACTGGCGGAGAGGCTAAGGGTAGAGGTGGAAGAAAAGAAGTTTCTGCCGCCGAGTCAAACGGGGTTTAGGAGGGAGTGGGCTGTATCGATAACATATACACGCTAGACCACCTGATAAACAGGCCAATAGGGAGGAAGGAGAGAAGGTTTGTGGTGTTGTTTGTCGATATGAAGGCTGCGTTTGACTCGGTGGACAGAGAGGTACTAATAAAGGCTATGAGGGGTAGGGGGTGAGGGAAGGGCTGGTGGTGAGGTGTGAGGAGGTATTGAGAGAAACGATATGAAGAGTCAGGGCGGGGGAGGAGGAGGGGGAGAGGTTCTGGACGGCATGGGGGATAAGGCAGGGGTTCCTCCTGAGCCCAACCCTGTTCACGCTCCTGATTGCGGACATGGATGAAGAGCTGGGGAGGGGTGGTTGGGGGGGAGGTGAAGCTGGGGGATAGAAGAATATACACACTGGCATACGCGGACGATGTGGCGGTACTTGCGGAGGATGTGGAAGGGATGAAGGTGATGGTGGGGAAATTAGAGAAGTGCGTGGAGGAGGTTACAGGTAAATGTGGTAAAAACCAAGGTGATGAGGTGTAGAAGGGAGGGGGGTAGGTGGAGGAAGGTGGTATGGAGGTGGAAGGGAAAGGAGTTGGAGGAGGTAAAGAGCTTCAGATACCTAGGGTACAGGTTGTTGAGGAATAGAGGGCAGGAGGAACATGTAGAGGAGACGGTAAGAAAGGGGGCTGCGGTGATAGGGCAGGTGTGGGGGATTGGGAAAAGGAAATTTGGGAAGGACTGGGGAAGAAGGCTATGGCTCTTTGATAAGTTGGTGTGGGCGGTAGTGAGCTATCGGATGGAGGTGTGGGGTTGGAAAGGTAGGGAAAAGGTGGAAGGGCTGCAGGAGAGATACGCAAAGTGGGTGTTGGGAGTGGACCGGAATACCCCCCCCCCCCCCAGGGTACATGGTCAGGGAGGAGTTACAGAGGGGGATGATGAAGGAAGAGACGGGATTGAGAGCGTCGGGGTACGAGAGGAAGCTGGAGGAGTGGAGAGGGGGATAGTTGACGAGGGAGTGTTGGGAGGAAATGAAGAGGAGATTGAGGAGGGGAAGGGTTCTACAGGGGTGGGAAGAGGAGAGGGAGCAGTACTATAAGGACAGGGGTTGGACGGTGGAGGAGGTGGAGAGGGTGAGAGATAGGGGATAGTTAAGGGGAAAGGAGTTAGTGGAGAGGGAGAGAAGGTTACAGGAAGAGAAGAGGTGGAGGAGGATAGGAGAGGCGAGGTATAATAAATGGTACGGGAGGGTGAAGGGGGTGGTGGTGCCGTGGTATTTGAAGAAAGGGTGGGGGAAGAATAGTTGGAAGAGGGTGGCAAGGTTTAGGTTAGGGAATGAGGTGAAGGCGGGGTGATACTGGGAGAAGGAGGAGAAAGGCGGTGTAGAATGTGTGGGCAGGGGGAGGAGTCGTGGGAACAAGTGTTGGAGGTGTGTACAGGTTGAGGGGTTGAGAGGGGGTGACACGAGGCGGTGATGGAGGTGTTGGGTGATGATGATGAGGAGGAGGAGTGGCTGAGGAGATTGGAGGAAAGGAGAGAGGTATGTGGAGGGGCGGGGGGGGGGGGGCAGAGGTGTGAGTGGAAGGGGAGGCGTGTGGAAGCGGAGGTCCGAGAGGCGAAGAAGGGTGCGTGTGCGTGCGTGCGAAGGCGGGGGTAGCGTAAGGAGGAGAGCGAGCGAGCGAGCGAGCGGTAATAGATGTAAGGAAATAGGCTAAGATAGGTTAAGTTAGGATAAGGTAGATGTAAGGGTAAAATGTTAAGGAGAGGGTTGTATAGGAGATAGTAACCCCTAGGGGAACAATAAAAAGATTATTATACCTACATATATAAAAATAATTATAAGACACATTTTATGCTCGAAATAGTACTCATTATTACATATTAAAAAAATGTGTGATTTTGCTTTGTGCTAGTCTTTTAGTGTATTGTAATTCAATAACATTTTCAATCGTGAATATTGTAGAGAAAACATTTTCCTCAATATTTTGAGATCTTTCTACGAAATTTCGTAATACAGTAATGCCTCGTTAGAATCCTGACGATCGGGGCTGGCGGCAGTACACTAACGCGATGCGGACACTATTCCCTTAGAGTAGTATATGCTCTAAGACTATTCCGTGCAGCCGATACCGCGAGTGAGAAAACCCCAGAGCCGAGCGAGAGGGAACGAAACAGTTGACACGAAGTTGCCGTCGTCTCTTTCATTCTCTCACTCTCGACCGAAGGATTCCAAGAAATGGTGGGGATAGTGAGCGCGATTATAACGCATGGTAAAAACGGGACACTAACGACGAATTACTGTACATATGTAGAAGTAAACTTCGACTTGTAGAGGTCGCAGTTCTTCTAAATTCGAGTTGTAGAGGTGAAATACATAATGTAACATGCAAAATATAGTTCGAGTTAAGGAAGTTTCATTTCGGGTTGTAGAGGTGTTTTAAGTGGAGCGGAAAGGAGTGAAGAAAATTTTCGAGTTATCGAGGTTCGTGTTATCGACCCGCTAATGTACATAGTTAAAGTTACGCTCTTAATCTTAAGGGGGCTGTTTCACCGGGCCTTGAAGTGTGTGCGTACGCTCACACAAGCTAGGAAAAGCGTGTACGTATACGCGTGTAGTAAACAAACCGTATATTACAACTTTCGTCCTGGAATCGGCCAGAAGGAAGTTTTTGCGCGTATAGTTGCCTCCAGTAGACATCCGTGCAGACGGGTCTGGTGCGTTTGAATGCTAATAAGCATCGTACGTTGAAATAATGAATTTATGAATCGTGTACTGAGACAGACTCGAGAAATGACAGAATGAGGCTTCAAGGATTCTCCGTCACCGGCGCTGATGGTATATTCGCGCCATGCAGCATCAGAACCGGTGGAAGTTCAAGCTAGCCGATAAATGTAGGAAAGACATAGTTGCCGATGCGTATCGAGAGTCGTATCGCGCTGTTGCCGCATTTCTCCTATCACTATTTTGCCATCAGGAAGGCTTGAATGAATCACGGCGAAGCGGCTGGAGAACAGACATGGGCATAGATAATATCTGGATAAATTCATATAAAAAATACTTTATGTTTATCCGTTATCTCTCTTCGAATTGAGGATTTGGGCTATTCGGTAGCTTCTGATCTCGGTTCGAGAGGCATACAGTGTTGCTTGCGGTGGATTATGTATTAATAAAATGTAAAACGTAATGTATTTAGTAACATACTGCTGAGTTTTTCCAGATTAAAATAAGTTGAAGCACGGTATAAATCGGTTTATTTCTAGAACTGTACTAGATAATTGACTATAAATGTAACATTGCTAATCTGATAATGCTAAAAATAATCCGATTTATACTGTGTTTAAATTTATATCCACCTGGAAAATCTCAGCAGTATGTTATTGAAACGTTCATGCCGATACGATTGAAAATGTGAAAGTTTAAAATTCTATTCAAACAAACAAAATAAACAATGCTTTTGATAGAAAGCAATTCCCAATGAATAGCATGGCCAGTGCGTAGCGCTCTCGGTAAACTTGCTGATGAACTGGGCCCTCGCTGATTTCGATAACCTTCACATATGGCCTTAGATTCGGAGATATTAATAAAAAACTTTCGGCATAATATATTGAAAGCTACCTCCTCGCCGATTTCAATTATCTTGACATATGTTGTCAAAAACATATGAAAAACTTTGGGCATAATATATTGAAATCTGTTTCACAGCCGACGGTATTAGTATTGGTTGGGGCTAGATTAGGGCGGGGGGCGCGCGCCCACTTGCGGGCGCGTAAAGCATGTTGGCGAACCAAAATACCATTTTGTACCTCTTGTCGACTTTCGGTCCCAGGCAGTCGTCTATTTTTGCAGAGTAAAGTTATAAATAATCTCAAATAAATGTATTATAATAAAGGGCGCAATTTGACAAGTTCGCCTAGGGCGCAAGAAAGACTTCAAGCCGGGCCTGCGTCAAGATTTTGCGAAGCGGTTTTCGTGCTCACGGTAAACGCTTGCGACCATCGCACACGCCCGTCGCGCACGCTAAGGACGGAGTGTCAGGCGTCGGAAAGACGGAGCGAGACAAAACTTCAACGCGTCGTCTGTCTCGTACTGTCCTCGCTCGCTTTCAGTGCCTCTCGCTCGCTCTCGTTCCATCTCGTTCTCGCCTCCGCCGGACAAGAGTGAGAAAGAAGTGGTGGGGATAGCAAAAAGTCCACATCGTGTACACTAAACCGAGCCCCTACCGAGACAATACTGTATTTCTACGCTAAGAACTCGGTTTGGCCGACACGTCAGGAGTTGGGCGCTAACCCCACCACTTCTGGCTCACTCTTGTTCTGCGAAGGCGACAGCGAGATGGAACGAAAGCGAGTTAAAGGGACTGAAAGCAAGCGAGGAACGGTACGAGACAGATGACGCGTTGATACATACTTTGTCTCGCTCTGTTTTTCCTACGCCTGATACTCCGCCATTTGCGTGCGCGACGGGCATGTGCGTTTAGACACGCTTTCATTCCATCTCGCTCTCGCCTTCGGCAAGAAAGAAGCGAGAAACAATTACCTGGAACCGTGTCCCCTCTATATACTCAAAGTGGTTGAGATGCTTCGTTGTGTGCGGACGCACCTCACGGACATCAATCCCCACCGCACGAGGACCAGGCGTAGCCCGAGAGAGAATGAGAACGTAGAGAAAAGGAGCACCGAGGCAGGCAAGCAGTGTGGTAGGAGAATACCCCTCGTGAAACTCACCGGCCAATATATCTGAACACGACTTTAGGCAGCGATCACCCATCCTCGATCATGGCCACCCCCGTGAGTACGGTTTGTCCGCAAGCTGGTTCGGGCCTATAAAAAGCGGACACGTACCTGAGAAACGGGATAGAATATCGGCAGATTATTGCGCACTAGGGTGGATGGAAAAAACATTTTTTTTTATATCGAATTCGAATAGTGCGGAAAAGTTGCCCACCACTATCAGTATTACGGGTGTGAAAGCACAATTGAATCAAGTAATATCTTCTGTTCTGCACTTGAGCTTGAAATTTCGATATTTTAACGAAAATAAATTCTGAAGTAGGTATTAGGTAAGCTTCATAATGATATTTGTTATTCGAGTCCGAGAGGAATCTTTTTTGGTCCGTGATTCGGAAGTAGAATGAATTTGAAGTACATTTTGATGTCATATAGAACGTACATCGCATTGCATGCAGCTCCTCGCTCACTTTCTTAATAGTTACAAATGACCCAGAGCCCACCACGTGGAGTTGGCTGCATTACGGGCTCCTCCCAAGCCCTACCCAACCAACCAACCATAATATTATGCAGGACTTTCCATACGTTTCTTAATCAGAATAATCACCACTCAGGACACTCAAATACTGGGATTTACAATCGAATCTCGGCAACACTTGTCTGGATAGTAACGTTGCCCGAATTTTGCGATCTCGTGCGTCCGTGCCACATACTGTGGCTGCAGCCTCAGTTACAAGTTTAACAGTGCGTTCTACTGCCACTGTGTGGCACGGAAACTTACTGAAGTTCCATTCTGGCACAAGTTCAGTGTTAGAGAGCTTTGCCACCAGTTCCTCATTTGTAGCGTTTCTGAGGACTGGTGGCACAGTAACTGAAATCTCTGATGACGACCAATTAATAATTTTGGTATAATCATTTGCTTTAAAATTTATTTTAGGCACAACGTTATACCTTAGTAAGGGAATTTCATTATTTTGTGCATCCTCTTTAGCTTTAAGTATTTTATTCAGTGCCTCTTTACGAACGGCTGGCCTGTGGTCAGTCATCATGCTAAGCAATATGTTTTCTGGCATAGCGAAGTATGCATTACGTGCAATAGAATTATCAACAACTGTGCGATATTTCACTGGCAGATATCTAGATCTCCGGATTGTCTCAAAAAGATGGCGCGTACCATCTGCTATGGAATGATTCTTTCTGATTGAGAACCACATTGGAACATACACACTAAGTAAATATCTGTCGAGCTCTCGTATTTTCGCACAAGGAGTTTTAGTAGAAATGTATAATCGTAAAATTCTGTTTGCGGTTGTCAGCCAGCGTGCCTTATGGATGCGGCCTGGATTTCGTAAGCGAAGCTCATCAGGACATGTGCCAGAACGAATGGCTTTTGATATCTCTAATAGGTATCTTTGGTCTTTACTGAGATCACAAGAGACAAGCTTAGGTATGTCACAGTCCATTGTTTTATATTTTACAATGGGAAGTTTCTCACATCCAGGAAATTTTGAGTCTATGGGTCCTGTGTATGTGTGTGGGCCTGAAGTCGGCCCATTAATGAACTCAAAGATACTACGAAACGGCAATTCGTTGAATTGAATGAGACACACAATCCACTGCATTGGCCTCCCTAACTTTTCCTCCAGCTTCCGTAGAACTCCTCCCTTCCAACCGGTATTGACATTAGTACCGTCACAGCCCAAAACTAAGAGCTCATTCAGACCACCAGAGAGTTCATTTAGGGAAAATTCATAAATGGCATTACACTCATCGGTAGCATTTCCTAAGAGAGTGGTCACATGGCCTATATATCTTGAGCAAGGCTCGGCAACCAGAGAAATATTCTCCTCTTTGATTATGCCGTTTGGCGTCATGGTATCGTCTTTACGGCTATCGAAGTACAGGCCAAGAATAGGATCATTATCCTGTGATTTCTCCTTGAGAATATTGCCTACTTTAAGTTTTTGACGTCTGATTTTGTTCCTATCTGTAACTAAGACAGGTTGGCTTGACGATACAAGTCCAACATCTTTAAGTATAGAAGAGGCAATATGTGCTGTTGCCCTATCGCTGACACCATATCGTTGTGAGACAAGCGCAGTTTCCGTCAAATTAATTCGCATTTGAGCTGAAGACTTTTTTCTCTTCCTTTGTGGTTCGTAGAGAACAAATTCCTCGTCTACACTTTCGTCGCTTGAATCGCACTTATTAAACGGAGATGAAATATGAGTTGAGGAGCAGGAGGGCCCGGTATCGAGAACATTAGCATGCTCAAGCTTATTTATCTTCGCATTTCGATATCTTCTCACGTTGCGTTTCATCGTTTCAACCAAATCTACTCCACCAATGCGGCCAATTCTAGGATCCCTTTGGTCAAGAAGAAAGCTCTGTTCAATAAGAGGTACCTTCTTCTCTTTTGTACAACTACAAGTCGAAAAATCAGGGCACTTGCACGCGGCGATGTCGAACAAATTACACGCGGCCGTTTTAAACGCATCTACCTTTGACTGCAATGCCGGGCACCTATCGATATTTCTGTAGTCACTCTTTATTTTTATATATTGGGAGTGACATGTTTTAATTTTTTGTAAAACTCGTGTTTGCGAAACTATAGGTATAGAGGCTTTTATATATATTTCCTTTAATTTCTTCGCAACCGAATCTGCAATGGTAGAAAAAGGCGGCTCCCTATTTCCACCACTTTCTTGTCCAAGCGATCGTCTCAGACCTAAACAGCATCTTATGATATCCTCATAAGTAGAAAGCTGGAAACCCGTAAAATTTGCGGGAGTACCAAAGATAGGACAAAGGACCGACTGCCGGGAAGAAAATTCAGAATGTGACATTGTGATGTTAGAAGACAACTCTGTATGGAGTGCTATACAAGACACACTGAATGATATACTGTTGCGATCTGGAAAGTAGTCGGACTAGCAACAAACTGAAATGTCACAGGGACAAGGGGAATCGTCCACTTGCTCCGCGCAATCTCCTCCAAGAAATTCCACGTTTAGGTTCTTAGCGGGTAGCCCATATCCGCGGACTGTCGCGATTGCTTTCGTTCGCGTTCTTCGTCACGCGACGAACTGTGTTCGAGGGGATAGGTTGAAGCGAGTGGACGATTCCCCTTGCCCCTGTGACATTCCAGCTTTTGAGCGAGGTTTATTTGCCATTACAAGAGATACAGAGGAAAATAATAGAAATGTTTCTGACTACAAGAAGTCAGTGTTAAAACAGAATTTTTGTATTTTTGACAAAATATCGAAATTTCAAGCTCAAGTGCAGAGCAGAAGATATTACTTAATCCAATTGTGCTTTCACACCCGTAATACTGATAGTGGTGGGCAACTTTTCCGCACTATTAGAATTCATTATAAAAAAAAAGTTTTTTCGATCCACCCTATTGCGCACCCTGACGAGACGGCCATCCAAAGCCATTTGCTCCTCTAAAGGAGGCCCTTCTTCCTGGGCCGTGCGAGGAAGTTGGTACGGTCCTTGCAGTCGGGTGGCAAGTTGTACCTCCTATAATAGGGAGGCCCTCCAATCCCGTGGCAGGGCAGGGGCAAAGAGGTGCGATTGCGCCGGATCCATCTAACCCCGTGGCAGTGCAGGAGAAAGAAGTGCGGTTGCGCTGGACGGCGCGGTCAGCCCTGGGGGAACCACCGTTCTCCGATGGTATGTAAGCTCGCAGGCCGAATGGCTAGAGCTGCGCCTGGGTAGCGGGTATTGGCCAAGACTCCCCCCGCTGCCAAGTCGCTACTAATTCGACTAATTCGACTACATTAGGGTGGCCCTTATTTTCAACCAGCGATTTCTTTTACTCTCACCTCCTAATATGGTTCCATTTCATAAAAAAATAGTCCCTGAAAATGATTATTGCACTCGGACAACAGGAAAAGGTGCCGACCAGACCTTAAGTTTCAGAATTCATCAATGGTGTGAATTTGAAGAATTTCTAAAAAATGATAAGTCCTATAAATTTTGTTCATATAATATTAAAAGAGCATTCAATTTTCTACAATTATTGTATATATAATTTTTTCGTGCTTCCAACCATTTTTTTTTAGATATTATCGTTTGAATATAGAGAGGTCCGCACTACGCGCGTATCAAGAGATACAGAGTACTCTATAACGCCACGACCCGCTATCAAGAAGCCTTCGATTATCAAATCTCAATAATGGTTGATCCGATTAGATTTTGAATGGTCTTAATAGATAGCTTGGGTTTGATTTACATAAGAAAAGTGTCTTCGTTTTGTTCCTGCGTGCCTTATGAGCTGAGATACTACAATACAAAGTTCCAATTTGGCGAATTTTATGTTCTTAAGATTAAGAATCGTCATCGTTAAGTGTAGGCAAGAGGGGTACATGAAAGGGTGAGGAAATGTCTCTTAGGCACGTCGTTCATTCGATGAAGGATTCGGCTAATCGCCTAACAAATGGTTGTCACGTGACAGCCAGACTGAAAGCACATCTGTCGAGGTAAACGTAACCTAACTGCTAGTGTCAATCAATCATAGTAGTAGGACTAGGCGGTTTCTAACTCAAATTTGGATTTCAAGGTCAGGTGAAATCCAAATTTGAATTTGAAAATTTTTCGAGAAATTTGTTTCTTTGGGGGCGGGCGACGGGCGCGAGCGGGCTGCGGGCGGGCGGCGGATGACGTCATAGAGATGGCGAAGTTGTGGGGGGGAGGGGGTATAGCGCGAGAACTGATAATTATCGAATCGATACCGAATTGATATCGAACCGATATCGTAGAAATGCATCATCGAGGAGGAGGAGGAGGAGGAGGAACCGCGGGTGAAGAAGTGCTACTCTGGAGCGTGGTACAAACTATCGGTAAGGAAGGAAACATTTCATTTTAAGATATTAATATAAATGAAAAAACGGAATCTCGGACGACGGGGCTCGAACCCAAGACATCCGGCGGTACGAGTCAGCCGCCTAACCAACTCCCCCAACGCCGGCTCTCCGACATTAGTCTTTCCTCAATGGTACATATACCGAGCGTAATAATTTATTTTCATCGCATGATGTCGGACAATGTCGGCTTTTTACGTGCAATCTATTGGAGGAAGGAGTTACATCGAAAGAGTTAGACAGATATAGCACTACTTTGTGCTACAATCATATGCATTATAAAGCTAATTCTGAGAGATAGGGAAAGAGATAGCACTACATAGTGGTACAATCATATGCATTCTAAAGATAAATTCTGAGAGAGAGGGAAAGAGACAGCAGTGGTACAATCGCATACATTCTAAAGCTAAAATTTTTCAAAATGTTTTTTCAATCTTAGCGTCGCAGCGTATCGCGCGATCTCACGTAATTTGACTCCCCTGGAGCAGCTGCGCGAGATGATGTCATTTGGCGGCGCGAAAAACGCTCGAATGAAAATTTTTCAGTGGGGGGACTGACCCCCGAAAATCTTTTTCACACCTAACCGAGCGAGGGAATGACCTTGGCCCACCCCCGAAAATTTTTTCACACCTGGCCCACACCGATCTAGCGAACCAATATGCAGCAGAAATTGTTTAATAATTTATCAGAAATTGTTTCGAGCGATGTCGGGAAAGATCGACGTTTTACAAACCATATATTCGGGGACGGGAAAAAGAGAGAGAGAGAGAGAGAGAGACGGCACAAGCACAGTTATTTTAAAGCTAAATGCGGGGAGGGAAAGAGACAGTGGTACAATCGCATGCATTCTAAAGCTAACAGTATTTCAAATGTTTTTCAATCTTAATATCGCAGCGTATCGCGCGATCGTGTGTAATTTGACTCCTCTGGGGCAGCCGTGCAGGATGACGTCATTTTCACGGCGCGAATCATAGAATTATGCGGTGTCAGCTGAAATTTTTTTTCCAAACCAACAGACACTTTTTCCCCAACGCAGAGAAATAATAATTTCATGAATAAACGATCTAGCGAACCATTCTGTAGCAAACAAACATATTTTTCCCAACGCACAGAAATAATTTTCAAACAAATATGTAACAAGCATTCTAAAGCTAGCATGTTTCTAAAGCGTTCAGATTTAGCGTCGCAGCGTATCGCGCGATGACACGACGCGAAGAACGCGTGAACGAAATATAATACTATTTAAAACGTTGAATCATAGCATTAGGTGGTGAGGAAAGAATGAGGGTAAATAAAATAGAGACATAATATGTTTTAAATGATAATATATTGTTACAGGCAAAGAATATGAAAATAGAATAATAAGAATTTAACATTTTTCTTCCTACGAGCATCAGCTAGAATATCATTGATGGCACATGCTAACAGTTCGCAATCTACAAGATAATCCTCGTCGTAATATTCGCTATCACGTATGATTTTAGCAGCACGACGCGTATCTAATGTTTCGCAGGCAACATCGCTCTGTTGTAGCATGTGTAACGTTCTAGAACGAGACGTTGCCGTTAGTTACAGGAGATTCCACAAGTAGAGCGGTTTACCCGTGGAATTGTGGGATTGGTTCGGGTGGCGTGCGACAAAGAAATTTCACGAAACTAGAGTCCTTCTTTTTACGTTAGGTAACAAAAATAGATTTATTCAATAATGGTTTTGACGCTAGGTCGAAATTGAACATATAATACGACACGGAGTCGTGAGATTTAGTAATATAATTAAAGTAAAGAAATTGCGTACGACGTATCGGTCGGTATTTAAAGAATATTGCTGTGATTTAGGTTGCAACGCACGGTCGGTAATAAAGGATGATTTTGACGCTAAGTCGATAATAAAGAATATTACGCTAATTAATATTAAAGATTCGGTTCTAGATCGTTTAGTTGAACCTAAGATTTCGACGCTAAGTCGGATTGAGAGACTAGAAATGACGCTTGGTCTATTTGGTATGTTTAAGTTGAGAGTTCGAGAGGATTCCTTCTCTTCGATTTGGAGTTGCTTCCTGTTGCCTATCAGCTTGCCCACGCTTTCTAGGATGGTAGTTGAGTGCTAATGAAAGCGATCTCAGATGGTAGCCAGGTAGCCGGTTAGGGCGTCCCCAGATGGAAGTTGAATTCGGCGGCTTCCTTCCCTCGGATTGGTAGTGTGCTTCTGGTGCCTATCAGCTGGCACCACGCTTTACAGGATGAGGTGTAGGGGATAGTAAAAGCGACCTCGAATGGAAATTTAGGGGCTAGTAAAAGCGACCTCGAATGGAAATTTAGGGGCTAGTAAAAGCGACCTCGAATGGAAATTTAGGGGCTAGTAAAAGCGACCTCGTTTAGGTGTTGAGGGGCTAGTAAAAGCGACCTCGTATGGAAGTTGGTGTTTAGGCCGTTGATTTAAAATAGACTTCCTTAACTTCGCGAGACTGAGGGGCTAGCTAAAGCGACCTAGGTCTGGTTGGTTCGGTGGCAGAACCAAGTCTATCCTCTGCTGCTGGCGGGCCTCTATTTATACCAGTTTGTGATACTTGGCCCGCACCAATCACTCGCTGCGTGATCTCGCGCACCAATTAGAATTAGCATCCGGTTCGCGCCACTCGCGCACTACACACGGATTATTCGACGTCCGGTTGATCGTGCGGTCTGCGCACGTGCGCTTGGTTCACCCGCGCCACTGCGTTCACTGTTTGAATAGGCGGCTAAACGCATGCGTTGCCCGTCACTAGTTTGATTCGCGCGCTGTTTGAACACGCTCTCGCATGCGTGGTATACTATTTTAGGTATAATATAAATGAAATTAACAATATGTGTGCAAACAAAAGGAAAAATTTATGGCGGTAGGTAGCGGTACTTTACACATGTTAACAAAATTTAAAAATTTCATCCGCACATCTTGTGCAGTTCCATACAACCGCAGATACACATAGGCTATACACAGATCAAGATTAAATAAAAATGTTACAGTATTCAGTTTGAAATACAGCGGCTTAGTATCTAGTGTTATCTTTACAATCAGAGAATCATAGAAAGAATTATGTGGAGTCGATAGAAATTCGTGAGGAGAGGTCTTATGCTACTGCATAAAAATTTAATTCTAGCTAAATAAAAAATCATAAACATTAATGAAATTAAAAATCTTATAAAAATAATTCTTAAATACCCAGCTATAACAATTAATGAAAGTCTACCTCTAAAATACTCAGTATTAAATCCAGACACTAATTCTGATTCCCCCTCCACTAAATCTGGCTCAATTAATAATCTAATTAAAAACATTAAATAAATTGGAATTAAAATTAAATATAAATAGAATATAAAAATATAAAATAAAAAGAGAAATAGAAAAATATAAAAAAAAAATATAATAATAATTTAATTTATTGCTCATTTTCGTGTTACAATTTAACGATCATATACTCTTTTCATTTCATTCCCGCGATTGTGTCAGTGTCCAACCCTTCTAATGTATCCTGCTGTGTCTTAACAATTTTTCTATTTTACAAGTGTTTCCTAATCTATTCTATGCTGTATAAGCTTCTTTTATCACTTTCCAGTTCTTTCCATCTTTTCCTTCTCCCTATTATCTCCTGTAAAATAGCCAAGTTTTTCCTTCTCTTCTTTCCAATTCCCACCACTCTCTCCACGTACTTCACATGCTTCAATCACGTGTTCCACTCTTTCTTCCTTTTTCTTATAAAGCCTAAGTACCCTTTCTTCTTTCTTTAGCCAATATTTGCATGTCCTTGTTTCACTACTTTTTGATTTTTCCCCCCAATAGTATTTCGGCTTATCTCCAGGTTTCCTTGCAACCTCTCTTAATTCTCTTAGGAACTTTGACTCTTTTACTTTCGTCTCTCTTTCTTGTTCTTGGATGTCTTTACTTATCTGCTCTATTTTGATCGACACTTCTTTCCCATTTAATCTTCTTCTTTCCAATTCTTCATTTGACCATCCTCTCCCTTCCAAGAATTTGATTCTCATTCTTTCCCTTTTCGTAACTTCATTTCCTCTCATTAGACTTCTCCCACTTTCATATCTTATCAATCCTTCTTCCGAGTTTATTAGCCTCTCTTCAAACTTCATTGCTCATTCTCCCATTTCAATTGCTATGCCATCTCTTCCTGTTTCTTTTAACAGCCAGTATGTTGGTGTTGATCTCTCCAATTTCATTATCCACCGCATGTATTTCGCCTGCAATTATTATAATTAATATAAATTGTATTAATATTGAAATTAAAAGAGCTAATTATAAATTATTTTTTTATGTGGAATAATAATTATAAATTTATAATTAGTGGTGATATGTTATTCGATTTTATTGATATCTAGTTTTTAAATGAATTTATTCATATATTTAATTAATTATGAAAAGTATTTTTATTTTTGTTAAATATAACAAATTTATGGGATTATCTATACATTTATATTATTATTATTGATTTGATGTATTTAAGAATTGTAATTTTAAATTTTAATTTCATTTAAGATAATTTAATAATTTATTTCATTGATAAAAAATTTAAGAATTTTGGTGCAATTTTTTAAATAAATTATATAAATGAATTATGCGTAGGGTATAATGATAAAGAATTTCTAATAAACTAAATTTCGACCGTAAAACTTAATACACTGATATCGGCGCACTGGATCGGTCAGATTACAACTAAAATTATTTTAATAAATTAAAATAATACAACCTAGCTTTTTTGCAATTAGTTAAATATATATCTTAGTTTCCGACGTTTCGATCTTGGTTTAGATCATTTTCAAGGAAAGTTACAAGCATATATCAAATACTGCGTGTGCTATTAAAAATAAGTCACCGTGCTAAGGCAAACGTGTGACTCACGAGTCGGTTGGAATCAGACTGAGGTAAACCATGAACCAAAACATCCGCTTTTAGAAGGTGAGAAAGGGGGGAGGGGTTATTACCGTTGACAGTTGTAACCATATTTAAAACTGAAAAATTCAAAAATTAAAGGAAATACAGTCTGCAATAACCAAAACATTCTTGCCCATATGAAGTGTTATATACACTCCTAGAGGTGTTACCGAGCAAAACAAACAATTACATACCAATAAACTGATATGTAGGAATTAGCTAGATCATATGTGATTCTATGGAGCAAAACATCATAAGACATTACTGTTTTAGTAATGTTGCGTAATATTCCTGTATTTTAGGTTTTTCATACCTAAGGTTTACGCTAGGCTGTTTAATCATGTGCATTGTCTCCAACAGAATTCTCTGATTTAAATTAGTTTCTTTATCAACAATCTTAACATTGTCAAAGTCAAACCTATGATCAAACTCTAGCGAATGTTTGGTTAACGCAGTATGTTGTAGCGGAGGTGAAAAAATATTTCTTCTATGTTCATATATTCGTCTTTCTAAAAGTCTAGAAGTTTGTCCGATGTAAACCTGATTACAGCCCATGCAAAGAATTGAATATACGATGTTGGAGTGCTTTAAAAGAGGTATTTTATCTTTAATTGAAGGGAATAATTGTTTCGTGTAAAACGGTAATTTGAAAATAGTGTGAATTCCGGCTTTTCTAAAAATTCTTCTTATATCATTAGAGATGTTATTACAAAACGGTAGCAACACAGTGTTTTTCCAACTAATTGATCCCATTTCAACGTTTCTTCCTTCTTTCCGTTTTTTTTGTTAATAATGGATGGTAAATTTCAAAAGTGCGTTCTTTAATAATAGACGAGACCATTTCCATAGGATATACGTTTCGCTTCAAGGTGTGTTTTAACAAACGCAAATTAGCTGGTCGAAATTCCGGATTCGAAAGTAAAATAGCTCTATCAATCAGTCCTTTAATCAATCCTACCTTGTGTTGCATGGGATGTGCAGAGAAGAAATTAATATATCTGCCCGACCAACTCGGTTTATGATACCAATTACCATGATACCAGTATAATGATAAAATTAATAACTAATTTAGTGAATATATTTTTTAGATAAAAATGAACTAAAGGAATTCTGCAAATTAAAAATATTCACCTGTTTATCAAAAAACATGTCTTTATGTTTAATAATTTAAAGTCTGCTCTGCCCAATGAATTATTTTTAAGTGGCTGCAGTATATTGACTACATGGTAGCATACAAAGGTAGCATAATAATTAGTCTTTTTATTGAAGGCTTGAATGAATGAGTTGATGAAATATTTCCTGTCTCTAGATTAAACTGTTAATTTAAATTTTAAGTAAGAATGCTTAGATTTTTTCTATGGGACGAGAAGACCCTATAGAATTTTATAATTTATTTGAGGAATAAGTTTTAATAAAATTAAGTAATTTATTGGGAGGATATTTAAAATTATTTAACTTTAAAAGATTTATCCAAGTATTTTTGTTTCAAAAGATAGTTTATTAAAAATTGTTAGATTTAATTACCTTGGGGATAACAGCGTAATATCTTTGGAGAGATCATATTTATGAAGATGATTGCGACCTCGATGTTGAATTAGGATATAATTTAAATGCAGCAGTTTAAATATTAAGTCTGTTCGACTTTTAATATCTTACATGATTTCAGTTCAGATCGACGTGAGCCAGATCGGTTTCTATCTATATTTATCTAATAAATTTTTGTACGAAAGGATTTAATTTATAAATTATTTTTTGCTATTTTCAATAAAAATTGGAATTTTATATTTACTAAGAATAGGTGTTTACCCTGTGATAATTGTTAGTTGGTTGGGCTTCAAATTCTAATTATTCAATATTAGGAGCGATTGGATCAATTTCACAGTCAGTTTCTTATGAAGTCCGTTTATTTTTAACAACATTTTCCGTAATTTTATTAATTGAAAGTTATTCATTATTAGATTTATATAAATTTCAATATTACATTAAATTTATTTTAATTTTAATCCCAATACTACGACAAGAAAACCGCGGATAGGTCTTTTAAAATTGGAGACCAAGTGCTACTGCACGACGAGACGTTAAGACGCGGACGGTCACAAAACTAACACCTGCATGGATAGGTCCCTACACGATTCAAAACATGCACGATAACAATAATTACAGTATAAAGGGCGACGAACAATCCGCGTTCACGCGAACCGACTCAAACACTTTATAGAATAGGGCAGGAATAGGAAAATGGTCGCAGTTATGAGGGGAAGTAACAGCGCACCAACAACTATGTAGATTTGAAAAAAGAGGCGAAATATATTTATTAAAACAAAAATGTGGGAGAGAAGAATTTTTAAATAAGTATTTTAAAATAAGTAATTTAAAAATCAAAAAGTAGTGAAACAAGGACATGCAAATATTGGCTAAAGAAAGAAGAAAGGGTACTTAGGCTTTATAAGAAAAAGGAAGAAAGAGTGGAACACGTGATTGAAGCATGTGAAGTACGTGGAGAGAGTGGTGGGAATTGGAAAGAAGAGAAGGAAAAACTTGGCTATTTTACAGGAGATAATAGGGAGAAGGAAAAGATGGAAAGAACTGGAAAGTGATAAAAGAAGCTTATACAGCATAGAATAGATTAGGAAACACTTGTAAAATAGAAAAATTGTTAAGACACAGCAGGATACATTAGAAGGGTTGGACACTGACACAATCGCGGGAATGAAATGAAAAGAGTATATGATCGTTAAATTGTAACACGAAAATGAGCAATAAATTAAATTATTATTATATTTTTTGTTTTTATATTTTTCTATTTCTCTTTTTATTTTATATTTTTATATTCTATTTATATTTAATTTTAATTCCAATTTATTTAATGTTTTTAATTAGATTATTAATTGAGCCAGATTTAGTGGAGGGGGAATCAGAATTAGTGTCTGGATTTAATACTGAGTATTTTAGAGGTAGACTTTCATTAATTGTTATAGCTGGGTATTTAAGAATTATTTTTATAAGATTTTTAATTTCATTAATGTTTATGATTTTTTATTTAGCTAGAATTAAATTTTTATGCAGTAGCATAAGACCTCTCCTCACGAATTTCTATCGACTCCACATAATTCTTTCTATGATTCTCTGATTGTAAAGATAACACTAGATACTAAGCCGCTGTATTTCAAACTGAATACTGTAACATTTTTATTTAATCTTGATCTGTGTATAGCCTATGTGTATCTGCGGTTGTATGGAACTGCACAAGATGTGCGGATGAAATTTTTAAATTTTGTTAACATGTGTAAAGTACCGCTACCTACCGCCATAAATTTTTCCTTTTGTTTGCACACATATTGTTAATTTCATTTATATTATACCTAAAATAGTATACCACGCATGCGAGAGCGTGTTCAAACAGCGCGCGAATCAAACTAGTGACGGGCAACGCATGCGTTTAGCCGCCTATTCAAACAGTGAACGCAGTGGCGCGAGTGAACCAAGCGCACGTGCGCAGACCGCACGATCAACCGGACGTCGAATAATCCGTGTGTAGTGCGCGAGTGGCGCGAACCGGATGCTAATTCTAATTGGTGCGCGAGATCACGCAGCGAGTGATTGGTGCGGGCCAAGTATCACAAACTGGTATAAATAGAGGCCCGCCAGCAGCAGAGGATAGACTTGGTTCTGCCACCGAACCAACCAGACCTAGGTCGCTTTAGCTAGCCCCTCAGTCTCGCGAAGTTAAGGAAGTCTATTTTAAATCAACGGCCTAAACACCAACTTCCATACGAGGTCGCTTTTACTAGCCCCTCAACACCTAAACGAGGTCGCTTTTACTAGCCCCTAAATTTCCATTCGAGGTCGCTTTTACTAGCCCCTAAATTTCCATTCGAGGTCGCTTTTACTATCCCCTACACCTCATCCTGTAAAGCGTGGTGCCAGCTGATAGGCACCAGAAGCACACTACCAATCCGAGGGAAGGAAGCCGCCGAATTCAACTTCCATCTGGGGACGCCCTAACCGGCTACCTGGCTACCATCTGAGATCGCTTTCATTAGCACTCAACTACCATCCTAGAAAGCGTGGGCACGCTGATAGGCAACAGGAAGCAACTCCAAATCGAAGAGAAGGAATCCTCTCGAACTCTCAACTTAAACATACCAAATAGACCAAGCGTCATTTCTAGTCTCTCAATCCGACTTAGCGTCGAAATCTTAGGTTCAACTAAACGATCTAGAACCGAATCTTTAATATTAATTAGCGTAATATTCTTTATTATCGACTTAGCGTCAAAATCATCCTTTATTACCGACCGTGCGTTGCAACCTAAATCACAGCAATATTCTTTAAATACCGACCGATACGTCGTACGCAATTTCTTTACTTTAATTATATTACTAAATCTCACGACTCCGTGTCGTATTATATGTTCAATTTCGACCTAGCGTCAAAACCATTATTGAATAAATCTATTTTTGTTACCTAACGTAAAAAGAAGGACTCTAGTTTCGTGAAATTTCTTTGTCGCACGCCACCCGAACCAATCCCACAATTCCACGGGTAAACCGCTCTACTTGTGGAATCTCCTGTAACTAACGGCAACGTCTCGTTCTAGAACGTTACACATGCTACAACAGAGCGATGTTGCCTGCGAAACATTAGATACGCGTCGTGCTGCTAAAATCATACGTGATAGCGAATATTACGACGAGGATTATCTTGTAGATTGCGAACTGTTAGCATGTGCCATCAATGATATTCTAGCTGATGCTCGTAGGAAGAAAAATGTTAAATTATTATTATTCTATTTTCATATTCTTTGCCTGTAACAATATATTATCATTTAAAACATATTATGTCTCTATTTTATTTACCCTCATTCTTTCCTCACCACCTAATGCTATGATTCAACGTTTTAAATAGTATTATATTTCGTTCACGCGTTCTTCGCGTCGTGTCATCGCGCGATACGCTGCGACGCTAAATCTGAACGCTTTAGAAACATGCTAGCTTTAGAATGCTTGTTACATATTTGTTTGAAAATTATTTCTGTGCGTTGGGAAAAATATGTTTGTTTGCTACAGAATGGTTCGCTAGATCGTTTATTCATGAAATTATTATTTCTCTGCGTTGGGGAAAAAGTGTCTGTTGGTTTGGAAAAAAAATTTCAGCTGACACCGCATAATTCTATGATTCGCGCCGTGAAAATGACGTCATCCTGCACGGCTGCCCCAGAGGAGTCAAATTACACACGATCGCGCGATACGCTGCGATATTAAGATTGAAAAACATTTGAAATACTGTTAGCTTTAGAATGCATGCGATTGTACCACTGTCTCTTTCCCTCCCCGCATTTAGCTTTAAAATAACTGTGCTTGTGCCGTCTCTCTCTCTCTCTCTCTCTCTTTTTCCCGTCCCCGAATATATGGTTTGTAAAACGTCGATCTTTCCCGACATCGCTCGAAACAATTTCTGATAAATTATTAAACAATTTCTGCTGCATATTGGTTCGCTAGATCGGTGTGGGCCAGGTGTGAAAAAATTTTCGGGGGTGGGCCAAGGTCATTCCCTCGCTCGGTTAGGTGTGAAAAAGATTTTCGGGGGTCAGTCCTCCCTCTGAAAAATTTTCATTCGAGCGTTTTTCGCGCCGCCAAATGACATCATCTCGCGCAGCTGCTCCAGGGGAGTCAAATTACGTGAGATCGCGCGATACGCTGCGACGCTAAGATTGAAAAAACATTTTGAAAAATTTTAGCTTTAGAATGCATGCGATTGTACTACTGCTGTCTCTTTCCCTCTCTCTCAGAATTTAGCTTTAGAATGCATATGATTGTACCACTATGTAGTGTTATCTCTTTCCCTATCTCTCAGAATTAGCTTTAGAATGCATATGATTGTAGCACAAAGTAGTGCTATATCTGTCTAACTCTTTCGATGTAACTCCTTCCTCCAATAGATTGCACGTAAAAAGCCGACATTGTCCGACATCGTGCGATGAAAATAAATTATTACGCTCGGTATATGTACCATTGAGGAAAGACTAATGTCGGAGAGCCGGCGTTGGGGGAGTTGGTTAGGCGGCTGACTCGTACCGCCGGAGGTCTTGGGTTCGAGCCCCGTCGTCCGAGATTCCGTTTTTTCATTTATATTAATATCTTATGGTGGCAGACACGTCACGTGACCTGGCCGATTTGGCAGGTCGGTATTACAGCAGATTTTTTCTGCACAGAAATGGTAATACCCATAGATACGCGGCTGCCTGGTGCACGCGAGAGGGAGCTGTTTACTATTTCCGTATTCTATTCTGAATAAGGATAGAAATTCTCAGCTGTTGCGTTGTACTTTTAAATATTTAAACGAAAAGTCCGCTGGTACTGCAAACGTAGAAAATTCATTGTACATTTTAATTACTTGAAATGTACTTATGCTACAATATTCTACGTTGGCAGTAAGGAATTATAAGTGAAAAGCAAAAATAGATGAGGAGATGTTCCCAGAAAATGAAGTTTGTTAGGTTAGACATTTTTTAATTAGCAAAACGCTGAAACAGGACATGAAATACACTTATTACATCAGAAAGCAGTTATGAACAAACATTATATATAAAATTGTGTTGGTTGTTGAATAGGGCTAGTGAAAATGCGCAGGCTGGATGCGCGTGATTATTGTGTGGTCCCCTCCTCGAAGTGACAGAAAATATAACCTATGTATATGCTATATGACAATAAATGTTTAGCGGCTATTTCGTTCTTTTGCGCTACATTTGTGAACTTTTTGTCATCCTTCTGAAACATTATTCTTATCCCGCAACAGTATCTTTAGGAAATCGGGTATAGCATATAGGTTATGTTTTTTGTCACTTCGAGGATAGAAAGTTTGCTCCTCCAAGTGACAGAAAATCCGCTCCTCCTAGCCCGATCGGCGTCATGGAAGGGGTACATCCTCCACCCTGCATTTGTGGTAGTTGCAACGATATTCCTGAGCCCAGTGTACATATGTACACTCTGGTTTGATCTGCAAAAATAAATAAATTTAATAAAAATTATTTTTTGTGTTTATACCACTTGAATGTAAAAACTGATTACACTTCCACTTCCTAAAGAATCCATTATTATTATTATTTGCTATTTCTCGTAAATATTTTCTTGCAATGGCACTAACCCCTTTCGATTACAGGTAGTTGTCATAGAACCTGCAATAAAAAGTTAGAACGAGTTGTAATTGATCTAAACGCAGTAAAAATGTAAATGTATGTATGTTATATACTTACCTTTATGTTTGCGGAGAAGACTGCCTTCCTTTCCTCGCTTCATAGAGCATGATTTTCACCTTTCATACTGGTTGCTCGAAATATCTAAAGCAAATTCATATATGAGAGAAACATTCATGATGATTTCTAATTAATCCAATTATTTGCATAACAAAAGTATGTGTCATACTTACGCTTTTATACATGTCATTTCCACTTGATATGAAAGAATAGCTACAGGTACTTATTATTATTAGGAGAGTGTGAAAAGGCCCACCACCACCCCCGTCATAGACGGTCCTATTCACTCTCCGTATGTATCTTCTACATACTTTCTTACTTACATTTTGGAACATTACTTATTTGACAGCTATTCATATGCGCTGGATGCACTCGCCGGTGCATTAGTGACTTTGGATTGCAATTGCTTATTCGACAGCTCTTCATATGCGCTGGATGCACTCGCCGGTGCATTAGTCACTTTGGATTGCAATTGCTTATTCGGCAGCTCTTCATATGCGCTGGATGCACTCGCCGGTGCAATAGTCACTTTGTATTGCAATTGCTTATTCGACAGCTCTTCATATGCGCTGGATGCTCTCGCCGGTGCATTAGTGACTTTGGATTGCAATTGCTTATTCGACAGCTCTTCATATGCGCTGGATGCACTCGCCGGTGCATTAGTGACTTTGGATTGCAATTGCTTATTCGACAGCTCTTCATATGCGCTGGATGCACTCGCCGGTGCATTAGTCACTTTGGATTGCAATTGCTTATTCGGCAGCTCTTCATATGCACTGGATGCACTCGCCGGTGCATTAGTGACTTTGTATTGCAATTGCTTATTCGACAGCTCTTCATATGCGCTGGATGCACTCGCCGGTGCATTAGTCACTTTGGATTGCAATTGCTTATTCGGCAGCTCTTCATATGCGCTGGATGCACTCGCCGGTGCAATAGTCACTTTGTATTGCAATTGCTTATTCGACAGCTCTTCATATGCGCTGGATGCTCTCGCCGGTGCATTAGTGACTTTGGATTGCAATTGCTTATTCGACAGCTCTTCATATGCGCTGGATGCACTCGCCGGTGCATTAGTGACTTTGGATTGCAATTGCTTATTCGACAGCTCTTCATATGCGCTGGATGCACTCGCCGGTGCAATAGTCACTTTGAATTGCAATTGCTTATTCGACAGCTCTGCGTATGCGCTGGATGCATTCGCCGGTGCATTAGTGACTTTGAATTACAATTGCGTATTCGACAGCTCTTCATATGCGCTGGTTGCACTCGCCGGTGCTATCGCGATGTTGTCATCCATCGTTTTATGTACTTTTTTGTGTACTCGTACCTGCTCCTCCTTTTTGTATGTACGAAGGTTCTCTAATCGGCTATTGTCGATTGTATCTACTATCTATAATTTCTGGCAACATGCAGTCCTTATAGAAATTGCTCAGGTTTTCTTCCATCTCTATTGCCCAGAATCGATTATCTCTCGATACTGTTGTAACCTTCATTCCTTTCGGCGTCCATAAACAAAAATAGGCCCGTTGCCTTTTCGTTATGTGCAATTGTCCTTGCACTTGATAATAGTAATGATGATTTTTATTCATTTCATTACCCCGGAAAATACGCCCTATTGCAGGAAGTTGCTTTATTGCTTCAGCAGGCGATAAATCCTTCGCCGATTCAGAACAGTTTACTTCGACGATGGCATCTTCATCCTTCACGAGGCCGTCAGGAGTTGCACCTAAGTGAGGCACAGTGTCATCGATGAAGAGGCCGCACGGTAGAATTTTCATTTTGTATTCTTCTTCCATTTGTCTCAAGGCGTTTGCCTCATTTTCCCTTCCGTATTCGAGAGCACATAAATTTTGAAGTTGTGGGTATATTATACTCTTCACAGTCTTTGCCCGTGGTGTAGTCTTTCGTAATCGGCATACCGTGCCGAAATTGGACGCAGTTAATAATTTTTTCCTATAACAATTCCACTTTTCGCTATTCGCCTGATTGCGAGTTTCCTCTTCGATCTCGCCTCGCTTCCTTTGCCACTCCTCGAGTAGAGCCGCATGCCTTTCACATTCGGAAGAGTATACTGTCTCTTCCATATCTGGTTTTTCTGCGCTGGGGCCGTAATCGTTGTCGCACGATTGTTTTTTTATTTCGGAAGGAGGATGCTTTCGCTTCTTTTTTATATTGCAGTGCTTTTTCTGCTGTACGTTTCCGACGTCCTTCCAGCTTTCTTACCATGGTTGGCGGCTCTTTATTCATTGCCGTACTCAATCTGCTAAACACCTCTTTTGTGTTATATTGGACGACTGCAGCGGAGACTCTACACTGATACGAGCCCCCTCGTCCAAAGTTTATCCTTTTGCCTCCGACGAATTTAGCAATGATATTATTAAAAGTTTCAAGAGCATTGTTATTTAGACCGCGCAGCAAACTGTCAGCTTTAGCGAAATGTTGCTGCATCGCTTCTTCGATACTTTGATAAATACCAGCATCTCTCAGTCGTGGAACGTAGTCTTCTCTGTTGGGATCAGAGTATTTATTACAGCAGTATGCTAACTTCTGACATTCCTTGTGTGCACCGAAAACGTGACTCGGTACATTTGTCAAGTCTTCCTTCAAATTTTGTTTTCGTTCCTCGAGTGTTATTTCTTCTTTGAGCCGGTATTCTGCAGCTTTCTTTATACCAGTACGCAGGCGGAGAGCATTATTCTGTACGACAGCTCTTAGATCTTTATTGCGGCCTTTTGCTACGATTTCGGTTATTTTTCTACTGAAATTGCGTAACAGGTGATTGGTGCAATCTATTTTTCGCACCTGCACCATGTACTTTTCATATAGATTATTGTCCAATATCTTCTTGTACACACTGCTATCACCATCGGTAACTAATATCGAGTATATTAGGCCGTGCATATCTATGCTGCAATTGATGCCTTCGACAATAACAACACTCTCCATGCCAGTTGAACTCTGATTACGACCCCAGTTCTTGAAGCAACGATGCTCGCGCGGTTCTTCCTTCTCCGTAAATGCTATTTGGCAAGTCATGCAAAATTTATTCTTCACGCTGATGTACAACACTTTCTTCATGTGGTATCCCACGATGGCTCCTACGCCAGAAAGAGAATTGTAATCCCATCCGCGGTATGATCTTTTCATCCAGCTGCCATCTGCGACAACTGGGATAAACGATACATTAGATTCTAGATATACGTCGCCTCTTGCTATAGCTAATGCTTTTTCCTCTTTTCCAGCATCTTCCATTTCGCGTTGTGCGGCCACTTCGAGGCCATCGATTATGTCATTCTCACAGTTCTCGTAGATCCTTTTCGTCATACAGGACACGTTCACGGCAGTCAATATGTCCTCCAGTTGATTATATCCGCCGCCCGTCATCATTGTTGCGGCAACAGTGGCGTGGTTGATATCCATAGTGGCATCACTCTTCCGAAAACAGGATATGCGCTCTGTGTATTTGCACGTTTTGCACTCGACATAATACACATTTTCTAGACCATTCCGTTGACATCTAATTATTTCAAAATGTTCGATGCCACAGCCAATAGTCGAATGTTTTCGAAGATTTTTTAATTGATCGAAAACATACGGAAAATCAACGAAGTCTATTCCTTCTGAAATTGGATTTTCCGGCTGTTCTGGTTGTGCATTTTCCACCACCCAGTAATCATCGGCATCCTTCCAACATCTTCATTCGTTTCTTCATTGATGTCTCTTACGGAATGTATCTCATCCCTGTCTGTGTCGAAATGCACTTGTTCTACAATTTCCTCTTCGTCCGCATTGAAATGTATTTCTTCTAAAATATCTTCCGCGTCCGTATCGGAATGTACTTGTTCTATGAATCCTTCGATAATTGGGAAATCTTGAAAATTTCCTACATCTTCTTTGCGTATTCTGTCCGTAGCAAAATCGTACGCAGCAGATGTGCTTGGAAGTATTTCGTCGTACGAGGTACCTGCACGCGTACCTGCTTCCGCCACGGTGCCCTGACCTACCGTGAGGCACGCTGCTGTTTTCAATCGTTGCCTGCACCTAAAGAGTCAATAATCAGTAACACGTGGTACATGCATAGAAATAAGAAAAACATACATTAGAAAGAAAAGCAGGCATAGTAAAAGAAGATATAGTACAGTAAAGCATCGATGTAACCGAAAGCCTCGGAACGAAGTAAGTTTAAATACCCGTGTGCGTGTGAGACAATACTAACGCAATCAAAATTTAAAATTAAAACTTGTAGAGTGTGTTTATATGAATGCCGCGAAAATGGTGAGAGAGAGGGGGGGGAGAGGGAGAGGGAGAGGGAGAGGGAGAGGGAGAGGGAGAGGGAGAGGGAGAGGGAGAGGGAGAGGGAGAGGGAGAGGGAGAGGGAGAGGGAGAGGGAGAGGGAGAGGGAGAGGGAGAGGGAGAGGGAGAGAGGGAGAGGGAGAGGGAGAGGGAGAGGGAGGGAGAGGGAGGGGGAGAGGGAGAGGGAGAGGGAGAGGGAGAGGGAGAGGGAGAGGAGAGGGAGAGGGAGAGGGAGAGGGAGAGGGAGAGGGAGAGGGAGAGGGAGAGGGAGAGGGAGAGGGAGAGGGAGAGGGAGAGGGAGAGGGAGAGGGAGAGGGGGGAGAGGGAGAGGGAGAGGTAGAGCGAGAGCTAGAGGGAGGGAGAGAGGGAGAGGGAGAGGGAGAGGGAGGGAGAGGGAGAGGGAGAGGGAGGGAGACGGAGAGGAAGAGGGAGAGGGAGAGGGAGAGGGAGAGGGAGAGGGAGAGGGAGAGGGAGAGGGAGAGGGAGAGGGAGAGGGAGAGGGAGAGGGAGAGGGAGAGGGAGAGGGAGAGGGAGAGGGAGAGGGAGAGGGAGAGGGAGAGGGAGAGGGAGAGAGAGAGAGAGAGAATGGAGAGCGAATGATAAGGCGTGGTAGAGAAAGAGAGGGAGCAGAAGGATTGTACGAACGAGAGAGACACAGAGCAGTCGAACAATAGAGGTGTACCTGACAATTTATATACTCGTTATGTGCAGTCTAATAAAGTTATATATTTGTTCGCAAAAAGACACGAAAAACTTTTTTATTTTTGGTTCCATTTTCATGAAACGTTTACAAACATGTTTGTTAGAATGTCCTGATTAAAAAATGATACCAAACACGATGTAAATCGGACAACTTTTACTTATCGTAGATACGAATCATATATATTTATATAATTGTCCAAATCATATCGTGTTTGGTGTAATTTTAATCAGAAAATCCTCACAAATGTGTTGGTAAAATATTTATAACAAAATGACCAAAAATAAAATACTTTTAGTTGTGAACCCCGTTTGCATGGGTATTGTCTCTCACCGATTTCGATTTCGGATCGGGTTACACGATGGGCGTTCGTGTCATATTACACGCTTCACTGGTTCCAAAGGGGGCCACCCCAACTAGGAGTGATAGAAATTAACACTAATGATACATAGTCACAATTTTGAACCCTAATCGAGATTTTACTGTAGTTCCTATATTTTTAGAAGTTTGTCGGTAGCTTCGAACGTAGGAGAAGAGAGCGAGGGAAAAAAAGGACTGCCGATTGTTCCCATCTTTTTCATTCGCTGTCCTTCTCTGCGGCCGATACGTATTACCACTAATGTATTACCCAAATTAAACCGTGTTTGGTGTCATTTATCATTAGGGAAACATCACAAATGTTGCGATGCTTTATTTATGAAAATATTATTATTATCATTACATTACTGTGAATATCATTCTAATATATCTTCGTGATACGGGACGTAGCGAGATACAAATGTTCTTCTTAGACAACGTGATTCCCTCGCTACGCAACCGAATGCCCTTTTGGCCCGTTTTCTTTCCACACGCATACATCTGCTCAACCGTCTCCGCTACTCGCAAGCGAAGGCAGCCACAAGCAGACATACCTGCGCTGCGATACGCGGCTGTGTGTGTATGCAGGCACGCGTGCACTTGACCGCGTGTGAAAAGAATACCTTTCGCATTTCAATTCTGGGTCATTCTACGCGAAATCGGACACTTTTCTGAGTACTATTTGGGATTTTGGTAAAACTTGGATATGTTGTAGTCTTTAGTAATATATAATCGTATTTTGAAGGATTTTTCAAAATTTTCACGATTATGGAAATTTGACTTTTTTTCATTAAATTATATGTGTTGAACTAAAAGAAAGGTAAGAATGAGCTTTTGGGTGCTTACACTGGGGAAATAAGAGTATCTAATAAAAATTGTCTCTTAAAAAAAAATTTGACCATTTATTCTGCAATTGTTTTAAACAAATGCAATTTTATACTAGCAGGGCACTATTTAAAAATTTGAAAATGAAATGAGGATGCAGGCAAGATTAGGAATGAAAGACATAAATAGTTTAATATTGAAGCACGCACGGCTCAGCCAGTCGAACCGGTGCTGGGTGACGCAGCGTCACATTCAATTAATTTTCATGCGACCAATTTTAAAGTGTCCGCGTTTCTGAAAACGTATCCGCAAAGAGCACAAGTAGGCCTGCATCCTCATTTATTTCAAATGTGTAAATAGTGCCCTGCTAGTATAAAATTGCAGTTGTTTGAAACAATTACAGCATAAATGGCCTAAATTTTTTTTTTAAATGACAATTTTTATTAGGTATTTTACTTTCCCAGTGTAAGCACCCAAATGCTCATTCTGATCTGTCTCTTAGTTCAACAGGTATAATTTACTGAAAGAAAGTCAATTTCCACAATTTTGAAAATTTTTAAAAATCCTTTGAAATACATTTATATATCACTAAAGACTACAATATATCTAAGTTTCACAAAAATCCAAAATGTTACTCCGCAAAGTATCCGATTTCGCGTGGAATGACACTGCTTGAAAGTTCAGAATACTGTAGAGAGAGAGTTGGTAATAATATAATTGAAATGGTACAACATTATAAGCGACACACAGGACCACACATCTAATAAATTATAACCTGAAGGAATAAAAATATTGCTGAACAATCATTTTGTCTTATTGCGCTTTCAGACATTAGTTTCCGTGATATTAATAAAAAACTTTTAGTATTTTGGTTGACTTTATGGAACGTTGTAAAATAACGAAGAAACGAAGGGTCCGATAAATACGTGTCGTGTGCCTTTCGTGAAGCAAACCCTATTTGACCGTGCCGGTGACGAAAAGCAGACTCACTCCATTGTTAGAAACATTTTCTGCAAGCAGTTTTTCGAACTGTTCACAATTGTGTAAAGAAGTCATAACGCCCAATGCGGGAATATTGAAAACAACACTGGGTATCGCTCGCCGTCTTGGAAGGCAAGGTCCAGGAGGATGCATAAGGTATACAATGTCGTTTCGACGCACAAGGAAGGCCGACAACGTCAGGGTCATCGACGAGGGTTTGAGAGGGATTCGTTTCAACGACTCTGCGTAGCACGCATCGGAAGTCAGAGCCATTGCTTACAATCAGAGTTTGGCGTTATACGAATAAAATATCGAATAAATTTTTTCGAATAAATTCTGCTTCGAATAATATGGAAATAAAAGTTACGAATAAAATGAAGTTATTCGAGAAAAACGAATAAAAGTTTATTCTAATAAGAATTTATTGGAATAAATCGTCGAATAAAAGATGGCCGTTAAACAGGCAATCTACTAACAAATTAATTAAAAAACTAGGGGTTTCTTAGAATGCAGAAAGCGAATATGAACTGTGTTTTGTAGAGAAAAATTATTTACAACCATGTTATTTAGAATGAATTACACATATTAGCTCCTAACATCATCATTTTTGGAGATGGAATTATTTTAATTATGTATAAAAATTATGTAGAGTTGCAAATATTTGCCGCTATAACTTTTGAATATGTACTCTATATAGCAAATATAACAAATAGCACAAAAATTTTCAAGTTCCATGAGGTTCCTGGATATCTAGAGCTTTTCCAACGAAAGTTATTGAAAAATTCCATCATTTTTATGATTATATTTTAATTCTGTTCGTTGGAAATTAAAATACTCATGGCTGAAGCTTGATTTACCACTTATTTATACCTCTGCAATCCATTATTCAGAATACTATCGCGATACAATTGAGCACTTTTGATATATATGTAGCTGATACTGACTCATTCTAAGAATCGGGGTTACTATGTAAGCGGCCGACTCGCCGTCTGACTTCACCTGAAGACTGGGCTTTTCAATGAGACAATTTCGCTAAAGCTACACATATGGACGTACATATTCCGGTCAAAAATCCATAAAAGAAGAAGCAATGTGTACATATTTCGTATTCAACAAGTAACTACATATGTTCAACATCGAATCGCAAAGCATCGATGACTGTTGCTAATTTTAAACTTTATCTTCTACATCACAGAAATAAAATTTGAATTACATTTTTTATCCATTGAAAACTACGTACAACGATTGAAATAATCACAACTGCATTATAAAAGAAGCATATCTAACGAAACGCGTATACTGGTTTAAACGTTTGATACTAACAAAACGCATATAGTCTGTATAACATATAACGAAATTTAAAATTACTACATTCCGTCTCATCGGCACAAAAGTTGCAGGAACGTGCTGCTGACATTTTTCACATGAAAATGAATCCAAACACGGTATACATCGGATTATTAATTAATTAAATAATAATGAACATACGAATTGGAAAAGAATGAGTGTGACAAGAGGGGTATAGTAATGACATGCGTCGCGGTGCGCATAGCATCGAATATGTGTACGTAACGTGTCAAAGATAGCTGTTGATATACATATCTGAACAATATGAATAATACTGTATTATATACATTAAAATACCGTGCTACTACTACTATATCACAAACTGTGACTTCATACAAATCTGTACCATAAAACGTAACTTACCTTTCTATATGCTTTTTACTTTTTCTGGACAAACGCCTTACAGATAACATAGGGCGCTTCCTTTTTATATCACCCTTCGAATAGCGCTGGTTTCTTGCATCTGCGGGGTCCTTCTTTGATTCCATAGCAATGGAATGATCACACACACTTATCAACACTACAGTAATGAACCACGCAGGAATGGAATAATTCACAAATTATGAATATTCCATATGTATCAATATCTGCGCAGTAAACAAAAACCCGATTGCTTTCTGCGTCTTCACCGTAGTGCAAACGACAGAAAACTGATCAGCTAGCGTTGTCGCTGCATTAGTTACAGATGCTGAGAAGCAGAACAAAAGATAGTGGGAAAAGTACGGATATATCCGTTTACATAGAGATTACTTCCGGGAATACTTTTTGGTGCAGAAATGCACAGAGGAAAGGATTTTTGATTATCCTGTGCATATAATTTTGACGTATCATCTTTGCGCGTTTGAATCTTTACGCGAGCCGAAACGTGTCGCTTGGTCCTTGGTGCAAGTGAAATATAAAATATTAAGTGAGTGAGAAAGACAGTTTGGGCCCTGTCCAGCGGTTTCAGGAAAGAATCGCAAGTTGTGTAGTAGGATCACCTACAGGAGTGGTGGTAATGTGTGCGTGAACCAACGCCGGCGATTGTTTTTTGGCAACGCTGGCCCTTGAGGCTAGCAAAGGCTCGATCGTCAGAAATACAAGCTATTGCCGAACAGTAAAGATCGTAAGTACCTTCACGCTTACTATTCCTGCTTTTTCACTATATGTGCCGGTTATTATGAAAGTGGTCTAAGTCCAAATTTTTCGTTTGTTACATTTTACTTATTTTTCACGTATTATATCAACGTGATACCTACATAATAAACGTAAAGTTCAATTTCTTTTTTTGAAATTTCGACCGACGCCACTTTCATAATAACTGACATACTTTTACATTTTATTTCCAACCTAAGACTGTATTTAGAAATATTCCGGGTAAAGTTTCATTACCGTCATAGTATTGCTGTAACTTTTTGTGCAAAATCTATCGTGTGAACTGTGATTGTTTGAGTGTCCGCGTGTTTCTCAAGCTGCGTATCGCCATTAGGGCCCTTTACGCGGTCGGTCTTGCACGCGGTCCGGCCCGCGGGCCGGCGCGCCACACGCCGCACGGCCCGCAAAAGTACGTGAAGCCGGATCGTGGCGCTCCTTCGCGCGGGCCAAAAGGTCGTACCCGTCACTACTTAGAGACAGCGAGTTCGGGCTCCCATTTCTACGTCGACTCCACATGCTTTTTACACGATCCACCGCAGTGGTGTATTGTGTACTACTTGTCCGATGTATATCATCGATCTGCGAAACGATCGGCAAGACACGATCGCGATATACGTTCGCGAAAAGTATCTCAAATTCCTCGATATACCAGGCTTATAGAGGATATCATAAATGCTGTTACTGTAGGGTACACTGAAACATCTGTTTTTAGGAAGCTACATTTGGTTGACCTGAAGGTGCTATAAATTCTGGAAATGGTTTATGACTCAGTTATAACGACTGTAAAATTTTACAAGGGTACTTTAAAAAATGTCCAAATGTTTCCCCGGCAATGCGATGGCAAATGAAATTACAGTTAACACATTCACTGTTGTGACAATCATAATTATTACTATCAACGGCAATAATTACCATGTCACTGCTTGTTTTAATATAAAAACCGGTGACAATTCTAATTGCCCTACTCTTGGGACTCTCCGCAATGCCGTCACTGATGGGCTTCAGCCCACGACGTCTTTATTGCTGGACTAAACGTTGAGAATCCTAGAACAATGGTCAAACCACCCCCGCTAGGAATTTGACCTATGGAGGGAGGAACCAATGCTTACGTTTTAAGTGAATGCACGGAGAAAAGGCAGAATCAAACGAAAAGTCAAAGTGTCGATACGTTCGTATAGTTCTGTTACGTGTTCTGATTTGCTTGGTGATTACTGATAAAATTAGGATGGACGATACAAAGTGCCTGGTTTCAAGTGCCGTTTTTTCCTTTTCGTATAATATTTAAATAGGTACAAAAATTAGTCCATTAGTACGTTTATTACGGTTACTTTCCTTATATTTATTCTCTTTTTATTAGGTTCTTTGTTCGTTCTGGTCATCGTTCGGACCACGGAATGCCTACTCCTTTTATAATTTGTATTGTTTATGTAAAAGTAGTCCGATTTGCATGATATTTGTGATCATTTTAATTGGGAGAACGCCAGGAATCCACTAGTGTTACTTTCATATCGATACGACGAAGAATAAAGAATTTCTTAATACGCTGTAATGAATATTTCACCCTCGACTGTGTGTCGCCGACCTCGATTCGCTGCGGTCGGCCAAGGATTCATACCTGTTTCAGAAAAACTGTATACTTTATTCTTTATCGTATCGATATGGAAGTGATACCGATGGATTCTTTACGTTTTTCAAATGAAAATTATACCAAATTTCATGTAAATCGGACTATTTTTAACGAAATTATGGAAATCAATTTATTATGAAGATTCCTTAATTACAATCCGATTTGTGTCGTTTTTGGATCATTTTCATCGGAAATACGTAAAGAAACGATCCACGTCACTTTCGCCAAAATACGGTGCGAAATGTAGAATTTTCGATTCGCCACGTCTTAGGGGGCAACATGGTACGGCCCCCCTGGTCTCGAGGGTCGAAGTCCTCGAAATCCATCGAGGCACGGCTTATCCTTGGCTGCCAGGATCGGCTGCCAGGCTCGTCGCGCGCCTCAGACTCATCCGCACTGTCGGAAATCCTGAGGCGTGCAACGAGCCTGGTTTCAAGTATCGTTTTTTCCTTTTCTAACTACCTTTTCTGTCTCTTATGCAAACTCTTCTGGATTCGAGGTTTGCGCGCGGGCAGGAGCGTGGTGCTTTCTGGCGCGCGGGCAGGACTGTGATGCTTTCTTGCTGCGCGCCACGCAAGAGCGTGGGTGAAAAATTTGACCTGCATCACGAGCAATCAGAAGACTACCCCCCTCCTTCAAAACATCTTGCATATTACATCTCTTCATCATTTATCTTAGATATAACATCACTTGCATACCTATATGTATTTATTGTCTATCAATATTAGTTTTTATATTAAAACAAGCAGTGACATGGTAATTATTGCCGTTGATAGTAATAATTATGATCGTCACAACAGTGAATGTGTTAACTGTAATTTCATTTGCCATCGCATTGCCGGGGAAACATTTGGACATTTTTTAAAGTACCCTTGTAAAATTTTACAGTCGTTATAACTGAGTCATAAACCATTTCCAGAATTTATAGCACCTTCAGGTCAACCAAATGTAGCTTCCTAAAAACAGATGTTTCAGTGTACCCTACAGTAACAGCATTTATGATATCCTCTATAAGCCTGGTATATCGAGGAATTTGAGATACTTTTCGCGAACGTATATCGCGATCGTGTCTTGCCGATCGTTTCGCAGATCGATGATATACATCGGACAAGTAGTACACAATACACCACTACGGTGGATCGTGTAAAAAGCATGTGGAGTCGACGTAGAAATGGGAGCCCGAACTCGCTGTCTCTAAGTAGTGACGGGTACGACCTTTTGGCCCGCGCGAAGGAGCGCCACGATCCGGCTTCACGTACTTTTGCGGGCCGCGCGGCGTGTGGCGCGCCGGCCCGCGGGCCGGACCGCGCGCAAGACCGACCGTGTAAAGGGCCCTATTGCGAGGCTGCCTCGCGTGGCACACCTCGCGTGGCACACCTCGCGGAGTGGAGAGTCTGAAGACTACCTCGACCATGATTACTTTACGAGGCAGGTTCGCGCTATCTCGAGCATAATATTTGCATCGCACGAGCCATCAGTCGTCTGTTTTTCGACGTGGTGAAAGGTGCCTCGCGGCTTCTAGAGTAAAAATCGTATGGCTCGGGCGACGCAAATATCATGCTGGAGGTACCGCGAGACTGCCGCACGAGCCTGCCTTGCAAAGTGAACATGATCGAGGTAGTCTTCAAACTCTCCACTCCGTGAGGTAGCCTCGCAATGTCGATACGCAGCTTCACGCTTAGAGATTCGTGTATTCATTCGCACGTAGACTAAGAAAGTTATGTTATAATTTACCCGCGAAATGTCTAGAAAAGGTATATACATTCGGGTGCAATATAGGCTTCCTTTAGTTGAAACTGAAGACAAGTGATGAAAATTAAACAGTTTCTAAACATCAGATGTGGAAAAATCGAAAATTTTAAAATTACAAATGTTAGACATTTGAAAATACAGATATTTTGAAACTAAACCTCATAATTACAAATTTTGGAAATGTTTGAATTTCAACGCTTTCGAACTTGGAAATTCCATCATTTAGAAATGTGAAGATTCCCCTCCTGCGCTAAATCTTAGCTAAAGAAAGCCTATATTGTACGCGAATGTACCAAATTGATAAACATGTACTCTTCTACTGCACTTTCAAATCCATTTTAATTACGTTCAATAGTTTCAATGTTTCTTCGACTTGGTTTTAGATGTCCGGCAAAGAAGGCAAAGTAGAAATGGAAGTGACTCCGTCTGGGGGACGGAGTCCAAACAGCAAGGAACCTCCATCTCCAAGACAGAGTCGAACGACTAGTCGGACTCCGTCGCGAAGACGGAGTCCGCGCAGGGAGCATACTCCGTCCTCGCGACGGAGTCGAAGCAGCAGGCGGATTCCGTCCCGAAGACGGAGTCCGCGCAGGGAGCAGACTCCGTCTTCAACGCATAAATGGATGGAGATGGCTGTTCATTATAGAAAGCAGGTATGTAGATACGTGGGCGATCTCACGCAAACATTTCTTAAATTCTCGTGAAAGTGTGAAAACGTCTAGCCATTATTGCAGTAATTAACATAAGATTTATGTTTATTTTTCATGTTACAGTACAGTGAGCTCAAAAAGGAGCTACAGAACATATCGTACGGAGATCGAAGAGAATGAAGAGGAGGGAGTGGAGGGAGAGGAGGGAGAGGAGGATGAGGAGGAAGAGGAGGGAGAGGAGGGAGAGGAGGGAGAGGAGGGAGAGGAGGGAGAGGAGGGAGAGGAGGGAGAGGAGGGAGAGGAGGGAGAGGAGGGAGAGGAGGGAGAGGAGGGAGAGGAGGGAGAGGAGGGAGAGGAGGGAGAGGAGGGAGAGGAGGGAGAGGAGGGAGAGGAGGGAGAGGAGGGAGAGGAGGGAGAGGAGGGAGAGGAGGGAGAGGAGGGAGAGGAGGGAGAGGAGAGGAGGGAGAGGAGGGAGAGGAGGGAGAGGAGGGAGAGGAGGGAGAGGAGGGAGAGGAGGGAGAGGAGGGAGAGGAGGGAGAGGAGGGAGAGGAGGGAGAGGAGGGAGAGGAGGGAGAGGAGGGAGAGGAGGGAGAGGAGGGAGAGGAGGGAGAGGAGGGAGAGGAGGGAGAGGAGGGAGAGGAGGGAGAGGAGGGAGAGGAGGGAGAGGAGGGAGAGGAGGGAGAGGAGGGAGAGGAGGGAGAGGAGAGGAGGGAGAGGAGGGAGAGGAGGGAGAGGAGGGAGAGGAGGGAGAGGAGGGAGAGGAGGGAGAGGAGGGAGAGGAGGGAGAGGAGGGAGAGGAGGGAGAGGAGGGAGAGGAGGGAGAGGAGGGAGAGGAGGGAGAGGAGGGATAGTTAATAATTTTTTTTATTTATAAAAATTTAATGAAATAAATATATTTATACCCATCTCTGATATTTTGTGATATAATTGAGGCAGTGGGAGCACCAACGGACTAACCCACATTTTTTCGAAATTGAGTTAGTAGCAATAACATATTCCAATAGGCTCTAATAATCATATAAAATAGGAAGAAAAAAATATTAATTTGCGTTAGTCCGTTGTTGCTCTAAAGGTGCCATTTCCAATGCGCGACTCGCCGCGGCGGCCGGCGACGGTCCCACTAGTGCAAAGGAGAAGTATGCATCTGTTTCTCCCTTGCACTAGTGGGACCGCCGCACAGTGGGACAAACTGCTCCTTTTTGTGTCAAAATCGTAGAACTTTTGATAGGAATAAGATAGAGGGATGAATATTTTTCGAGGTTAAAGCTAAGATGTTACAGAATAAGAGAAAAATATTTAGAATGTATGATAAACAAATTTTGACCTTGAAAATGTACGTCAAATTTGACATTTTCGAAGAAAATTTCGGTTTTTCCGTTATAGCGTGAAATTGAAGTTTTTCCTTGACTTGTTATACATCACTTCCTATAGATTTTGACGCACTGAATTAAACTCTATACGCAGAATTTGTCTAGCCCTTCAGGATTCGAAGAAAAATATGATTTAATGGGTTACGCTCACAACGGACGTTCGGCAAGTCAGAAATTCAGAAAATTATGAAACTTGGTGTGGAAGTAGAGTAGTTCATCCGTAACGCAACGCTATTTTTGTTGGTGCCATAATGCAGTTTTTGGGGGTGAAATCACCCATTGAAAAAAATTGCAGAGTTTTCTTTTCCATGGAATATCTCGAGAACGGTGAGAGATGTCGAAAAGAAGTTTAAACAGAAGGTACATCGTTTTCTTATATCTACAAAACCGCGTAAAAATAATTTTCGAAAAGTCCATATTTTTCAACTTACCCTCACCACGAACCCTTAGAATTAAGTTTTTGTATTTTGTAAATATATGCTGAAATATTTCTGGATAATCGCTTTTCATACATATAAATAGTTTGTGTTATATCTTTTTTTGCAAACAAATAAAAGCTCTATTGCCGAATTTGAAGTCCATTTTAGCAGTTTCCATTAATAAAATGGTTTCTTATATCCATATTTAAATTCTTATTTATATAAAGTTTAGACAGCTTTCAATTATTTAAGCAAGACTCAGCTCTTTTTATACACCCTGTATTGTTTGATTATACATTGACAGAATTATACTAATAGAAAACGATAGATACTTTGAAAATAACGGTTTGTAATTGGTACAATAATGATATTCTTCATAGAAATGATTAAAACAATAATACTTGCCACACCATCCACATCGCATAAAAGCCGGCTCCCCACAAACACTACATTTGGGTATAAGCTTTTCATTCCTGAAGTAACAGAAATCTACAGGATTTGAAATTCGCTGGGATGCGTTTCTAGATGCGTCTCTTGCTTAAATAATTCAAAGGTGTCTAAACTTTATATAAATAATAATTTAAATATGGCTTTAAGAAAACATTTTATTAATGGAAACTGCTAAAATTTACTTCAAATTCGGTAATAGAGGTTTTATTTGTTTGCGAAAAATATATAATATATAAACTATTTATATGTATGAAAAGAAATTATCCAGAGGTATTTTAGCATATGTGTACAAAATACAAAAACTTAATTTTAGGGTTAGTGGTGGGGATAACTTGAAAAATATGGATTTTTCGAAAATTATTTTCACGCGGTTTTGTAGATATAAGAAAACGATGTACCTTCTGTTTAAACTTCTTTTCGACATCTCACACCGTTCTCGAGATATTCCACGGAATAGAAAATTCTGCATTTTTTCAAGGGGTGATTCCCCCCCCCCCCCCCTCAAATAGCATTATGGCACCAACATAGGATTGTATTACGGATGAACTATTCTACTTGCATATCGAGTTTCATAATTTTCTGGCTTGCCGAACGTCCCTTGTGAGCGTAACCCATTAAATCGCATTTCTCTTCGAATCCTGAAGGGCTAAACAAATTCTGCGGACAGATTTGAATTCAGGGCGTTAAAATCTATAGGAATAGATGTATAACAAATCGAGGAAGTCGAGTTCAACCACACGTTATAACGGAAAAACCGAAATTTTCTTCGATAATGTCAACTTTGACGTAGATTTTCAAGGTCAAAATTTGTTTTTCATACATTCTCAATATTTTGCCCTTATTCTGCAACATCTTAGCTTTAACCTCGAAAAAGATTCATCCCTCTATCTTATTTCTATCAAATGTTCTACGATTTTGACACAAAAAGGAGCATTTTGTCCCACTGTGCCCCGCCGGCCGCCGCGGCGAGCCGCGCATTTGAAATGGCACCTTGTCTGTCTCAATTACTATAACATAAATATTACAGCGATTTCAAGTGATGTATGTGTTACGGTAAAAGCGTTAATTTAGTAAATGTATACAGTTCGTAACAGTTCCTAGTCCATGTATGCCTAAAATGCATATAACCTAACCTACAATCGTACGAAAATGCATGCATTGACTGCATCACGCTTTTACCGTGGCACATGTATCCAGCCATCGACGAAGTATAGGATAGACCTATCATCTTATGGGACTTCGTGTCACCACCCAAACTGTATTACCGACCCATAACTCGAGGACTGAATTTAGCGGCCTCTGTTCATGAACAGCGTCCAATTCCGGAACTACTGTGAAATGTGTTGAAATGCTGAAAGGTGTGTGCGTGCTTGTATACGTGTGACTTGTGTTTAGAGCGATAGTTTGACATAGAGGGCAGGCTTTCGTTACACTACGCTTTGGCTCGGTTTGTCAGCGACTCACGTGGATTCGCGTAGATTTTTCTCCGAAGATCTATTTCGGTGATCTGGAGACTATATAGCGCCGAAATATGGTTCTTCTTGAAAGCTTATACAAGCTATAAATTGCAAGATGACATTGATTTTTAGTGCTTTACGTGTAGTTGAACACTTAACTAGCATTTTCGCGTGTCGTACGTCAAAAAATATTAAAAATTGACACTGTTACTGACATTTCCGCAAATCTCTGCACTCCGCGCATGTCTAAATAGACGGTGCCCATCCTCCGACATGTATAAATAGTAGGTATTATAAGAGAGTTCTGGACCAATATTGCGTTTATGTATGCAATAAATGTCCATAAAATATTTAAAATATAAGGAATATATACTATATAATATAGACGATAAAAGAAAGTGTAGCGTTAGAGTCCACAGTGCATATAATTCCAAATTTTTTGAACGTTTTCCAGCGCGCACATACAACCGCCGCCGTTGTGGAAAGCGCATCGGATGGTGTTCTTTGCTGGCATTGCTTTCAGGTTAGGAACGACCGTGGCAGGAGGTACGATTCCACGATAATCGTCGTCAACGTCGGAGCCGTCGTTGTCCTCGTCGGTATCCTCGTAGTCGTCGGAGTCGGAGTCGGAGTCGCAGGTGTCATCGTTGTTGTTGTTGTTCTTCTTCTTCTCGTACATGTCAACGATGTCTACGATGCTTGCATCTGTTCGTAGGAGCAGTTGTGATAACCAGGTCTTCTTCTCCGCACCCTTCACGAACACCACGTCGACGGTTCCGAGCTCGCGAGCGAGCATTTCTGATAGCTTGTGGTACGGCACCCAGCCGTCGGACCAGCGAAGTCCGTGATGATTCGTCGTGAGCCAGGTCGCTTGACGCTTCTCGAACGATGACAGGCGAGCGTAGGAGTACGGTGGTTCGAAAATCCAATGACAAATTGTCGTTTCCGTGTCGCGATTGTTCGCGAGAATCGCAATTTCCTTAGCGACGAACGTGTTACGTTCGGTCTTGAAGCCTTGCATGTCGGCCACGACGGATAACATTGTTAGGTAGTAATATGTAGTAGTATGTAGTAAAACAAGTGTCACCGACGGTTGCAGACGAGCTACTGACTATTTCGCGATTATCCTCATCGGTATAGTAGTCGTAGTCGTAGTCGTAGTCGTTGGAATCACGTGATTTTTCGCACTACGTTCGTCAAAGGATTGTATTGGACCATGCACTCGTATATGATGAGACAGTATGCGGTTGTATTAGCGGGTACGTTCTCTTTGCACTCGAAGTCGATTCGCACGTCCACCGTGGCGCTCTTCACCGACTCGTTCTGTCGAGAGCAATCTATGATCGCGATAGGGGCGTATCGCAAAAATTCGTCCGTGTTCAGCAACGGTTCGCCGTGACCGTAGTACGAACGGGTAAATTTCGCGTACATATCGTACAGGAGCGCGTATTTAGATTTATCGAAATCCAGGTTCAGGTCGTCGTACGGATACGTCTCGGAATTCAGAAACAATCGTACGTTCGTGAGTTTGCACGCGTCGAATCTGCTCGCGCTTTTCTTGAGATTATAACTTCGCTCGATTTGCGTAGCGAACATCACGTATCGCGGTATCTCGAACTGCGACGAGGCTTTCACGGTCCACGTGTGTTTGGTCGTCGTTTGCAGCAACGGATACTGTTGCAGTTGCCACGATCGAAAACTCATAGCGTTAGGTCGATCGCTTTGCAGGAGACGTAGCATCGCCAGTTTTTGAGTGTCTTCTAGCACGACGTGCGGCATACGCCATTGTATCTTGCGTATCTCCAGTTTCGGTATTATCGCGGAGGATAGAGAGGTCGCGTACATCGCGTTCGTATCGACTCGCGCGCGAATCAGGATCAACTCGTGTCGCGCGTTCATCACGATACGCTTGTAATCTTCGCAGAATCCTAGTAGCGCGTTCATGGGCACGCAGAAATTGAACGCCGGGCTATTAAAAATGGCGCGGTCGTGTGCGATGGTGTGGTCCCAACCGGCGTTCATCAACGCTCTGCTCTTCTCGACGGACAATGACGCGTAATGTTTCAGCGATGTCGTGATTCCCGGATTTCTACAATGATCGATCTCCACGCCGTTCAATTCGTATCGAATCTCGTCGAACATGAACGCGACGCAATTGTTGTCCAGAAAAACTCTCGCGGCAGCTTTCACTTCCTCGGTAGTCGTCGAGGCGGTCATCAAAGAGAGACGTCCTTCCACGTAGAGATAACTTTCGCACGGGAGCGTGTACAGATCTTGTTGCTGAATAGGTATTCGTATCTCGTCGTTATTGTCGTACGTCGTGTTGGCGTACGGATTGTAGCCGTGCACTTCGATCTTCGTGATACGATCGTCGAACGTCGGTGTACTCGTCACGTTCAGTATGGTATACATCCTGTTAGACGTGTGTATGTACGTATAAGCGAAACGTTAGTACGTTACGACGAATCCCAGGGATAGTAGGAAAAGCGCGTTTCGATGCGTCAACGATTTGAAGCTTCTTCTTCTTTTTCTTCCTCTTGTTCCGCTCCCTGTCTTTATCAGCGTTGTCGGTGGCGGTGAAGGTGTTGCGTTTCGACGATAATGCGCGGCAGAGACCGGAGTAGGAGCGGTGAGCGATGATGATGATGTTGATGAGTCGTACGTGTGATCGAATACCAACATATTAAACACTTGCGCGCTCACGTTATCTTATCGCGCGAACGTCGTTGCACGTGCAGGCGAATCGTTATTTCCTATCCGCGAAAATCTATAGGGCGATCGTATTGATCGACGATGCGTACCGTTAGATCGTGTATCGCTCGCGCAACGATCGGTAGGTAAATGACGTGTCGAGGAGTTTCCGATATCTTATATCCCGGTGGTACGCGAGGCGAAAATTCGTGAATCGTGTGTACGAATTTGTCGTTGCTGTACGCACCGGCAGTGACGTTACACGTTACTCTGATCACGTTAAAGTTTATAATGTTCACGGGTTCATCGGACTCGTACCAGATTCTCGGCAATAAGACACGCGTTGGCGAAAATCCCAGCAACGATCCCACGTTGTTCGGTTGCGTAAAGTCCACGAAGAACGAGCAGTACAGTTCGCTTTTCATGGTGTTGTTGTTAGCTCGTAGCACTAGCGGATACTTGTTGTCGTCGTCGTCGTCGATCTCGTTGTCGTCGCGTCTTCGAGGATATCGATCGAGCAGTTGACGCCTCAAGTGCTTGGTGATAGCGTCTAATTCGTAGGAGCCATGGGGGATCGTAACGCGGTCGTTAGCGGCATCGATGCTGGGGATCGCGGCGTTCTTGTTGTTGTTGTTCGTGACGAAGTAGAACGTGTCGTTGCTCGAGTCGATGTTCGGTATCGTGTGAAACGTCTCCAAGTCGGCGAGTCCTAGTTCGTACTTCCCGTCGCTCAAATCGATCGGCGGAAAGTAATTGACCGTGGGCACGCTGCTCCGACCCGTTAACGTGAGCGTGAGCGACATCGTACCGCTGTAGGTTACGCTAGTGAGACCGAGAGAGCGAAAGTGACGCGGACGTAAGGTAGCGCGTCAATTTATCTCGGGAAGCGCCGAGGCCAAAATTCCCAAGCTTTTTGTCGCAGAAATTGTACGCACAAGTGACCGCAATTCATCTGGTCGAAACGTTGAAAGCGATCGTGATTGTACTTGATCGTAGGTGTCGTTCCCCGTCCGAAATAGTCGATCAGTTCCGCGGGTGGTCGCAAATTCCCAAAACTGTCGAAATACTGTATGCGCGGTTCGCGTTTCGCGTACGCTACCCAGTGCGTACCTTCGCCGCGATTCTCGTCCAGATTCGCGATGCCGCATTCGTTCGATCGTACGCGCGCGGGGAGCGTGTCGCGCATAAATACCCCCCGAAAGAACGGTACGTCGACGCACTCGCGCTCTAATTGCAGGTTAGTCATAGGTAGTAGTTGTAGCTGCTGTCGCGTTATCGTCGCCGCAGCAAGCCCGGTCGAGCGGAGTTTTTTTTTTCCTCGGTCGTCGTCGCAGGTTCACGCCGGCGCCGCGCTTGTACGGTGACAGATACAGTCCTCGCCCTTCCATCTCGCGATTATGACGCATCGTTTCTTCCAGCTGTTTGCGCGAGGCCTTCGCGTCGTTGACCGCTTTGGCGATACCGGCAGCTCCGCCGGCCAATGCTCCGATAGCCGACAAAGCGGGCAGCACGAGCGGTAGAAGCGGAAGAAAGCCTCCGCGTTTCGCTACCGGTAGGATACGGCGTTGTCCTCTGGATTTGCGTTTCCGTCCCGTAGTCCTTCCTCTTCTTCTTCCTACTCCTCGTCCCATACCCATACCGAGTTTAGTCTTTGCTTTCATCGCGGCCCACACTCTGGTCGCAGCGGCTTTTTCACCGAAAGTCGCGTCGTTCGCGAACACGCGTTCTCGGGCTCGTTCGGCTAGCGATCGATCCGCCTCGTGTCGTCCCTCCAAATCCTTTCGACGAGAGTACGCGATATCGTGCTCTCGACAAGCCGCGTCCAGCGGATTCGCGCCTTCGTCGCCGCGAGCCAATCGCTTCGACAAACGCGTCCCCGGTCCGCAGAACTGATATCCCGGAATGTGTAGTTCGAACGGTAAACGATTTATGATCGCGTTCACGAGTCCCGATCCTGTCGTCTTCTTATTCTTCGTTGGTCTACGCGTTACCGCAACCATACGCGTGAAAATGCAGATGCACTGAGACGCGAGGCCAGTCGTAAGTCGACGGTTCTTCGATAGCGATCTATTCGAGGAGCGCGACGATTCTGATTCGCTCGACAGGTTTCGCGGGTATAAATAGCAGTGGCGTTACGTGCTTGCGAGGAGAGAGACAGAGAGAGAGCATGCGATTCGCGAAACAACCGAACGCTATTCGCGTGACCGCGAACAGGACGTTGGAGGATTCGACGTGGGACGACGAGAGTCGTTCGCGCAGGCACGGTTCGTTGTTGCCGAACAGCGTGCGAGCCGTGATCTGCGGTCCGTCCGGGTGCGGGAAAACGAACGTGCTTCTCAGCCTGCTGGAGAGTCCGAACGGTTTGCGTTTCGAGAACGTGTACGTGTACTCGAAATCGTTGCACCAGCCAAAGTATCGGTATCTGGAGCGAGTGTTGTCGCGCGTCGGTGGACTCGGGTACTTTCCCTACTCGAACACCACTGAGATCGTCCCGCCGAGGGACGCTCTGCCCGATTCGATCTTCGTGTTCGACGACGTGGCGTGCGACGAACAGACGGCGATCCGCGAATACTTCTCCATGGGCAGGCACGCGAACGTGGACTGCTTCTACCTGTGCCAATCGTACGCGAGAATACCGAAACACTTGATCAGAGACAACGCGAATTTTCTCGTGCTGTTCAAACAGGACGGGACGAACTTGCGTCGCGTGTACAACGATCACGTGAACACGGACATGACGTTCGAGGCGTTCACCGACCTGTGCGCCAAATGCTGGAAACGACGCTACGACTTCATTGTCATCGACAAGGACCGTGCCCGGTACGATGGTCGATATCGACGAGGATTTAACGAGTTCGCGATAGCTCGTGAACCTCAGTAGATCGCGAGTCCTTCGTCGAGCAACACACACACACACACACACACACACACACACACACACACACACACACACACACACCAGGATGTCTAACGAAACAGCTACCAGCGGTGTAAACATTGAGATCGCGCAACAACGAGACATACAACAGAAACGGCGTCGTAGACAACAACAGCAACAAAAACAACAGCCGCGAGAGGTCGAGACGAAGAAGAAAATTGTTAAAATCAGCGCCGCTATTCGACGAAAATACATAAACCTGAAACTCGGTAAAATGGCTACGAAAGCTGCTGCGGAGGAGAGCGCGCGTCCGATCGTCGAACCGCTGAAACATTTAGCCGAGAACACCGCGACGTGGAAAACGAGTCCAGCGACGTCATCGCTCGTCAAGCGGAAGCAACAACGTTCGAAGAAACGATTATCCTTTACTCCGTCCACGACCGAAGCGGCGATACTGCCCGAAACGACTCCACTTCCGGATTCGAACGACGACGACGACAGCACCGTCTACGAAACAACCGAGGAACATGAGCCGGACCATGGCGAGACGGACGAAACGATTCGAGAAGTTCTCGATCCAAAAACCACAACCACCACCGTCGAAAACCTCGACGCGTACACTCGAAACGTCAGCGGACCGCTATCGCGCGAATATCTGCGCTTGTTCTTCACCGACACTAAGAAACTCATCGACAACGTGTACGGCGTGTACCTAGACGACGACGAACAGCTGATGATCGGCGATTCCGTGCTCGCTATCGGCGAGAACGACGACGTTGACGTGAAAGGCAAGCGATTCGCTGGCTCGCGAGGCTTGTACGAATTGCTGTTCATGCGAGTGCCCAACGAGCAAGCGTACACGAACGCCGATCTCGAAGCGTACCGCGACATCTTGTTGGCGACGAACGCGCATCGACGGGACCATTCGGCTAGCAAACCTACGCTAGGCAACAAGGGTTACAAGTACAGAAAGATCGTGTCGGAGTTGTTGCGTAGTGGAGACCGCGTTTCTGGCGACAGCGTCACGCACGAAGGTCGAGGATTGCCCACCGATGACGCGATGACGGTTACCGATAACGCGATCGATTACGTGTACTGGGACGATCCGAACGAATTGGTCGATAGACTGCGATTGCTCTTGGCGTCGCGCGCGGCCGGACACACCGGACACGACAACGCAATCGCGTCCATCTTGGAGGAACTTCGCGAAGCCGGTCTCATCATAAATTGATCGGTCGGTTCGATTACGCGTCAGTCTCGTTCGCGATCACCGCTCACCCAACATGTCGGTAAACAAGTTTGGAGCACCTTTGCACGGTAGTACCGACAACGACGACGACGACGACAACAACGATCGACGCACGGAGACGATTCGCTCGCGGAATCTGTACGTCACGAATCACGTGCGAGAGAACGCGCTGTGTCTGGGCACCGATCGGTCAACGTTCGACGCTATGGAACGCAAGATACGTCGCGTGGCGCATCCGGAGGAGGATACCGACACTGCGACGAAACGATACGTGTACGACGTGAACGAATCGACGACGACGCGACTGAACGCTTTGACGACCGCGATAAATACCGCCGTGGAAGGACGCATCCGTGATTCGAAGAATTCGATAAATACCACGCTGCAACAACAATTCGATCACTTGCAGGATAGACTCGACGTGCTTGCGACATTGATCGCGGAAGTACAGAAACGCAAGGAAGCGTCGCGATGAGCGACGACGACGACGACAAACCCCGTCGACACCGTACGTGCTTCGAGTGCCTGGTGCGGTATCTGTTGCTTGTCGTGGAACGTTATCGTCGCTATGGGCGCGAGTAAGGAGCGAGTACAACTGGTCGACGAACTGCACGCTCCAGCGAGGCGAAATTTCCCACGGAGACGCGTAGTCACTCGAGGCTACGACGATCTGTGGCAGGCAGATTTGGTGGAAATGCGCGCGTACGCAACCCACAATCGCGACTACAACTACATACTCACGATCATCGATACGTTCAGCAAGTACGCGTGGGCCGTTCCCGTGAAAACGAAAAGCGGCCGCGACGTTACCGAGGCGTTCGCGACCGTGTTGCGACGAAGCGGCAGATGTCCGCGAAACCTGCAAACCGACATGGGAAAGGAGTTCTACAACGCGGAGTTTCAACGATGCGCGAAGACTCGCGGAATCAACCACTACTCGACGTACAGCGTGATGAAAGCGTCGATCGTCGAGCGTTTCAATCGCACGCTGAAGAATCTGATGTGGAAACAATTCTCCTTGAAAGCCTCTTATCGCTGGTTAGATCTGCTGCCGACGCTCGTGCACACCTACAATCATCGTAAACATCGCGCGATCAACGCGCGACCCGTCGACGTGACCTCCGCCACTCGTTTACCGTTCGTCGTATCGTCGGGTGTCGAGCAACGACTACGACGACAACGCGCCAAATTCCGCGTCGGCGACAAAGTACGCGTCAGCAAATTCAAGACGATCTTCGAGAAAGGATACACGCCGAACTGGTCGACCGAGGTGTTCGAAATCACCGCTGTACAACGAACGCGTCCTGTCACGTACATTCTACGCGATTCCGCGGGCGAGCCGATCTCGGGCGGATTCTACGAGCACGAACTGCATTCGGTCGCGAATCCGGACGTATATCTGATCGAGAAGATTATTCGTCGCAAGGGTAACCAGGTGTACGTAAAATGGTTAGGATTCGACTCGTCCAAGAACTCGTGGATACGGGAAAAGGATGTTCTCTGATTCAATAGCAACTCTTTATTACTATTACTATTACATATACATATACATTTATTTCGTTCTTTGTATTTAACAAAAAATAAAGCACAATATATATCACGATCTTTGTACATTATTTACGTGAATGTGTAATATTATACATGGATATATTAAGAAAAAACATTTTATGTCCATCCATTGCATACTTTTTTTTTTTTTTTTTTTTTTTTTTTTTTTTAAAAGAGGGGGAAAATGCATTACGCATACCCCGACAACAGTTATGTCGGGGTTATGTGGGACTCTCCATTTCTAGCATACCCACTAAAAACCCCCTCTACGTTCATACAGTGTATCATACTTGTATACATATCAATATATATTTATCGTACGCGACATTACTACGAATCTACATATATACATATAACTATACACATAACTATTGTATCTACTTAACCGTACCACTGTCGTTATCACTGTCGTCGCACTCGGGAATCCGATAGTGTCCCCACGGAAGGGTTTCGATCCGATCGGCTAGAACGTAACGCTTATCGTCGTACGGACTGAGCGCGGTCTTCAGTTCGTTCACGGAATACACGTCGTGTAATCGCGCGCGAATATGGTTCTGTCGTACCGTAGTTTCCGCGTGCTCGAGAAGACACCGCACGTAGTCCTCGAAACGTATTTCGTTCGTTACGACACTTCTCATCACCCCCTTCACTTTTTTCGTCTCGGACGTTCCCGACGACGACGACGCGTCACGCACTCGAGTCGCGTACATCTTCGATCGAAGTCCCACGAACTCCGTCATCAAGGCACCGTTGTTCTCGTCCTTCATGAGTCCCGGCACCTTCTTGTTTACGCGCGGCATACCGTACGGGTTGTCCACCGCGTAATCGCTCGTGTCGAATCGCGCACTGACGTCACTTTTCAGCTGCTCGTAAGCGTCCTCGCACCGCAGCAGATACATGAGACTGTCGGTGTCCGTGTACAACACTTTGCACCCATCACCGAACTTGGCGCGCATGTAGTCGTAGTGAAATTCGTACAAGCACACCTTGGACACGTCCAACACGCTCATGCCCACGTATATGGGCTTGTCGAACTTCACTTTTAATTTTCGCATCTCGATAGCGACCAAGTGTTCGGAAAATATCGCGCGACTATGGAAATTTGGTTTCGCGATCAACGATTCGGCGCCGTAACGTCCGTCCCACCGCGTCACCAGTCGCACGTCCACTCGATTTCGAACGTTCTCCATCGTTTTCCCGTACACGGCATTGTTCATTAGCTTGTACAGTGTTTTCTGGAAATCGCTGGTCGCTCGCGTTCTCAACTCCGTGTTCAGCATGATGTAGTCGCGCAACCAACGCGATTGATCGAACCGCAGAACGCGACGAATTCTCGATACGCGAAGTCCGTGTCGAATGCACTGCTTCAAGTACCGATAGTGGATCACGTATCGTTCTTTGTCGCGGAGCGTGGCGATCAGCTTCGTCTGCTTACCGATGGGCGCGTGCTCGCGAACAGGACAGAACGGAAGGTCCGCGTGCTCGTCGTGAATGTCCCGTGGATACTCCAGGTCCACTTCCAGCAGGTAGCCCTCCGGTCCGTCGTCCTCCGGCAAGGAGTTCGCGTCCAAAGCGGCAACCGCGTCGTCGTCCAGCCATCAGAATCCACCGCGTGGCATCGCCTGCGACATCGCCCATCCGTACAGGTTGTTCACGTCGAAGTACATCAAGTACGTGGATGGTTGCGACGCGTCGTACATCGATGTCGGCAGGTACTTGTTGTTGGCGCGCGCGTACCTGTGCGAGCACTGGCTCAGGCCGCCGCGTATACCTCGCTCCACGAACAACAGCATGTCCACGTCGGTGAGCAGTTCCAATTCGACGCGCGTGTATTTCAACATCGCGTCCCACGTGAACGCCGGTAACGTACAGTAATGCGCCGGGTCCAGTTCGTAGCTCGCGATAGAGTCCATACGAAAGTTTTCGAACACGTCGGCGAGCAACAACACGTCAGTCTTCAAATACAAATCACTGTACTCGCCTAATGTCCGTATACGAAAAGTGTTCCACACGTTGGTTGCGTGCGCGTAATCAGCCTCCGACACATCGCTATCGTTCAGACGATTGTAGAACGCGTCACGAGGCGGCAGTCGCGTATCGTTCAGTTTGTCGTACGACGCCACGTAATCGTACGGGAAGACCCCCTTTCTGGTGAGAAGATCGAATTGTTCGTCAGGGAGATGTTCGAACTCGCGTCTTAGGACCGTAAGTCGGTCCTTCCCGAGATCCGACGCGAGTTTCTGCAGACTCGTGGCCATGAACTTGAACGAGTCGACGAAGCGAAACTTCAACATTTTTCTCCAGTTCTTGCGTTCGCCCCTGAGGTCCTCGACGTTCTTCGTAAAGGATATGTATCGTTCCTTCGTTATCGGTAGGAGGTTGATCTTTCCCTCGAACGCGTCTGCCAACTCCTTGATTACGAAGTGCGCGTCGTAGCCGGACAGGTTGTGGAACACCACAGGTATCGTGCACGAACGTTGATACCGTAAGTTGCACGATCTGTGCGCCGCACCCCTGTACTCACCCGTCGAGTGGCAATGATCGCGCACTTTCGCATCGTCCTCGCCTCGGTCGAAGGGTCCCCCGCACACGTGACACGCGGTCGCCTCGTGAAAACTCGTCCACTGTTGTCGCGTTAAGGGTTTCATCTGTTTCTTCACGCACAACCACGAGTACGCAACGTTCGCGAATTCCCGCAGTTCGCGCACAAACCATTGCACACAGTCGGTGTCACTGCGACGCGCTCGGTACCCGCACAGAACCTGATCGTCGGAACAATGCACGTAGTATCCCACGCTGTGCGCTCTGTGACGTTGATACTCGTACGTGCGACGACGACGATCCATCGCCGGTTGATCAATCGCCTCCAGCGAACACTCGAAGTCAGCGTAAATCACGAAGGGCACGCGTTCCTTGCGTTCGTGATGCTGGAACCTCAAAATTTTCTCCTCTTCGGACGGCAATTGAACCGTGCACTCGTTCAAGCGCGTGAAATCTGCGGTGTGCCGCTGCAATCGATCCACCGAGGAGAAAATGTTGAGGCACCTGAAACATGTACGGAAAAAAAAAACACTGTAAACGCTTCGCTCGTTACGTATCGCTCGAATTTTTGATTTATTATTCTTATTTGCATACCTATCGCACACGAACACTCTGCCATAATGGTTGCTGAGTTGACTGGATATTAAGCGGGAGAGATTGCGAATGCAGGCGAAATGGTACCGCTGCGAATCCTTGCCGTCCTGTACCAGCAGCACGTTCGCGTGCCTCCCTTCCCGCTTGTTGTCGGACACGCGTAGAGGCACGCATCCGTCCTCGTTGTCCCACAGGTATACGTTCACGGACACTTCGTTTGCCTCCTCGAACTTCCGTACCTGGTCCATCGTCATCGGCAGTTGCACGCCATCCGTACGAAGCACCGACGAATAATGCGGATACGACGCCATCCTGTCACCGTGTGTATCAGCCGGGAACAGACTAGCGACGACCGACCACAAAAAACCCGTGTTCTCTTTACACTGTACGTTCACCACCGCTTTTTTCGTCGAGACGGCTCGCGGAAGCGGTACGTCGCAACCGGCGCGCAACGGATTATGCTTATTAATGTTAATCAGGAGATTCTGTACCGCCCGTAAGGTCCAGCCACTCTCGCGCTCCTGAAACTCCTCTATCGCAACCAACGTCGGAGCTATCACTTGAGCCGCGTACCACTCGCGAACGTTCGACGACATGAACAGTACGTGATTGCGTGTCGCGAAACTCTTTACGTCCTTCTCGTCCCGCAACATGAATTCCGCGTTTAGCACGGTGTTCACGGATACGCTGCGGTGCTCCGTAATGGCGTTCGTAACGCGAGAAATCACCAGTCGACGGGCGTTCTCGAAGAATCGGCGTGGATCGGCGATCCCGACGTTGATCACAGCGCCTGTCAACAAGCGTTTCTCGAACGCTGTTTCGACTTCCTCCCACACGACCTTGGGTGCCGTCGCTCGAGCGGCGACCCCGCACCCTACTCGCGATAATCGTCCTCGCACTATCGCGCGCAATGTTTGCGTTCGCGCGAGCAGCGACACCATCCGTTGCTTCTCCCACACCGGCACGTGTTCGCCTCGTTGATACGCGACCATGTGCCGTACGGTCTCGTCGCACCTGTCCATCCACTCGCGAAATTCCGCGGTGGTCCTCAAAAGTTCGGACATTCGAGCCAAAAGCACGAACGCGTTCTTGAACGTATCCATGTTGTCACTTGATATAACAGACTGTATACCGTTCCGCGACACGTTTCCGCCACGTAGTCAAACTCGCGTCAGGATATTGGACACATTTATTATTATTATTATTATTGTCAACGTATGTAACACTTAACTAGATACTTTTTCGAGAAAAACGCGAGATGCGCAACGATTGTATCACACAAATCTTCTGACGCGTTACCATTCACGATTTTACCCTGTCGAAGACGCGACCTGCTTTAAATATACGATCATCCCTACCTAAACTCTCCCTACTCCATTGCACCCCAATGGGACGCGTAGATTTCCACCTTAAGTCCTATCGATTTTTTACTCACCGTATTATCTCGGTAGCTACCGCGCGTTACTCTCGGATTACACGATAAGAAATGGTATGTTTCGACACGCTTCTGGCGCGATAACCACGCCGGTTTCGCGTTACATCTTCCACGTGACATACCGCCGTCTCTTCTTTGATCGCCTACCGACAAAGGACTACAGACGGAGAGATACACGACAATATCTAGCCTCTCTCTCTCTCGTATTCCTTGTTCGCTCGTCGCAGCAATCGCGGGCGCGATCGCGCCTTCGAACGATAGATAGAAGCGTGTCGGCTCGCTTTGAATTTTCGTGGTCTCGCGATTGCTCGCGCAAAGATGCTGCGTATTATTATTATTCTCGGACTACTCGATACGAAACGGTACGTTTCGACTAGCATCATCTCCTACGCGACGTACCGCCGTATGTTTCCGACCCCCTGCAACGAGAGAGAGGAGGATAGATTAATATCGTACCTCTCTCTCTCTCGTACACTCGATTCCAAAGTAACGAATATCGGGGCGCGATCTGGCCTTGGGGAGATAAAAGGGTTGCGGGTCGGATCGCGCGCAAAGATGCTGCGCATTATTCTCGGAAGTTTGCCTCCATCGTCGTATGTTTTAACGCAGGTTTCGACTCGCATCATCTCCTACGCGACGTACCTCCGTATGTTTCGATTATTCCCCTAGAGAGAGAAAGATAGATTAATATCGTACCTCTTTCTCTCTCTCGTACATTCGATTCCAAAGTAGCGAATATCGGGGCGCGAGCTGGCCTCGGGGAGATAAGAGGGTTGCGGATCGCTTTGAAGTATTCTCGGAAGTTGACCTTCGAGCATTATATGTTTTTGGCGCTGTTATTGCGCAACAGCCGTGCAGATTTCGACTCGCATCATCTCCTACGCGACGTACCGTCGTATGTTTCGATTATGCCCCTAGAGAGAAAAAGATAGATTCATATCGTACCTCTCTCTCACACTCCTTGTTCGCGAGCGCGATCTGACCTTGGATCGATACCTAAATGCAGGTTTCGACTTGCATCTTCTACGCGACATACCTCATTATTCTCGGAAGTTGACCTTCGCCTATTATATGTTTTTGACGCTGTTATTGCGCAATAGCCGTGCAGGTGTCTACTCGCATCTTCTACGCGTAATACCTCCGCATGTTTTGACCACGGGCCGAGAGGATGAGTCATCGGCGGTACCTACCCCCTCCCCCTCCCCTCCCCTCCCCTCCCCTCCCCTCCCCTCCCCTCCCCTCCCCTCCCCCCTCCCCAAAAAAGGAAAATACATGAAAAAAATACCTTATTTTTTAGAAATAAAGCCTTCCACCGAATAATATAACACTGAAAATACTAGAAATCATGCACAAGCCAAAATATACAGCATAAGCCACAATTTTAAATCGGTAAGAAAAAGTTACTTTAGGGTATCGAAAAGTTATTTTCTTCACTATACATGTCTATTGTGTATCTATACTGCTAGGACATGGATGTGCGTATTCCAAATGTCATTCTTCATCAAATATACAAAATTTGTGTTAATATCTATCATATTTTCTAAGATATTTAACGTGTTACAGTCGTCCTCCTGTTACTATCACCCCCGGTCTACCCTACTTTGAATTCCAAATTGTAAGTTATTTAAATAAATTTTTACATTATCACTTTAAAGGACAAAGAGGAGGAGGAAGTATAAGAAACGGATTCATGCGCAATCGGAGTAATTATAGGAAGGGCGTCGTGTTTGGCTTTTCTTTCATCCGGAAAATTTCATATATGTTACAAATATCGTGATGAAAATATAACAATAAAACAAAAAATATAACAATTTCATTTTTCAATAGTATAGATGATTTCGTCTAACACGCGTTCCCGCCTTTGGTTACTGCATCGTCTGTTTCACGTCTATCAGTACTCAACCGATGCACCAAACTCAGCATTACAGTATTGTCTCCCTGAGGGCTCGGTTTGGTGTACACGATACGGACTTTTCGCTATCCCCACCACTTCTGTCTCACTCTTGTCCGGCGAAGGCGAGAGCAAGATGGAACGAGAGCGAGCGAGAGGCACTGAAAGCGAGCGAGGGCGTTACGAGACAGACGACGCGTTGATGTTTTGTCTCGCTCCGTCTTTCGGACGCCGCGACACTCCGTCCTTTGCGTGCGCGACGGACATGTGCGATGGTCGCAAGCGTTTACGGTCAGGAGGGGAACCGCTTCGCAAAATTTTGACACAGACCCAGCTACCAAGTCTTTTTTGCGCCCTAGGCGAACTTGTCAAATTGCGCCCTTTATTATATTACATTTATTTGAGATTATTTATGACTTTAATCTACAAAATTAGGCAACTGCTAGGGCGTAAGGTTGACAAGAGACACAAAATGGCCTTTTCATTGTTGGCATTGTTGAAAATAAATTTTTAAATGAAATATTACAAATTGTACTGCAACTGGTTGAAACTACGAATAAAAATTCAGAGTAAGGTCATCAATAATCTCAAATAAATGTATTATAATATAGGACTCAATTGGACAAGTTCGCCTAGGGCGCAAAAAAGACTCGTGTCATGCCTGGCTATCTGACCGTCGCGCGCATGCGGCGAGGAGTCACGATTCCATCTGAGCGCTCGCGCCGTCGCGCACGCAGAGCGTTCCATCTCGCTCCCCCCTTCGGCCAGAAAGAAGAGAGAAACGAACACTCGGAATTAGAGCTTTGTTTACGATACGGGCTCAACGCCGGTCCCGACCAGCGAGTCCTCAGGGAGACGATACTGTATTTGGCTTGACAAGTGCTACGAACTGGTAAAGATTCATTAAGAGCAAACGCCTGATTTAGCGAGCTCTGCTTGCAAGACATTTCAAGTCGTATCGATTTTTGCCTTCAGGTGCATCGCGTTTCTGGGAACGGTATCTGTTTTAAGAAAAGACTAATTTTTCGGGGGCCTTGACCTCAACAATCGATGAGAAAAAGGCCGCACATCTACTAAACGTTCGCTATCGTATTATTTGTTGGGCTTTAAAAAAAATATTCTGTACCAATCTTTTGCCGTACCTTCCTCCTACCAAATTGCGTCGTAATTGGTTTCATTTTAGTAGAAAAATTTGACATACAATACAGATGTTTGCATAATGATAACAATATTAAAAAATTATTTTTGCATTAGAGGATACTGCATATTAATGCCCCTATATTCCTTCCAAGCACCGACCAACATGTTGCTATAAAGAGTCGGTAGCTTCTGAACAATTTTAGAAACCTATGTAAACTTGATACCTATGTTTCCATATTTGGAAGAGTGATAGGAACTAGAGGAAATACTGTATTGCGTTGTCTCAAGCGTAAATGTTGTAAAACGTTTATAAGACCAACTCAAAAAATCCGATCTTACCATATTTTATGGAAGAAAGAAAGTCAGAAAAGCATGTATTTAGTCGCGTAATATAACATTTTTAATAGTTTTCTTAGCAGGTTAGTCAATTGAATGTCAGGGTGGCTTAAAGTAATTATTTAAATATTTAAAGACAGTTCTTCGAAATATAAAAGAATTAATTATGGCTACAGTCCCTAGTAATAATCCCACTAAATATAAAGAATTTAATGAAATAACTTTTCTCCCGCTTGGGACCACAAGTCAATTTTCCGCGTACCCACACGGTAAAAGGTCTGCACCGTTGGGAACGTGCTCGAAAAGTGGGTACCGTAAATATCAGTGCTGTGGCCATTCACAACGGTGTTTTTCGGTGCTGGACAGCGTTGTGAATGAGCCCAGCACTGATACTTACGGTGCCTACTTTTCGAGCACCGTTCCCAACGGTGCAGACCTTTTTCCGTGCAGACTCAAAAATATCGTTCCAACTACCACTAATGTACACGGAAAAAGGTTAGCACCGTAAAAACCGATGCTGGGCCCATTCACGGCGCTGTTCAGCACCGAAAAACATCGTTGTGAATGGGCGAACATATCGGTGCTGAGCCCATTCACAACGGTGTTTTTTGGTCCCGACAGCGCCGTGAATGGGCTCAGCATCGGTTTTTACGGTGCTGACCTTTTTCCGTGTAGGGAAGGGCGATTCGATTCAAATGAACTTCTCGATACCGCAGATGTACCTACCTAAGTAGCATTTCTGACGGAAAAGAATTGTCCAGCCTTTGGGCCTGCCATTCCCGGCGTAGACCTTTGGCAGGTAGGTATCTGTTTCAATAGGTAAGGCCACCCGTGGCGCCAGCAAGACCGTCCCCGGTCCTTGCTATTCCAGCGGGTTTTCTTGCAAGGAAAATTAGTAAATTTGCAAGCGCAATATCTTAAAAACCAGGGGAAATAAAGTGTATACATTATAGCTTATTAAATTTGTCTTGGAACGCACTATCAAGTGACCTCTTCAAAAAAAATAGTTCCATTTAAAAAACCGAACTTGACCATCGTATCTTTTAAAATAATAATCGAAGAAAAAATTCGTCTGCGCTAGTAAATTGGCCCCCTCGAACCATGCGATTCCATATTTTTTTAATTTTTTTATCTCCAATACTTTAGGAGATATCCAGCTGTTCAGTCTTCGCGCGGACACCCTGTAGATTACAATAATTAAAATTATATAATAGTGATTCTATTGACTCTTGTTCATTCAGACAAATTCCAGGACGCATATAACAGAAACAACTATTATCGATCCATGCGGCGTGCGGCAAATTGAAATCACCAAACAGGTATATATGAGAGCTGGTGTACGAGTAAAAAATTTCCGAAACCTTGTTGCAATAATCCGCAAATAAAGATGTGGGTGATGCAGGTGGTAAATAAACAGACGAAAAGATAGAAGTTGACGAGCCCATGCGGACGTGGATAAAAAGCTGCTCAATTTTCGGAAGGTCTACCTGCATGGCTGCATGTGGGAGCGATTTCTTTACCGCGATGAGGACGCCTCCACCTCTAGAGAAATTGCTAGATAGACTAGAATGATCCTTACGATAGACATCATAGCCAGCAAATCCAAGCTCCTTAGTTGCAATCTCATTGTTTAGCCATGTTTCCACGAAGATTATTATGTCATATATGTGTAATGTACAGGTAATTTCACGCTGCAGTGCATGTAGTTTGGTACGGAGACCACGAACATTCTGGTAGTACACTAAAGGACAGCTGACCCGTTTTTTTTTTTAAGAGCGATTTACAGAGATGATCCTAGGTATATCGCGAATGTAGCGAATAGTTTTGTTTGGGTCATTCGCCTCACTTAGCTCTCTCCGCAGGTTATTTAAAAATGAGCGTTATATAAATCTCGCGCGCGACCAACAGTCAACAACCGCGTATAATGCGCTATTTAGCAGTTTTAGCACTCGCGTTGACAGTTGGCGCCGATTGAGAATTATATATATCGTCATATTTTCTACAATTATTTAGTAATCAATGTGAAAATTGGTGAAAATCTTCCTTGTATATTAAGGAAAAACTTTGTCGCTGCAAGTTATATGTACCTCAAAATTGCATCGATACTTTTTAACGGCGAACGTTGAAAAACATTTGTTATGTCCAGTATTACTTTTTAACCCTTGTGCACCGTTCAAATTTGTGTTGCACTCGTATCGTTCGGGTCAATATGACCCAAAAGTAAAATTAAGTAAAATAAATGTATTTATTTAATATTTCAGATTACCAATGAATAAACTGCTAACAATGAATAGACTATAATTATAAACATTTGTTACAAATATTTACAGAATGTTCTTTACATATATTTTTTTTGCATACATAACATGTCATGCTTGTTTTTCTGTCGGCTGCAGGAGGGCATAAGGAACAGCGAGATCGTTTGAGAGTACTTTTTTTAGTCATTTCGCGAGAAGTTGATGGTAATATCTCTGCTTGTATTGAAGTTACAATGTTTTTGGAAAACTCTGCTCTAGGTAATACTGTCCTTCTACTTATGTACTGTCTTGTCAAGCTATCGCCTAACTCTTCTAAAAATAACCGTCTTTTATATTTTTTCCCTGCATTCCAATTAGGATTAATATCGCTCCATATGATAAGATCATGCAGAGCAGAAATATCAAGCATATGATAAAATAGTATCATGGACCAACGATTTGTTCGTCGGCGACAACTGTATGTTGATAACAATTGATCTAACGTATCAACGGCACCTTTCGTAGAATTGTAAAATGTTATAATTTCTGGTTTCGAACCTGCTCCAGCAGACAGTTGTTTATTATTGTGCATAGTGCTTAATAACAATACATTTTTATTTTTTTTAGCGAAGTAAGATACTATTGTCGTATTATTTGTGAAACCGAATACGGAAGAATTTACTGGCCGTTTTTTCGACAGTTCCGGTGGTATTTCTTTTTTTGAATTTTTGTTTCAGAAGCTTTTGAGATAATTCGTACGATGTAAAAAAATTATCACATGTGATATTTCTGCCAGATCCCAAGTTTGACATTAAATCTAAGACTACCCGCATTCCTTGACCGGTCTCTTTTGCTCGTGTTTCTTTCCCTAAATACATCTGCATATTCCATGTATAATTTGAATCGCTGTCGCATAATGTCCATATTTTCAGTCCATATTTCGCCGGTTTTATGGGTATATATTGACGGAAAGAAAATCTTGCACGAGATGCAACTAATTGTTCATCAATCGTAACATTTTCGGAGACATTGTACATTTTTTGCATCAGTGACACCCACATATCCCAAATATTTCGAATGGGAGCCAACTTGTCTTGCCGACGTCTAACGGGTCGAGTACTTTTATCATCAAATCGCAATACTCGGGAAATAGTAGAAAATCTAAAATTAGTAAAGAATGACAATAAACACAATACTTGATATCAATTATTTTGTAAATAATATTATATAATATTTATATTACCTGTCATGGCTCATAGCAGCTCTAAATATTGGACGTCCTTTATCAGCATTCCACAAACATTTTGTGGATTCTCCTTTAGATTTATATACTCCAGCTAGTAAAAGGATACCGATAAAAACATCCAGCTCCACAAAATCAATGTTTTTCCAATCACTGCCATGCACTCTTATTCCTTCTGTATTTGTCATGTTGACAATTATGCGTTTTATGGCGTCATTTACAAATAAAGAGAATGCAGATACAATGCTATCGACTCTGGACACTGCATAATTTGTAACACCACACTTTTCTTTGATAATATTATAGTTCGAACGTCTACCACGTGTAACGTTCTCGAACGAGACGTTGCCGTTAGTTACAGGAGATTCCACAAGTAGAGCGGTTTACCCGTGGAATTGTGGGATTGGTTCGGGTGGCGTGCGACAAAGAAATGAATTTCACGAAACTTGAGTCCTTCTTTTTACGTTAGGTAACAAAAATAGATTTATTCAAAAATGGTTTCGACGCTAGGTCGAAATTGAACATATAATACGACACGGAGTCGTGAGATTTAGTAATATAATTAAAGTAAAGAAATTGCGTACGACGTATCGGTCGGTATTTAAAGAATATTGCTGTGATTTAGGTTTCACCGCACGGTCGGTAATAAAGAATGATTTTGACGCTAAGTCGATAATAAAGAATATTACGCTAATTAATATTAAAGATTCGATTCTAGATCGTTTAGTTTAACATAAGATCTCGACGCTAAGTCGGATTGCGAGACTAGAAAAGACGCTTGGTCTATTTGGTATGTTTAAGTTGAGAGATCGAGAGGATTCCTTCTCTTCGATTTTGAGTGGCTTCCAGTTGCCTATCAGCTTGTCCACGTTTTCTAGGATGGTAGCTGAGTGCTAGTGAAAGCGATCTCAGATGGTAGCCAGGTAGCCGGTTAGGGCGTCCTCGGATGGTAGTTGGATTCAGTGGCTTCCTTCCTTCAGATTGATAGTGAGTTTTCTGGTGCCCATTAGCTGGCACCACGCTAGGTTTACAGGATGAGGTGTAGGGGCTAGTTAAAGCGACCTCAGAAGGATTAAGGGGCTAGTAAAAGCGACCTCGTTTATGGAATTTGAGGGGCTAGTTAAAGCGACCTCGTATGGATGTTGAGGGGCTAGCTAAAGCGACCTCGGATAGATGTTGAGGGGCTAGTTAAAGCGACCTCGGATAGATGTTGAGGGGCTAGTTAAAGCGACCTCGGATAGATGTTGAGGGGCTAGTTAAAGCGACCTCGTATGGATGTTGAGGGGCTAGTGAAAGCGACCTCGGTGTTGGTTCGGTGGCAGAACCAAGTCTGCTCTTTGCTGCTGGCGGGCCTCTATTCATTCCAGTTTGTGATACTTGACCCGCACCAATCACTCGCTGTGCGATCTCGCGCACCAATTAGAATTAGCATCCGGTTCGCGCCACTCGCGCACTACACACGGTTTATTCGGCGTCCGATTGATCGTGCGGTCTGCGCACGCGCGCTTGGTTCACTGGCGCCACTGTGTTCACTGTTTGAATAGGCGGCTAAACGCATGCGTTGCCCGTCACTAGTTTGATTCGTGCGCTGTTTGAATACGCTCTCGCATGCGTGGTATACTAACCTAGGTATAATATAAACGAAATTGACAATATATATATGGAAACAAAAGGAAAAATTTATGGCGGTAAGTAGCGGTACGTTACACACGAGTAAACAGAGGTTCTGATTGCCACACTATTTTTCCGTCTTTAGAAGGAAATTCGTTTATATGTACATTTTCTTCTTGTCCACATTCACTTTCACATTCACTGTTATCACTACTACTGACGCTATGCAAATCTATATTTGTCATAGAGGAATCATCACTGCAAACAGTTTCGGAATTTTCTTCTGAAAAACTTGTCTCGTTGCTTGACATTGTTAAAGATATTTCTCGCTCGAAGGATAAAACGAAAGTGAGCCGAAATACATACTTTGGGGAAGACTAACTCATTTGGATCAGTTACGCATAGTGTTTATTCCAGAGACCACATGACCTTCCCAAGCTAAACAGACCACATACAGGTCTCGACAACTGTATGAAGGAATGTTAGTTTCACATATCGTTATTGAGTGAGGCGCTCGAGATGCCCGAACGGCGGAGGGAGCAAGAGAGGTCCGTAACGGCGACAAAGGCCGATCGGCGTCGACGGTGGCGTGAGCAGTTGATGGAAGACCTCCGAAGCGCGATCCCTGTCATCCTTGTATTTGTTTCATCTTATTTGTCATTTTTATAGTATTAATAAACTTCTTTATTATCTTACGATCCTGTGAGTTAGCCTTACTAAAAACGAATCCTACATATATACAAACGAAACAGTTCAGACATGCTACGATAATAATCAATATGAAAGTGTGATATTGCTCGGGTCAGATTGACCCGAACAGTACCAGTGTAACAAATACATATACAGGGTGTCCCAAAAATGTCGGAGTTCCTTGAAAGGGGTGACTCAGGGGTTGATTTGAAACAACTTTTTCCTTAGCGAAAATATTGTCCGAAGCTTCGTTAACGAGATATTAACAAAAAACCCGGACCAATCAGAGCGCGCGCCTTCCGCCCAAGCTCCCGCGGTAGCGTTGGATACGCGATAGGTGGCTGCGCTTGTACTACGCACGTACGAACAAGCAAGTCGGCATGCATCGAAGGAAACCGCGTTACACAGTTTTTTTTTCTAAAGCAGAATCTTAAATAATAATTATTTGAAGTGAAAGGACAAGAAATACGTAAATTTCGTTTTCAAATACCGCATAAACGAAAAGGTAATGTAACAGAAAATGCACGACAAGTGATCGTAATTCGTTATTGAGGTAAAAACCCGTAGTTTAATAGCGGCCAACACAACTAAATTTAAAAAATAATATTAGGTTTATGAATAAATTCTTTCCGACTTCGGTAGCTTCCCGACTACAAAGCTACCGAATTTCTATCGCGGTGATATTCGTAAGCTGCCAGAAAAATGGCAAAAGGTAATTAACAATAGTGGAAATTATTTTGTGATTGATTTGTTTTCATATTTTTTAAATCAAACTGTTATTGTACCCTAAAATCGGGAAGAATTTATTTCTACACTTAATAATCAGCAATAAATTAAATAAAACTCACCCATTCGGACATTCCTTTCCTTCCTTTTCGTAAACCTGTGTCACTGGGTCACTGTACCGATCCTGGTCATCGGTGGACGAAAAGATTTATGGTAGGGTAGCGCCCAGTGCTGAGCTAATCGCAGGTATTCGGAGGACATCGCCCGAAGGTAAGGGTCGCAACGTCAAGTGCGTCCGGGTTAATGTACCGAATATTCACTTCACTGCACTGCTACTAACACTGATCACTTAATTTATTTTTCATGGAACGTGATGTTCCTACGTTATAAAAATTGGTGGAAATGAATTTTTACTTGGCGTTCGGAGCCGTGGGTATTCTCGCGTAAATTCTCACACTGCAGCACTTGCGTCCCCCTTGTTCGTGGGGTACACCCAGAACATCGCGTAATACTCTTGAGCAGAGAACATTTCTGCGACGTGATTACTAGCTGACTGACAGGATTTTTCCGAAGCAACTTCCTCTACCCCCAAGTAGTTTCTCTCGTTCCATTATGAGTTAACTCCCACCAGGACAAGAGGCTTTAGGTAAAAAGAAGCCTGCACATTTTCGAAACGCACGTGCTCTGCAGAAGTGCAACGAACGCCGCGCGGAGAGACACAGGAAGAAAGGGGGTAACTCGATGACTGCGCGTAGTCCCCCGTGGTTCGTCCTTTCTTCAAATTAAAGACGGATCCCTTATCTGTCGTATAAACACGCGCGCGACTTTGAAAACAATTTGAAAACACGCGAGAAGAGGCGGGCTTGAAGTCCGATTGGTCGTAACCTAACCAAATTCGAGCGCGAATTTGGCCAGAGCATTTCGCCAGGGTCGCGGTTTATGACCGTATTGCGCCGCGCGTCGGCGGTAGAGTACGATTTCCTACAGTTTTGGGTAATTTATGGCTCAGGTGGTTCCGCCTCGTAGCAGACGTGAACTCAGGGTATCGGAAAACGGAAACAGGAATGGTATGCCTTTTCTTCTTTATGGCAACTCGAAGACTTTCTGTTTCTCTTCTCTTCGGACCCATTCGAACCGAAACACGTGGTGTCTGCTGTCTATCTCTAAGCAATGGATACATTGGCAGTAAAAGGACGGAGCGCGAGCTTTTGTGAAAGTGTAGGATGGTCGTTCGTTGCACTTCTGCAAAGCACGTGCGTTTCGAAAATGTGCTGGCTTCTTTTTACCTAAAGCCTCTTATCCTGGTGGGAGTTAACTAATAATGGAACGAGAGAAACTACTTGGGGGTAGAGGAAGTTGCTTGGGAAAAATCCTGTCAGTCAGCTAGTAATCACGTCGCAGAAATGTTCTCTGCTCAAGAGAATTACGCGATGTTCTGGGTGTACCCCACGAACAAGGGGGACGCAAGTGCTGCAGTGTGAGAATTTACGCGAGAATACCCACGGCTCCGAACGCCAAGTAAAATTTCATTTCCACCAATTTTTATAACGTAGGAACAACACGTTCCATGAAAAATAAATTAAGTGATCAGTGTTAGTAGCAGTGCAGTGAAGTGAATATTCGGTACATTAACCCGGACGCACTTGACGTTGCAACCCTTACCTTCGGGCGATGTCCTCCGAATACCTGCGATCAGCTCAGCACTGGGCGCTACCCTACCATAAATCTTTTCGTCCACCGATGACCAGGATCGGTACAGTGACCCAGTGGCACAGGTTTACGAAAAGGAAGGAAAGGAATGTCCGAATGGGTGAGTTTTATTTAATTTATTGCTGATTATTAGGTGTAGAAATAAATTCTTCCCGATTTTAGGGTACAATAACAGTTTGATTTAAAAAATATGAAAACAAATCAATCACAAAATAATTTCCACTATTGTTAATTACCTTTTGCCATTTTTCTGGCAGCTTACGAATATCACCGCGATAGAAATTCGGTAGCTTTGTACTGATTATGTAATCAGTACAAAGCTACCGAAGTCGGAAAGAATTTATTCATAAACCTAATATTATTTTTTAAATTTAGTTGTGTTGGCCGCTATTAAACTACGGGTTTTTACCTCAATAACGAATTACGATCACTTGTCGTACATTTTCTGTTACATTACCTTTTCGTTCATGCGGTATTTGAAAACGAAATTTACGTATTTCTTGTCCTTTCACTTCAAATAATTATTATTTAAGATTATGCTTTAGGAAAAAAAACTGCGTAACGCGGTTTCCTTCGATGCATGCCGACTTGCTTGTTCGTACGTGCGTAGTACAAGCGCAGCCGCCTACCGCGTAGCCAACGCTACCGCGGGAGCTCGGGCGGAAGGCGCGCGCTCTGATTGGTCCGGGTTTTTTGTTAGTATCTCGTTAACGAAGCTTCGGACAATATTTTCGCTAAGGAAAAAGTTGTTTCAAATCTCCCCCTGAGGCACCCCTTTCAAGGAACTCCGACATTTTTGGGACACCCTGTATAGCGCATAAAAGACAATCGAATAATATTTTACTCAAGGAATACATTCTACGAGAACTTTTAATAAAAGTCAATAAATTTAGTGTAAATCGAATCATTAACTGAAAATTTATTAAATGTTGAATTTCCGTTTCGGGTCAATATGACCCGAACGGTGCACAAGGGTTAATTAAATATTATTACATATTTTAATATAAGGGCTTTGTGCATACATTTTGCGGCTTCGCTAGAGTTTTCTGAAGTTATGTTTTAAGTCTCATAACGATCCCTTAATATTTACTCAAGTTATCGCAATTTATGTTTAAAGAAATATTGATTTTGGACGCAAAAAATTTTTTTGTTTATAATTTTTAGCTCGAATAGTAATGATTGGATAAACAAACTGTAAATAGAAAAAATGTGTGCCGTGACGAGCTTTACAACACTATATTTTTTCAAATCCAGTTTAACAAAATTTAATTTTCCAATTTTCATTCTCGCATTTTCGAGTGCTAGTCCCCTTATTGCATCCGAACCTTCAATGCGTCACCGCGTCATCAACACAAACATACTGCTATTGCTGTAGGTGTTGCCCACTTAAAACTCCGTACGACGTCACGTCTTCTCTAAACCGCCATTAATTCCCTACGTATGGCAACTCTGCCGTTTAACAATAACGACGCCACGCACGTGTTGCGCCACAAAACTAAAAACTTAAAATCGACGGCGACACCGTGCAAAGCAATAGACAGTGCGAGCACTATGGCGAAGTTAAAACATAGGCATAGCTTCAGCAGATACGTTAAAAGTGAACGGATTGAACGCAACTAATACTATATACGAAAATATTCATGTTAATATTTTCGTATAACTATATGGTATTGTAAAAGAATAATTTTTTATTTAATTAAGTAAATTCATTTTTTATCTTTTGTATCAGGGTTTATTAATTATATAAATAATTTATGTACATATATATATATATTTTATTAAATATATAAATATATATAGAGATGTATTGGCTAAATATTTTGTAAGCGATATTGGACGAGTACCATGGTAAGATGAAAAGATATAATCGCGTTGTGTAGTAGTTATACTAGGCGGATTCTGGAGCAACGCAGGGCGAGGGGTAAAACGGGGCGAGGGGTGAAACGGGGCGAGGGGTACCGCACCAATGGCGAGGGGGAGACAGGTGGGGGGGGGGGACGCGACCCGTCGAAGTGGGAATGAGCCGGTGGAGGGGTAACGCGCGCGCGCGAGCACACACAAAAGGAGGGGATGGGGTACCGCCGATGACTCATCACGCGCTCCGCGACAATTCGAAGCGATCCGCAACCCTCTTATCTCCTCAGGGCCAGATCGCGCCCCGATAGCAGCGATGTTCGAACCAAGTGTGCGAGAGAGAGAGGTATGATATGTACATCTCTCTCTAGGGACATAGTCAAAACATACGGAAGCAGTACGTCGAAACCTGCACGGCTATTGCGTAATACCCACGCCAAAAACATATAATAATCGAAGGTCAACTTCCGAGAATGAGGAGGTACGATGTGTAAAAGATGCAAGTCGTAACCTCTTGGGATGATTATCGCATACCAAAAAACATATTCGAAACCTGCATGGCTATTGCGCAATAACAGCAGCAAAAACATATCATGCTCGAAGGTTAACTTCCGAGAATAATGAGGTACGACGCATAAAAGATGCAAGTCGAAACCTCTTGGGATGATTATCGCACGCCAAAAACATATAATGGTCGAAGGTTAACTTCCGAGAATAATGAGGTATGACGCGTAGGAGATACAAGTAGAAACCGTGGAATGATTATCGTATTGTTGGCGTTACACTGTAGTTATATGCATATTATATCCCCCGATATCGGAAGAGTGTCAATGATGTTTGAACCAGGTGGGCGAGAGAGAGAGGTATGATATACAGGGTGTCCCAGAATTGAGGGACATCCCGGAACATGCAATATTCTGATGCAAAAAGACATCGAAAAGTCCTTAACCGTTTTGGGATCCGGGGTTTCGTTTTAGAGATGTTAAGAAAAAAAACCCGCCCAATCAGAGCGCGAGGCCTCCATTGGAGCTTCCGCGCTAGCGGGGTCGCGCGCCGGACCGCGCTACGACTACGAACAAGCAAGGCGGCATGCATCGAAGAAAATTGCGTAGAATGGCATTTGAAAAAGACGTAACAAAAAAATCTAAACTTTTGCCATTGTTTGTTTGCCATTTAAAGTGAATAATGAATAAAGGATAAATGGATGAAAATCATGTGTAACGTAAAAAGACGAATACACAGTTGTTTTTTTTTAGAAGAATCGAAAATAATAATTATTTGGAGTGAGAGGATAAGGAACACGTAAATTTCCTTTTTTAATAACGTACAAACGAAAACGTAATGCAACAGAGAACGAACGAAAAGTGATCGTAGTTGGTTATTGTGATAAAAATCCGTAGTTCAATAATGGCCAACACTGTTGTTGATAATGAATAGGTCCACGTAAAAACTGCGAAGAAAAATTTACGTACGGAAATTTGGAGAATTATCGCCGGAAATAGGCCATAGCCTGCGTTAAATTTAAAAAATAATAGTCGCCAATAATGTAACTAAAACTCACCCTTTCGGAAAATCACCTGCAGCTTGAAAACCTGTGTCACTAGGTCACTGAACCGATCCTGGTCATCGACAGACGCGCCGAGTGCACAGCTGATCTTAGGTACACGCCACCATCCAAAGTTAAGAGTCGCAACGTCAAGTGCGTCCGGGTTAATATACCAAATATTCACTTCACTGCATGCCTACTAACACTTATCACTTAATTTATTTTTCATGGAACGTGTTGTTCCTACGTTATAAAAATTGGTGGAAATGAATTTTTACTTGGCGTTCAGAGCCGTGGGTATTCCCGCGTAAATTCTCACACTGCAGCTCTTGCGTCCCCGTTGTTCGTGGGGTACACCCAGAACATCGCGTAATATTCTTGAGCAGAGAACATTTCTGCGACTATTGTTATGTCCAGTATTCAAAGAATTGCTGAAGCTGCTGGGAATCAGGAAAACGCGGACAACCGCTCTGCATCCACAATCCGACGGTCTGGTAGAACGTTTGAATAGGACGTTGCTCCAATATCTCGCGATGTTTGTTTCAGAACACCAGCGGGATTGGGACGAGTGGATCCCCATGTTCCTGTTAGCTTACAGATCAGCACGACATGAGGCTACCCAATTGACGCCAGCGATGATCCTGTATGGCCAGGAACTTCGCCTACCCCTACAATTGTGGAGGGGATTGCCCCCAGAAGTGGAAGAAGACGAGAACATCGAGCAGGGATACTCCGAATGGATCCAAGAGAAAATGAAGAGGATCCACGAATTTGTTCGATGTCGTCTGGACATCTATAGTTCAAAGATGAAGTCGTGGTACGACAGTCGTGTCCACGCGGTGGAGTTCCGAACTGGAGAACGCGTGTGGTTATTCCAACCACGAAGAAAGAAAGGAAAGTGCCCGAAGCTGCAAGCCGATTGGGAAGGCCCGTACACGGTGGTGGACCGCATCAACGACGTCGTCTACAGGATTCAACGTTCACCCAGGAAGAAGTGCAAGGTGGTCCACATACGCCGCCTTGCGAAATACGAAGGACGACTACAGGAGTAACGAAGACGTCACGGGCCACATCAAGACGCAAGAAAGAAGATTAGTTATAAGCTAACCAGTGGACTGGGCTGCGGAGGCTACCTTCGTAGCCCGGCCCCCTTCTCTTGAGTACACGATACCCCACAACGAGGGACCAGGTGTCGGGGAACGGCCACCGCGGCTCGGATGCGACCCCGAATTCCCCGAATGTGCCACAACAGAGTGGCGATCCGCAGCATGGCGGGGACATACGTGGAAGCGCCGCGCTAGCCCCCCTGGTTGAGATCGCGGTCGCGCTCCGCGGGGCCCCGGTACGATGGATACCATGGGGTCCCCAGGATGCAGAATGCTGGGGGTGGACAGCAGACGGGAAATGGTGTCCCCAACCACCGGATGGACGTGCGACGCAGTCGCTCGGATCGGTCGGAGGGGGCATCGCGGAGACGGGGTCGTTGCCAAGCTTGAAAGGACGGTCCCCTGAAGCAGCACCAGAAGACACAAACAGGAATGGAGCCATCACGATGCCAAGGCTTGTGGAAAGGGAGAAGAATTGAAGAGACAAGAGCCTAGACAGCAGGGCTGACGAGTTTGGTGGCTGGACTGGGGGCTGGGTCGCTCGTGTGCTCGTGACTAGCTGCGACCCTCTGCGTGCTTACTCGGCCTCCCCCTCTGGTTTCCCGACTCGGACGGCTCCAACGAACTGCTCACACATGGCAGGAGTTTAATGTGTTCAATGTTCTTCCAGAGCAAGTGGACCAGCTGCCACAGGGAGCGACTCCGAGATGGCCCGACCTCCACACCAAGAGGTCCCGACGTCGAGCTGACAAAAAAAAGGGTTACAGATGCCTGGAGGAAAGGTTGGAACCGAAGGAGGATACAACGTCGAGGCGGCGCAGTCGCCGTGGGACGTTCCGGAGACATCGTGGGACACACGTGGGAGCTTCACCGTGGGAGCTCGCCGTGGGAGCTCGCCGTGGGAGCTCGCCGTGGGAGCTCGCCGTTGTGACACAATCGTCGTTGGACGATTCACGGGCCCTGCAGCAGAATGCGTCGCGGGACACACAGAAGTGGACGAAGGCATTACTGGAACACAGTTCCAGGGTTGTCGTGGGACAGAAAACTGGAGCGTTGCACCGAAGAGGACTCCGCGATAAGAAGGCTACACCAGCCGTCCCGTTGTACTCACGCCTTGCCCCAGGTTTTTTGGTGGTTTTCCTTCGGGGCGGGAAGGCGAATGCCGAGGCGGCGGTCTGATGAGGCCACCCAGCCAGCACGACCCCCTCCTCAGACCAGGGTACGAAGATCCCGAAGAATCAACACGGTCGAGGCGACCGCTCCTCGAGAAGGCGGAGCTGTGTTGCGGGCACCCTATGGATAAGAATCCATGGCCCGTGGGTGCCCGCGACGAAGACAAAAGCACAGCGAGAAGAAGGCGATCGGATCGAGCGCCTGTCAAACTGTCATTCGATAGTCCGACGCTGAGGCGAAAGAACACATCGGAACTCTTATCCTTGTACATACGAGATTGTATATAAAGTCCTTGTTCACGGTCTGTTCATGTTATCGTGTATCAAATAAGCGTTATGTCGAACGGAAAGCACAACAATATGTTTTTGGCGTGGTTATTACGCAATCGCCGTGCAGGTTCCGACGTACTGCTTCCATATGTTTTGACTATGTCCCTAGAGAGAGATGTACATATCATACCTCTCTCTCTCGCACACTTGGTTCGAACATCGCTGCTATCGGGGCGCGATCTGGCCCTGAGGAGATAAGAGGGTTGCGGATCGCTTCGAATTGTCGCGGAGCGCGTGATGAGTCATCGGCGGTACCCCATCCCCTCCTTTTGTGTGCGCGTGTGCATGCGCGTGTGCGTGTGCGTGTGTGTGCTCGCGCGCGCGCGTTCCCCCTCCACCGGCTCATTCCCACTTCGACGGGTCGCGCCCCCCCCCACGTCTCCCCTTCGCCCCGCTTCACCCCTCGCCCTGTGTTGGTCCAGAATCCACCTAGAATAACTACTTTGTGTTTATAGCGTACTCATAAAATGAGCAGTAAAAATGAATTAAATATATAACTCCCCTGATAACCAAATCTGGAAGCAGAGTGTGACGACAGATCCGGTGCGATCTGAGTCCGCATTAGGGTACGGTTCTGCCGGCAGCTCGGCAGCAGATCCTGCTGCCCGTTTGACACATCCAACAGCGCCACCTGAAGGCCACAATTGGCAAACAATTCCCTACGCTTGACGTCATATGGTCCTCCGTACCAACGCAAATGTACCGTTATTGCTGTAGATGTGTCCCCATCCTTACATAACAAGCAAGTAGATTCTGCAGTTTATTAAATAATTAATTCTACTTATTTTCAAAAGTATTTATTCTTTCTTTAATAATATAGAGAATTGGTGATTACAATTGTTACAAAATAATATAAGTAGCGCATATAAAGCCGAAGAGGAACTTTCAATATTTACATTTACCAATCCATATACAGTACGTCCCGTAACCAGTGGTACCTATTAGGGGCGATATCAGAAAATTTTATTCCATATTTTCGACTTCTTTTTGTGTAGAATCATCATATTTCCCGTTGTGTTAGCGCTGAAAACAAATACAATATTAGTATAAAATTACACGTAACATATGAATGAACAGGATACATGCGATACTTACTTCAGCTCCATCTCCACACACCCTAGGCGATCATGCATGCTCCTGCGAACATTAACATTTATAAGAAAACATGTGTTAAATTATTACCTACGAAACAAGACACTAAACATTCGCACTTCGCGCATAACCCTACTTTTCTATCTTGCAGATAATGTGAGTCTCGATTTCCGGGACGTAGATAATTGGAAATTATTCAATGAGGAAGATGACTGCAACTTTTTTCCACCCGTGACGCCACCAGCGCACGTGCCACTTGTCATCGGTGTGTTATAAAACATTAATATGTAACTACCAACACAGATGAAAAATTCGCGCGCAAACCATTCACACATGCGCACTCATGCAAAACGCTAGTGGCGCCTTCTGCGCCGAGCTTTGCGTCATCTTCCCCATTCCATAATTACGTTCGCTTTCCGGATACTTCGAGATGATTTTCCTGGATATTGATGCTTGGAATTACTTGGAATATTCTTCGGTTTTGCTAACACTGACTGCCACTGCCACTGCCACTGACTGCTACCTCAGAACTCGAATACGAACGCAAACTGGACGTAGAGTCTCGACTAATCACGAGTTTCGGCACTATGGCGCAGCCAATTCGAGCGCAGCCCATTGTACCGCCACAGTGGGTATCGCGGTACATCTACATACCCTTTGTTCAAAGTGGTATCTGTTGTGCTTGAAAATGAACGCTCGAAAAATATTCCACGCGATTCTAAGCATCAATATCCTGACAAATCATCTCGAAGTATCCAGAAGGCGAACGTAATTATGGAATGGAATGTATTTCCAATTATCTACGTTGTGGAAATCGAAATCCACATTATCTGCAAGACAGAAAAGTAGGGTTATGCATGAAGTGCGAATGTTTAACGTTTTGATTCGTAGAAAATAATAATTTGACAAATGTTTTCTTATAAATGTTAATGCTCGCAAGAGCATGCATGATCGCCTAGGGTGTGTGGAGATGGAGCTGAAGTAAGTATCGCATGTATCCTATTCATTCATACGTTACGTGTAATTTTATACTAATATTGTATTTGTTTTCAGTGCGAAAACAACAGGGAATATGATGATTCTACACAAAAAGAAGTGGAAAATATAGAATACAATTCTCCGATATCGCCCCTAATAAGTATGTCCCTGGTTACGGGACGTACTGTATATGGATGTGTAAATGTAAATATTAAAAGTTCCTTTTCGGATTTATATGTGATACTTATTTTATTTTGTAACAACTGTAATCACCAATCCTGTATATTATTCAAGAAAGAATAAATACTTTTGGAAATATATAGAATTAATTATTTAATAAACTGCAGAAATTGCTTGCAGGTTATGTAAGAGTAGGGAATACCTACAGCAATAACGGTACATTTGTGTGGATGCGTAGGTAATTGTTCGGCAATTTTGGCCTTCAGATGGTGCTGTTGGATGTGTTAGACGGGTAGCAGGATGTGCTGTGGATCTGATGCCGTTCTGCAGGCAGGCACTGACAAGCAAGATCTGCCGGTAGAACCGTAGCCTAATGCGGACACAGATGGCACCGGATCTGCCGTCAGACTCTGCGCTCTACTGGCAGACCCTGCTGCCAATCTGCTGGCAGACTGCAGGCAGTTCGTTATCTGGGTCGTTATTTTTTACTTACCAATAATCTTCAGCTCAGTTTCCATTTTTTGCATAAAATTGGGAATTACAATACTCGCCACATTTAGTCCCTCGATGTCCACAGTTTATTATAACGGACGACAATTCGCAGTTCGTGTGACCAGTCTCATAGAAAAACAAATAATGCAACAACGTCCGTGTCAACTGTTCGACGCACGCCGCGTCGTAGGGATTGTCGAAGTTGCCAATGTTGTACGCACCTACAAATTGACGGACGTAGCTCATGCAACTGATGTTATGGAAAACAATATCTAGGTACATATAACGCTACGACGGACGTTGGAATGTCCGTCATTTCAACGCTCGTATGTCCCGAGCCTTAAACCGCGTCGACTTTCTCCATAAGTAAAAATCATATTGATTCTGTCTTCCTCTGAGTAACACATCGTGAAAAGTTTATCGATAAATTAGCAGATTATCATAGGGTGCAAATGCCAAGTAGGCTTCCTGGAGATAGTATCCCTTACAGCCCACTTGGTTGCAGGAACGTTGCATAACCGTTGCAGCACATTGCAATGTTGCCGTTCGGTTACAGGTTGCATTGTAATTTTACTGCAACATTGTGGAAACATTGCCGTGGACTATTGCAATGGACACGTTTGTGCAATGTTTCGCGAATATTGCGCACACATTGCTGTGCAATATTGCAATGGCTACGTTGGTGAAATGTTACGTGAATATTGCGCACACATTGCCGTGCAATATTGCAATGGCCACGTTTGTGCAATGTTTCGCAAATATTGCGCACACATTGCCGTGGAATATTGCGCACATACTGCGGTACAAACTAGGTGGAGCGTTCCTGCAACGTCGACCACAGAATACAGTGTTACGTTGCACCAGCAACCTATGCGGGTCGTTTCTGGAACGTCGATCACAGAATACGGACTTACATATATTCACTCGCCACCTACGCGAAGCGTTTCTGAAATGCCGACACACAGAATACAGTCTTATATTCCACAGGCAACCTCCGAGGGAATATATGCGAACATGGAAAATGTGTGATATAAGTAATTAATACAATTATTTAATTAGCATTATAAGGTTTAATCAAACTGTTAAACTGTAAACGGCAATAAAATATATTTGTAAAGTTGTCTGAGCTGTGCAATGTAAATCCACAAACACTAAAAACTAGAAAATAAAAAAAGTATGTTAAACGAGTGTATTAAAAATGTACTAAAAACTAAAAAAAAATCGTTTCTTGTATTACACAGGATATTTCATATCAGAATATGAATGAATATAATATAGCATCAAGCGTCGTAATGTATTTGTGTGAGATATCCGGCTTCACGATTAGGCAGATGTAATGGGGTTTGTCAAAACGAATCATCGTTTTTGAATAATTTGAGTTTAAAGTGTTGCATGGTAGAAACGTAAGTTCGAATACAGAAGCAATTTTCTTAATCAACGGTTGTAGCTGCAGCGGTAAAGTGTTCGTCTACGGTGCTACAGGTCGCGGGTGTTCGAATCTCCCTGGGGTAAAAGAATTTTCTATGAATAAAAGACTACACGGACATTATACTACTACGATTCTGCACACATTCATGTCGTCGGGTCCGTTACAGACACAGTATGTACCGATATTTTTATTTTTGGCCCAAACTACCGCCCGAAACGTTGCGTGACCATTGCTGTGTAAAATCTCCGAAACGTTGCGTGACCATTGGTGTAAAACCCCGAAGCAATGTTGCACGGGGGCGGACATAGCAATTTACTTGTAAAGTTTCGGCAACATTCCGTGCAATGTTCCAAATATTAAACCGCAACGTAACTGAGACATTCCTGCAACAAAGTGTACTGTAGGGGATGTTGAGGGCCATGTGCTATTACATTCTTGTGAATAATATTTGAATACTCGAAAAAACTAATTTGGCAACTTAAAGTTTCTGTGGTTTGATTTTGAATTTCACAGTTGAAAGGCATGGTTGAACACGTCTTGATGTTAGGTAAAAGATATACGGGCCGAAAATATGTGGTTGCCGTAGAAGAAAAAAATACGAATCTGTTAACTGAGGCATTCAACGAAAAATCGCCCCCTCTGCGTGCAATTACACAAAATTAAAACATGTCTTTCTAGGTTAACAAATAAACAAATTACTCGCTCGGAACATATTATGATTAGAAACGCAAAACTTCTATTTTACTTTCTTAATTACATATGATAAGAATAGCAGAAACGAAATAAAAAATGAAATAAAGAACCGCCTAAATAATATAAAGAAATAAAAAAAATAAAATGAAATTAAGAAATGATATATCGACTTTTTGTTCGTGACACTAACGTTTGAATATCTATGACGGTTCAACTTGTCTTACACAGTTAACAGATTAATGAGCTTGATAATTTATCGATTATTAAGTAAGTAAAACACTGACCTGGGACGACCAATATTACGAGTATCGTGTTTGATTTGTAGAACAATTTAAATCATGAGTCATACATTTATTTTATTTTTGAAGCTAATGTGGATATTCAGATGTGTTGTTTTTCATCCTTCCTCTACATTTCTCGGAATTCAGTAAAAAAATACTGCAATACAAGGTCCATAATTGTACAAAATACATTCATCGCGAAATTTGCAAACTACACATTCGTAGTCTTACTTGAATCTATCTTATTTAGGTTTTTTGGTCTGTGCTATAGCGCGTTTTTATTTCAACGAAATACCTGATTGGAAATTGTTATGCAAGACAAATTAGACAGCTGTCGGAAAGTAAAACAGACACACCGACGAAAAAAAAGAACTACGAGCAAGGTGAAACACTTTCGCGACGAAAAAGCCTCGGGGAACATCGAGTTCTGCGAACAGGAGAGACTGTGAAGAGTGCAATGATTTCTATGTGGGCCACGAGAAAGTTATAAGCGCGTGTCGCTTTTTCTAAGAGGGATATTCGCCCCCTGTGCACTTTCACGGTCAAACGATCTTGCAAACATGTCTCGTAGTACGGAAGGATCAATATATTAAAAAATGGACGTTTACGATTCATGACAACGGTTTATTAAAATTCACTTTGTAAAATACTGTAGAAACTCGATTATTCGAATTAATCGGGTGATGTGCAGATAAGCAAATTTTTAGACACTAGAACAGTTACTTTTTAATATTCGTCTTAAAATATTAAGAATAGAAATAAAGAATAATGGAATTAAACACGATTTGGTTAAAAATGTATGGATACAATCATGGCCACATCACACAGTGTTTTAAAAAATTCAATTGGATAAAGTTACATTTTTTTTATGCCTCCCATTACCCCTTTTTTTCTGAAGCCTCAAATTCTTCAAAATGCTGAGGTGCATCAACATTTCGACTTTTGTATATCATTCTGGTATTTGAAACACATACGATATTATCTCATTGTCAGTTAAATAAGTTTTATAGGACTGAAACCATTCTTTTACATTAGCCATGTCGCAATTCCCACATCCTGGTCTTCCATGCTTACCCGAATCAAATTCTTTGTTTATTTCTTCAACATAATTCAATCATTTTCTCCACGGTCTTTCTAGTGTTATGCATTTAACAGTCGGCAACGCACATCGTGATGGGTAACAGCAATATTTTACATTTATTTTTTTTAAAATTGTCTCATAACATAATTAATTAGGTCGTAAATTTGTTTATGATTTTTTTTATGAAAAGAGTGTATGTGTACACGTGTATAGGATATCAGTTATAATACACACAGTCTACTTTTTAATTTGCGTATCGCTGTTTACTAACATTTTCGTTCTCTACTTTTTTTATAAACACGAAGAAGATCAGTCACAAGTTTTCTGATTTTCAGTTTTCATTACAAGAATCGAGGCGTGTAACGGAAATTCCTACATATTACATATTTCTATATCGACAAATAAGTTGACGAGCCTGACAACGTGGTGAAATTATGTACATGAAAATGTAGAGTGATTCATAAATGTATGTACGTCAATAGAGCATATAGGTCACATATACCACAGTTTTTGAGTTATAAAGGATTAATGAAAACGTTCGACGTTCACAGTATTCGTCTATAATATAGACTCTATATTGATCTATAATTTTTTGTACATGCTGCAGAAATTAATGGAATGCAACAAAGTACGAAATGGACTTGAAATTATTTGAAGTATGGTTATGAAGTATCTTCCAACGATTGCAAGACTCAATATTTAAATGGACATATGTTTACATGTACTGTTACTCACAAAAGTATCCGTCCACCTTATATGTAACAATAATTTTCATATTAAATCGACTTCAAAGTAAGAATTCGCAATTCTATTTCACATTAATATAAATTTTGATTAATATACTTTTGTTTTGAGTGTATTCAATTGTAAAATTTAACACAGGTTATCTAAAAAAGTATTAGGTATTTATCCGAGTAAGTAGCATAGGTCGTGCAAGAAAATATTTGTCCAAATTCAATATTGAATTTATACACACGTAATTACAATAAATTAATATTCTTCTAATGTTGCTGCGATTTTATTATAAGCTTTGATTCAACTAATTTTTATGAAATTCGGGCTTACCTTGTTCCATTCTTCTAGCAAAATTTCTTTGAGCATTTCTTTGGTAGAAAAATATATTAATGTATGTATAGTTTATTATCCCCCTCGGGGTTACAAGGCTTCCATTCCCTCTTTTATTACATCACATCGTCTTACCCTGTCTACGCAGTTCCTGGCCTCACATTCCACCTTACTTTACCTTATTCTAATTTTTACATCTACTCTTAAGTCTACTCACTATTTACATCTTTGTCTTTCATTTTACCAATTTTTGCGTGCGTGCGTGCATGTGTGAGGGAGAGAGGTTCCGCTCTGCCGCCTCTCTTTAAGGATGTATCTGACGTACAATATTAGACAAAAGTATATGAAATTTGAAATACTTGAATATCTACGTCTTACGCATACTAAATCTAGATGTACGGAACTCGAACGACAGTTGGAGTCTTATTTTAAATGTTGAAGATAAGACAATATTACACTATTGGAAACTGAAAAAAGTTTGTCTATTATGATAAGGAGACGTATTTATTAATGAAACTACGAAAAACATGCAGATGTCCCAGTAAGCGAACAACCTAAAACTGCATGTCCCAATACCTGAATTATATCGTCCCAGTAAGCGGACAACCTAAAAATGCATGTCTCGATGTCCCGATATATGAATTATATCGTCCCAGTAGTCGAACATACATACCACTTTAGGCAAACAAATAATGTGTACTTAGCTGTTATAATTATCCCAAAGAAATTTATTAACGCTTTTGTTTAAAATATTCAATCTTTCTTTTTTTTATACGAATAAAAACCTATTAATTTTGTATTATTCGGAACAAATTTTGGTAAAATAAAAATAAAAATAATGGTAATATTTTTTTGAACTTATTTATTTTGCCGATATAAAATATTTGTAAGTAAACTTACAAATGTAAGTGTATATTGTATCGAAATGGTAAGTAATACAATGAAAACAATAAAGTACTGAGCCATTAATGAAATTTTTATTATTTAGGAACAACTTAAGAAACTTGAAGAAAAATTAATAAAAAAAATACAATTATTTCGGTTTTAATTTTCTTCTTGTTTCTGTTGCTTTGGATTTTTTTTCTGCTAACAACTTTTTCTTCTCTGCAGACAATCTTTTCTTTTCTTCAACTAAGAGCTTTTTCTGCTCTCGCTCCTCTGCTTTCTTTAATTGTAATTTTTGTCTTGCCTCTTTTCTCTCTTGTTTCTCCTTTTCCATTTTAGCTTTCATATCTTCTTTCTTAGCAAAATATGCTAACCACTCATCGGATGTGGCAACGCATGGAACTTTTTCAATATTTTCTTTGTTTGGTTTAAATTTTTTAGTAGTTTTTTGGGGCCAAAAAAAGCAATCCTTGAAAAGCGAAGGTACCTTTGCTCTCAAGTCATCTCTGTCTTGAGCTTGCGTAGACGCATGAAGAACATTATTACTATTGAGATCTTGTAATACCTTATTTATATCACAACTTTGTTCATTTTCTTGAGAATTGTCTATTTGCACATCTTCCATTATCACAGGAATGTCCTTTTCTTGACTAGTGGTATTTGCTAATACTATATTTACATCACAACTTTGTTCATTTTCTTGAGAATTGTCTACTTGTACATCTTCCATTATCACAGGAATGTCCTTTTCTTGACTAGTGGCATCTGCTAATACTATATTTACATCACAACTTTGTTCATTTTCTTGACAATTGTCTACTTGTACATCTTCCATTATCACAGGAATGTCCACTTTGTTACTACAAGCATCTATCGCAGGTTCTGGAATTCTTGGTACTGCAGATACTGTTTTAATTTTCATCCAATAATCAAAAAGTGCTTGATTTCGTACATTAGGGGAACATCCAGAGAATTCTGCACTTCTCAAATCTTATAAGATGTTGCTTTCTAAATGATCCTCTAGAAACTTGGTGTGGTATTTGCATTGCTGTTGATAAGTATGTGTTGTCAAGTCAGTGTTAATGTCAATATCAATATTTTCTTTCTCTATTGAATCCGATGCTCTTTTATTTTTATTTAAAATGTTATAATTAACAGCATCCGCTGAAAGTGGATATAACCCACAAGCTGCAAATCCTCTTTTGGCGATTTCTACCAAATTCAGATTATCTGTTGCTCTTTTTAATAAATGAGCAAAGTTATCTTTAGTTACTTTCTTTGCAGCATTCTCTAATCCCCACTTATCTACTACATTCCTCCAAGCACTTTTCAGTGGATGAAACACTGCCACATCTAGTGGTTGTAAAATATGTGTAACATTGGGATAAAGTGCTAGAAGCTCGATACCATGTTTACGACAGAAAGTTGCTACTGGTAGAGTTAAGTGCGATGAATGCCCATCAACATATAAAATGACTGGACGTTGAATTCTGTTACACTCAAGCCAGCGCACAGTGGTCTGGATGGTGGCCAAAATTCAATTTCTCAACTTCAACTTTACAATGTCATTTTTTTTTTTATGAATTGACAACCCTCCAGAGCTTCTAAATCCGCATAGCTTTCTCTTTTCAGATGACTCTTTGATTAGATATAATATTACAAAGACAAAATCATCAAATTTTATGTGAATCTAATTGTTTTAATTACTCATTATAGAACATCAAAATACGTGTTTATATCATACAGGTATATAAGTAAGGAAGTATATTTCAGTTATTTATATGTGTCATAGGCATTTTTTAGTCCATGAACAAATAGTGCAATGTTTATATGAATTTAAAGTTTGAGAAGGCTTATAAAAAAAGGATTAAGCCAGATTAACATCGGACTTTTTTACATGAAAGCTTACACAATTGTTAACAAGAGCATGTAAATTTCAAGTGCAATCTCCTGCAATCTTCAATTTTATGCAGACTTTTAGAAATGACGCTCGAGGTATTGTATATATTTTATATGTATAATAATTTTTAATATATTTTTTTTAAGTCAAAGATAATGTTAGGTCTGATTCTTTTTTCTCTTTCTTTCTCTAGTACGGCTATGATTTTTAATTTTGGCTATAAAATACCGCTTTCCAGATCACAATGCGCACCATATTGAATCCGCCATTTTGATTTTAAATTTTTGGTGCCAAATTCGTTATCAGCGACCGCAAAAACCCTTAATCACCAAGTTTCAGAATGATCAGAATTTTGGCCGCTAAATGTAGATATCCCCAGACCACTGTGCAGCGGTGGAACCCATTCGCTATGTATTCATAGAATGATTCAGCAGTCATCCACCCTCGATCAGTAGTAGCAGCAATCCAACCAGTCGGTAGATTTTCCTTTATTTTGGTTGGCATACGCTCGTACCAATATAAAACCATTGGTGGCGCTAAGATTCCCGTGGCACTGATAGTGAATAGCTGTTTGAGATTGACCACGCTGTTGAATGTGAGGTTATGAGTCGACGGTGAATAGGTGCAGGCTTAAGCGAGAACGCGTACTTGAGTAGGTAATGTCACTTTATTAAATACTGGATGAGTGTGAAATGATTGATGCGAGTGGTGAGTGATCAAATTGCGCAAACTGATAACACTTGAATTCGGCAAGTGAACGTGTCACTGAGAAAACCAAGAGAGAGAGTAATGGCTGAACTTCCTTCCGCGCGTCGCATCGATTCCGCTGGAGATCGATGAGGCGCGCTGATTGGCGGATTGCTTGACGCTGATTGGCGGATCGCTTGGCGATCCGCTACACTGATTCGCAGATCGACCGGTGATCTGAGTGGTCAATCGATTCTCGATCTGCATCGCCGATACGCTGCTCGGGATGTGCTGCTTCGAGAGTGAGTGTGGCGATGAGGGGAACTAATGCATTCCCAAACAATAGCACTGTCAAACTTTCCTTGTCACTGCCATTTATTATTGTATATACAGATCTAGATCCTTTACGCGCAATGACTTGATCTGCTTTAAGGCAGAGGAAAAATGCACTTTCATCACAATTATAAATTCTTGATGGGTCTATATCCACCAACTCGAGTCTTGATATGTGTAAAATAACTTCGCTGAACCACTTTCGCAGCACTTGCTCTGTAACTGAAGCACGACTGTTGGACAAATTTTGCGCAATCCTGTGCGACAGTTCTGGATGACGGCGAAAGAATGCCTCGAACCAATGCCTTCCTGGTCGGTCGTTTTTAAACGGATTTTTTAGTTTTCGATGTATGATCAGTGACTGAACACTGTCGAGGAGCTGGGTCTTCGTGACAGGAAATCCTCTGTCGCAACAATAAACGATCCAGTCCTTGATAGTTTTTTCGTCTTCCATTGAAAGAATGGTTGCTGGCCCTTTTTTGCAACTTATAGGATTGATATTTTTATGTTTACAGTAGAGTGTCGTCCTGGGTACAGAATATGCTAATGATGCTTGCCTTATAGAGGTACCATCTTCCACAGCCTTTAAAGCTTCTTCAATATCCTTCTGTGTGTATATTTTTGTGTTGTTTGCCATACTTGACTTTCTGAAAAATAAAGATATAACTGGTTTAATTATGCGAAGTTAAAAATTTTGAGGTTATATATGAAATTTTCTATTAATTTCAATGTATATAATTACTTATTTGTAAAAATATACTTTTACTAACATTAAAAATCAATTAAATGCATATAATAATTATATTTATTATAAAAATACTTACTTTTCAACGAAAGATCTCCAGAAATGTTTGGATTACTTACTGCTTCTGAAACGCGTTACCGGTAGGTACACGCTGCAACGTATGATCACGTACTGTTACATTCACGAATTTCTTGTACCAGTTAGATAAACTTAGACTTAATTAAAAAAATATTGATTTTATTGCAAGTTTAACCATCTCAAACTAAATTTAAATCTATTTACTATTATAATAATGAATTATTATAATATATAAATAAGAAATGCAGTCAATATTTTCTTACTAAATGAGTGGCGTTTCTTAACAGAAGCCATTGAAATTTCTCGAAATCTGCTATGCGTACGAAGTGTGTTAAAAAATAATTATTTCTATCTAACGATTTTCAATTTTCTATAATAATGATTTTAATTAATAATGCTAAATACTTATGCATTATGGAACTATTTTTTGTTTTTAATTACATTGAAAATTAAGCTTAAAAATAAATAAAATTCGCATTGCTGTTCAGATACTGGGACATGGCCGGGCACTGGTACATTTACCTTACCTCGAGAATGGTGAGAGATATCGAAAAGAAGTTTAAACAAAAGTTGCATCCTTCTTTTATATCTACAAAACCGCGGAAAAATAATTTTCGAAAATTCCATATTTTTCAAGTTTATAGGTGTCTGTATTATACTTGCAATTTGAAATGTAGTGGCTAACATGTTTATTACGTTAGCAACATTAATCGACTGCATTTTAAAGAAAAGCCTTTCAAACAATGATCACTCACTTTTTCCAATTGAATGGTAACTGACTGCTTTCAAAAATGCAACTGCCATTCGCTGCATCCTCGGGAATATTTATATGAATCAAAAGATGCGAGTACGTAAACATGTTTACCGAAAAGTGAATGAGGCACAAGAATATTATCATTTACAATTAAAATGATGCAAAGTCACTGTACATCTTTACGCATTATTTATTTATCGTGTGGTTTAGCTGTAATGAGTTTTACCTTGAATGCAATTTTAGGCACCCCTAAAAGCGGATATCTAGAAACGCATCCCAGCGAATTCCAAAATCCTGTAGATTTCTGTTACTTCAGGAATAAAAAGATTATACCCAAATGTAGTATTTGTGGGGAGCCGGCTTTTATGCGATGCGCATGGTGTGGCAAGTATTTTTGTTTCAATCATTTCTACGAAGAATATCATTATTGTACCAATTACAAAGCGTAATTTTCAATGTATCTATCGTCTTCTAGTAGTATAATTCTTTCAATGTATAATCAAACAATACAACATGTACAAAAAGGGACTGCGAATGTTTAAATATTACTTTATGCGGCCACTTCATTAATGAAAACTGCTATAATGTTATAATTAAATTTAATATTAACTGTAATATTATATATATATATGTTAGCGTCATCAAATTTAAGGGTGAGGTCGATGGTGGATAGCCCCATGCTGGCTTGCCTTTAAGGATTTATGGCAGGGACTTAGCCTGCGTGTGGTATTGTTAGAGAGTACGTGAGACTAAACAGACCTGGCGACGGGCGATGGCTGATGACCACGTTGGGTCTCGTAGCCATCGGGTGTCGAAGGATTGGTTGTTTAGAGTAAGATAAAGACTATGGGAATGGCAATCGGCCCGACGCCGTATTGCTAAAGAATAGGGACTCTGTTCCTGGAGGATCTGGCCACGGAGTGGGGAAGGTTTTGCCTTCTGGTAAGAGGACTGTGATGAACCACACGGCACTTACCCCAGAACCATCCTAGAATATCGGTCCTTAGTAACGTTTCTACCTTTGAGGGTAATTTTCCTAACATCAGAAGTGGGATACGTTAATTCAGGCTTGCTTAAGAGACCCGGTAGTCTTATTTATTCGCGCGTTGTATAATCGTGTTTTTGTGGTTCTAAATTATGAAAAAAGAAACATGAAGAACGCGAGTGCGGCGCCTAATCCGGAAAACCGCAGTGTGCCACCTAACAGTGAAGACACAAGTGCGACGCCTAATCCGGAAAATACCAGTGCGATATCTAATATGGAAAACGCGGGTGCGCCGCTTAGTGTGGAAGACATTTTGCGACAAGTGTTGGAGAAGATGGTGAGTGTCCCCGCACCTGTTAGTGCGGGTATTGCGGGCTCTCATCCTTTGATGGACGTTATACCGGAGTTCGATGGCCGTGATTTAGGTGATGATGCCGCCGTGTGGTGTGATTTGGTCGTAGACATTACTAAGGACGTTACGAATCAACAGAGACTGTCTCTGGCCACACATGCTCTGAAAGGTGCGGCTAAAAGATGGTATCAGAAATGGAAAGGCAATCCACGAAATTGGGATAAATTTCGCGATAACTTTTGTGCCGTGTTCGTTTCTGAAAAGAAACTGCACGAACGCTTGCAACGCGCTTTATCGTATACGAGTGACGAAGCTACTACGTATGCACAATACGCGAGGAAAAAATTGACTTACTTGGAAGAAACGCATGTGTCATTTAAGCCAGAAGAGTATATAGAACTTGTGGTCGGTGGTATAGCGGATCAGAATGTAAGACAATCCATTACCAACGGACAATTTGTAACCACGACGGCTTTGATTGCTGGTATGGCACAACTTATAAAGCCATCGACAGAAAAAAATAGGGACAGTAGATATAGGGACCGAAATTTGAAAATGTTAGCAGAAAGGTCATACAAACGGCGTTGTTACGCGTGCGACGAGTACGGGCATCTGATTAGCGATTGTCCCAAAAGGCGTAAACCTAGTACGAGTGCGGAGGGGTTTTCCCGCCGACCAGGAAGAGAATCTTCAACCCGGAAAACTGTACCTACCTGCAGCTACTGCACAAAAAGGGGACACGAGGAATCCCAATGTTGGATTAAGCAGCGGGCCGTTCGCACTAAGGGAAAAAAAAAACGAGGTCAACGTTTGTACAACGGAAAAGCACAAGCTGACACCAATTCTCCTGCGTGGAACCATGATTCAATGTTTATTGGACAGTGGAGCCGATTGTTCGTTGATCAAGGAAGGGGTGTTTAAACGGATTAACGGAAAAATGCTCCCGCAGATCACGACAATGCATGGGTTAGGAAATGTACCCATCAAAACGATCGGCCGTGCAACAATGGTCGTTCAATTTGAACATGCTTCTGTGGAGTTGGACCTCTTCGTTGTACCAGATTCGGTCATGATGCCAGATGCTATCATTGGGAGAAACATTTTGGAGCATAATGACCTGCAAATGGTGACTGACGTGACGGGAACGAGATTGATGCGGTTACCAGGATTGCCGAAAGAAGTAGAAGATACAGCGCAGGACGGATCGCATTGTTACTTCGTGCTTACTGTCGACGATGCAGCACGGGGACCCCTGGAGGATGTACTGAAACGGTATCAACACATGATTGCTGCAGGTAACAACGCGAGACAGGTCACGACGACCGAAATGAAAATAGTAACCAAGGAGGACAAGGTAATATACTATCGTCCATATCGTTTGTCGTATGCCGAACGCGAAAGAGTACGGGTAATTATTGACGATTTGTTATATAATGGAATAATACGCGAAAGTATTTCATCGTTCTCGAGTCCTAGTTTACTTGTAAAAAAGAAAGATGGTACTGATAGGTTGGTCGTGGACTTTCGAGCACTGAATAAGATAACTGTACGAGATCGCTATCCGTTACCTTTAATTGATGACCAACTCGATCGGTTGGGGAAGGGGAGGTATTTTACAACATTAGACATGGTATCTGGTTTCCACCAGATACCAATTGCTGCGGATTCAATTCATAAGACCGCTTTTGTGACGCCGGATGGGCATTTTGAATATTTGCGCATGCCTTTCGGTTTGACGAATGCTCCTGCTGTGTTTCAACGAGCCATTAATGCTGCCTTGGGGCCTTTAAGAAATAAAATAGCGTTGGTATATCTAGATGACATATTAATCCCTTCACTAACGATCGAAGAAGGTCTAGAGAGACTCGATCGTGTGTTACAAGCTCTGTCTCAAGCAGGATTTACGTTAAACATTAAAAAATGTAAATTCTTTCTAACGACTGTCGATTATCTCGGGCGAGAAATATCAGCTGAGGGAATTCGTCCGTGCAAACAAAAAGTAAATGCATTGCTCCAGTCGCCGCCTCCTACAAATGTGAAGCAAGTTCGACAATTTATGGGATTAGCGTCTTATTTCCGTAAATTTATACCGGAATTCTCGATTCGTACCGCGTGCGTGACAAAATTGACAAAAAATAATCAACCCTGGGAGTGGGGTAAAGATCAAAACGACGCGAGGCAGTATGTTTTAGATAAATTAAGTAGTCATCCGTTGCTAATAATTTTCGATCCAGAACGGGAGTCAGAACTTCACACTGATGCCAGTTCGATTGGTTACGGTGCGATTCTTTTCCAAAAAGTAGCGGGCGATTTTCGTGTAGTAGCTTATTATAGTCGGCGCACGACCCCCGAGGAATCCAGGTATCATTCTTATGAATTGGAAACTTTGGCGATAGTGAACGCGCTAAAGCATTTTCGTGTATATCTGTTAGGGATTAAGTTTAAAATCATAACGGATTGTAATGCGGTAAAGGCAACGAGTAATAAAAAAGATCTGCTGCCGCGTGTTGCAAGGTGGTGGATCTTCTTGCAAGATTTTTCGTTCGAGCTCGAATACCGCAAGGGTAAATGTGTGGAACACGTGGATTACTTGAGTCGTAACCCATGCCGTGATTATCGAGTAAATGTAGTTCATGAGGGTTCGTGGCTCGAGGTTGCCCAAAGAAATGACGATGAGACGAAGGTTATGTGTGATAGAATTGCCGCTAAAGACGCGATATGCAGCGATTTTGAATTGAGAAATAATATCTTGTGTAGAAAGATACGTAAGGATAACGGTCGGGTAATATATCGAAGCTATATTCCGAAAGGATATAGAATTGGTTTATTGAGAATGTATCATGACGAGAACTCTCACGTTGGTTGTGAAAAGACACTCGACAGAGTTGCTCAGAGGTATTGGTTTCCGCGTATGCGAAATTTTGTTAAGAAATATGTAGAGCATTGTATTACTTGCACGGTAGCTAAGAGGCATGCAGGCCCGAAACAAGGTCTCTTACATTCGATAGAAAAGAAACCAATTCCTTTTGATGTAATACATTGCGACTGCGTTGGGCCTTTTGAGGAATCAAAGGATGGGTATAAACACATTCTGGTTATAGTTGACGCGTTTACGAAGTACGTTCAATTAGTTCCGTTGCAGTCTCTGAGTGGCCCCGAAATGCTTCGAACATTTCGAGATCGCCTTACGTTGTTCGGAACACCACGTATTGTAGTGTGTGATCGTGGCACCAATTTCACTTATAAACCACTAGGTCAATTTTTAACTAAAAACGGCGTAGAGTTGCATCTCATCGCGACGGGGGCGCCGCGAGCCAATGGACAAGCCGAAAGGTATGTTTCAACGGTGATAAATTTACTTACAGTCGAAGTATCAAAAACATCGGAATGGCCAAACAATTTGGCAAGGATTCAATTGTCATTAAATACGACGGTACAGAAGTCCACGGGTTTTACACCAGCTCGTTTGCTTTTCGGCGTTGAGCGCAGTGCGGGGCCGGCAGCTATTGCAGAATCGCAATTACCACCTCCGGATGATGAAATTGATGTAAACCGCGATAGACATGTTGCGTTCGAGCGATTAAAGAAGAATGCTGATCAGCAAAACGAAAGATTCAATAAGAAGCGTAGAGTGAATGTTAATTACAAAGAAGGTGATACCGTGTTTGTACGACCGAGTGATACGCGTAGAGCAAAGCTAGAGCCTAAATTTGTAGGGCCTTTTAGAATTGAAAAAGTTCTTGCTAAAGATCGTTATGAGATCCTTGGCGAAAGCGGTAAACCTCAGGTAGTACCGAAAGATCGTTTACGGCCTTGGAAAGGGGAATGGTCAGGAGATGGCGATATTGACTCGTTGGATGAACCGTGTTAGCGAGGTAGTTTGTTTCTGTATTAACGGTTCTGTTGTAATGGTCGTGAGAATTCAATCTCTGGCTTAAAATAAATAGTAAATCAGTTGAACCATGTGTTGTTACTGTTCGACCTGAGTCGATGTCATTCGAGTGTTGCTTTGAATCCCAGGAGGACACCTGGTTGTGAACGTTTTATGAAACACGTTTGTATGTGTCTTGACCTTTGATTTGCTGCGGAACACGTTTTGTGTGTGTTTTGGCCTTTGAGCTGTTGTGGCGGGACACGTTTGTATGTGTCTTGACCTTTGATTTGCTGCGGAACACGTTTTGTGTGTGTTTTGGCCTTTGAGCTGTTGTGGCGGGACACGATTGTGCGTGTCTTGACCTTTGATTTGTTGTGGATCATGCTGTGTACGTTTTGACCTTCGTTACGTTGTGGTACACGTTTGTGCCCGTCTTGGCCGTTGAGCTGCTGCAAGGTGCATTCGATTACATCACGCATGTGTGCCTGCGTATGGTGTCAGGAATGACCGAGTGGGTTTGTCCTCTTAATTTTTTTTTTAGATGTGGCTATTGTAGGAATGGATGCTTCTCGAGAGCGTGAAGCATGCCAGGTTGGCCGTGTTAGCGTCATCAAATTTAAGGGTGAGGTCGATGGTGGATAGCCCCATGCTGGCTTGCCTTTAAGGATTTATGGCAGGGACTTAGCCTGCGTGTGGTATTGTTAGAGAGTACGTGAGACTAAACAGACCTGGCGACGGGCGATGGCTGATGACCACGTTGGGTCTCGTAGCCATCGGGTGTCGAAGGATTGGTTGTTTAGAGTAAGATAAAGACTATGGGAATGGCAATCGGCCCGACGCCGTATTGCTAAAGAATAGGGACTCTGTTCCTGGAGGATCTGGCCACGGAGTGGGGAAGGTTTTGCCTTCTGGTAAGAGGACTGTGATGAACCACACGGCACTTACCCCAGAACCATCCTAGAATATCGGTCCTTAGTAACGTTTCTACCTTTGAGGGTAATTTTCCTAACATATATGTTATAAGTGTGATGTAAAAGTAAAATTGATTTACAATCATTTAAAATTTATATACATACGCATTATGCAAATCGGAAGGTTCGACAAGGTTATCGGCATCAATGCGATTCTGCGTCATTTCAATAACATATGTATTTTGCAAAGTCATTGTACATCTTCACGCATTATTTATTGTTCGTGTGGTTTCCAAAATAGCCTAATAAGATTACACTTCAAGTAATGCATGTACGAATGTGCGGTTATACTGATTCATGCACGTAACTGATTAGTTTTAATGAGTTTTACCTTTGATGCAATTTTAGGTACGTACTGTCTTGCTTAAATAATTGAAAGCTGTCTGAACTTTACATAAATAATAATCTAATATGGCTTTAAGAAACCATGTTATTAATGGAAACTGCCAAAATGGACTTCAAATTCGGTAATAGAGGCTTTATTCGTTTGCAAAAAAAATATTACACATAAATCACTTATATGTGTGAAAAGAGATTATCCAGAGGTATTTCAGCTTATATTTGAAAAATACAAAAACTTAATTTTAAGGGTTGGTGGTGGGGGTAACTTGAAAAGTATGGAATTTTCGAAAATTATTTTTCCGCGGTTTTGTAGATATAAAAGAAGGATGCAACTTTTGTTTAAACTTCTTTTCGATATCTCTCACCATTCTCGAGGTATTCCACGGAAAAGAAAATTCTGAATTATTTGCAATGGGTAATTCACCCCTAAAAATTGCATTATGGCACCAACAAAAAATAGGGTTGTGTTACGGATGAACTACTCTACTTGCACACCGAGTTTCATAATTTTCTGAATTTTCGGGTTGCCGAACGTCCCTTGTACGTACGGGGATGTTTTAAACTTGACGTAGAATTTTTTCGAGCGTTAAAACGATCTATTGTATACCTCGGATTTGGAAGCTACTCGGTTCGAAGAATGTGAGAATCACTGATTTATGCTATGGGACGTAGGCGTCCCACCCGGGCTTACGGGTAATTTTTTGAACATTGATCGGAAATGTAGAGAACAACATAAATATGTACTTAAATGATTTTTTTAATATGGGGAACCATGTTTGAACAGTAAGTAGTAATGAAAAATAATGTTATAATTTTAAATATCTATTCTGTTTTTTTATGGTAATCGTAAAAACAACTGTTGCTTTTATTACAACACAGATATACATTACACTTTTCGCAAAATGAAAACGGTATATTTAGAATGCAAAGAGTGCATCTTTGTCTACATTCGCTAAATAATGGAAAATGATGTAATGAATCAATCTTATGTCTTCCGTGGGTATCTGCTTCCGAGTTTTGGAAATTTTGGTACTCCTATTCGAAAAGATGCCATTTCGGCGTCCACGTACTTTTTTGCCGCAATAAAATAAACTTTGAATAATTTCTTTTCTGAAATCTTTTAATTTTAATATTTTTTTTTGAGAGTTATGGAGAACAAAGTGATGGTTTGCTTTATTTTGCTTTTTATATAACAACCACACATTCGTTGTACATAACTCAAGTAAATAGAAAAAAATAGGCAGGTACCACCGTCTACTCTTGAAACATGATCTATAAAGACTCACAAGAGCATTGTTCTTGTCGACGCCCCGACATCTTGTTGCTGTAGTTACGATAAATAACATAAACACTAATAACAATATGTAATTATACACGTTTTAACAAATAATATAGAATAGTACGAATATTTAAAGAAATAGGAATGACATATAAGTATTTAACAATTTTCATAAATATTTACTCTTAAGTCCCGGTGAGACATACACATCCCATAAGTTTAACTCGAAAGCCCCTATACATAACGTAAATAGAGTGTGGTGCCCATACAGTATTTTGTCAATTAGGACTCACTTTTACTTGTTGGACGCCACGAGGACAATTGTTAAACTAACGGAATTAATACCGTATCGGTTATGACCAAACAGAAAAACGCTTTTGCGAGATATCTGTATGTCTCCAGTCTAAATGTCAGTGTCAGTTTCAACGTGAAGTGAGCGCGATAGGCGTTAATTTTTCGTATTATATGAGCAACGTTCATTCACGAGTGTTCATTCACTGGACAAGTCACCCTAATATACCTATTGAAATCTGTTTCACATCCGACGGTATTAGTATTGGTTGGGGCTAGATTATGGCGGGGGGCGCGCGCCCGCTCGCGGGCGCTGAAAGCATGGTAGCGAACCGATGTGACTTTGGGGATGTTCAAAATGTGGTTACAAGTATCGCACGATGGGGTCAATATCGCTGATGTTGTCAAGGTCATCATTCTGAAATATGATTCATATTTTTGTCTATAAAATGTGAAAGTTTTATTAAAAAATTCGGAGAAGAACCTGCGTAGCAGCTATTTCCGTACAACGGTTTTTCAGAAAAGGCGTCAATGGTAACCATCATATCCTCGCGGTTTTCATCTGCAACAAAAAAAGTGTAAAAATTATTCTTAGAGTAAAGAAAAAAGATTAGTCCTTGTCGTAGCCGATTTCTAATGTATAATGCTTCTTTGATAAAAACATTTCTCCATCGAAAAAAAAATCATCAAATCCATCCTACTTTTTCGCTGCGTTGTGTCAAAATTTTAAGAATAGTCGCTGATGATCTCTCTAATGAAATCGTATTTTTTAAAAAGTTTACTCGATTGCATTAGTAGCTGCATGTGATGTATAAGCATCAGAACGCACCGTTAAGTAAAGTACGTACTGTAAAGATGTTCGTTAGCACGAAAAGAATCTCGCAATTTCATAACGCGGTCAGAGTTCTTTTCTCTGATGCTCTCTCATGTTTCCTCCTATGTTGTCCCCTTTCTCTCGTTCGACAGTAGGCCAACGGACATTCTCGGCAACAGCTTTCCAATGCGTTCTCTGCACGGCTTCCAATTTCTCGATGCAACTACCATCTTCGAAAGATCTGTTGGTTGAAGTGAATACGCGAACCTTTTCTATATGCATGGGAAGAACGTCTTCGCCGTACATCGCTTTCACGAAACTCGTGCACTTCCGTAACGACTTACTCGTTGCATGTGCGATATGAATATCGTTTGTTGTGCCATTACTTAGTTGTCATTTTCTCTCTTCGCCGTCCCCAACACAAACATACACGTCACATTCCATAGGCTTCTTCAACAAAACAGCAACGACAGGAAATCTCATATAAAAACACTTATACGAGAACTGAAGGAATAAATACACTAAAGGAGCGAAACATTCAATTATAGCGTAGTACAATTTTAATTCCTTCGCACCGTCTTATATTGGTAAAAATCTGAAACTATGTAAAATTTTTATTTACAAAAGTACAATAAAATACAGCGTTCTTGTGATTTGTAAGAAATATGACTCTATACATTGTAAATAATACTTTAGCGCCTGTTTGTTTAAGAAATTCACGAACACAAGCATCTAGTTAAAAGTATGGAATGTAACACATATCACATATTTCATCTGAACAAATCTTAAGGTAATGTTTAATTACTTTCATTTATCTGTGCTAATATGTATTGTGTTTGTCATTCCTGGATATTCTTTTCACGATGTCTATAGACGTTTTGACCGCGAATGTGTTAAAAAATTAACGAGAATTTATTTTCTTCGCACTTTCTTTTAATGCACATTTGATATTTGATATCGATGTCGATTAATGTTGTTATTACTCGAGAGTTATTAACATTTATGAGTATAATGCGGCATTTGTACCCTAGTTGCTTAGCTCAATTACTGTATAGTTGCAATTATTGAGACAGAGAAGAAGTCAACTTGTAAGCGCGTTACAAAAGTGGTGGTCACTGCTTTGGGGGGGGGGAGGGGGGGGGTGTAAAGGGATTTGTAAAAAACTTGCTGCAAAATTGTTTATAACATTGAAAATGAATGTTAATTTTTTTACATGAAGCTATTCTGCTCGCTGAAAGGAGAAAGAGTTTAAAAGGAACCATATGTCGCAGACGTACAGTTTCCTAAAAAAAATTGATAAAGTTTCAGCATGACTTAAGTGATCCACATATTTTATGAAACCATTCTTACAGTTTTTGAGAAAACGGTGCGTTTGCAACATATGGTCCCTCTTAAACTTTATCCCCTTTCAGCGAACAAAATAGGTTGATGTAAAAAAAATTAACATTAACTTTTGTTAAAATTCGCGCCGAAAATCGGTATATATCCCTGCGCCAATGAAAGCAGTGTCCGTGTGGCTACTGAGGTGGTCCCCGGGCCATTGCGATACAGAGTGCCGGGTGCGTAGCATGCGTGAAAAGCGATTCGCGATACGAAAGTTGTATTACAAGTGTTTAACTGTATTATATAGCGTTTAAATTACGTTGTTAAAGTAGTGTTACTGTAATAAATTACATGTAGAATATAGGTAAACCAACAATTTTCAATGTTATAAACAATTTTACAAGGTTTTTTTACAAATCTCCATCGATCCAAAGGTGTAGATTCACGCCTGAAAGCAGGGACCATCACTTTTTTAGCACCGTGTAGTTGTAGCAGTGAAATTTCAGGAGCAACAGCCTTCACTTCCTGTTCTTATGGTCTTGGATAATTCGAAAACAAATTGTTAGAAATGCTTTACGATTTTAAGGGAAAGTATTAGATATATTGCTTTTAAAAAATAGTCTATAATGTTATGTGTGAATAATAGAATACTTTGGTAAATGTTTACATTAGGGGAGGATTCTCCGATTTCAATGACCTTGACATATGTTGTCAAAGTCATCATTATGAACAACCTTTCCCTCTAAACTTTTTGGCGTTCGGCTTTGGTTCACGAGATATTTGCAAAAAACCTGGCATAATTGTACATTGTAATCTGCCTATACAGACGACTGTTTCACAGTAATTAGTATTGTTTCGAGCTAGGAGGGGGGGGGGAGAGGGCTCGCTTCCGGGCGCGTAAAGTCTAATTACCCGAAAGAATGGTAAACCTGTCGAAAAGTTACCTCCTCACCGATTTCAATGACCTTGACATATGTTGTCAACATTTCCCTCTAAACTTTTTGGGGGTTCGCTTTAGTTTCAGAGATATATAATAAAAAACTTTCGGCATAATATATTGAAATCAGTTTCATAACCGACGGTATTAGTATTGGTTGGGGTTAAATTACAGCAGGGGGCGCGCGCCCGCTTGCGGTCGCTTACAGCATGGTAGCGAACCGATGTGTGTGTTAAATTCGGTAATTCTAGTGTTAACTGTGGGTGACGGGAAAGTGAATTGACTCCTTGCTTCACGCGCCTGCAAGTAGGCACGCGCCCCCCACACCTACCTAGCCCCAACCAATACTAATACCGTCGGCTGTGAAACAGTTGTCTGTATAGACAGATTTAAATGTACAATTATGCCAAGTTTTTTGAAAATATCTCGTAAACCAAAGCCGAGCGCCAAAAAGTTTACAGGGAAATGTTGTTCAGAATGATGACCTTGACAACATATGTCAAGGTCATTGAAATCCTAGAATCCTCCCCTAATGTAAACATTTACCGATTGTTTACTTCAAATTTGCTTAGTGTTCATGTTGAATTCAATGTGTATTCACGGGTGTAACGTTCTCGAACGAGACGTTGCCGTTAGTTACAGGAGATTCCACAAGTAGAGCGGTTTACCCGTGGAATCGTGGGATTGGTTCGGGTGGCGTGCCACAAAGAAATGAATTTCACGAAACTAGAGTCCTTCTTTTTTACGTTAGGTGACAAAAATAGATTTATTCAAAAATGGTTTTGACGCTAGGTCGAAATTGAACATATAATACGACACGGAGTCGTGAGATTTAGTAATATAATTAAAGTAAAGAAATTGCGTACGACGTATCGGTCGGTATTTAAAGTATATTGCTGTGATTTAGGTTTCAACGCACGGTCGGTAATAAAGGATGATTTTGACGCTAAGTCGATAATAAAGAATATTACGCTAATTAATATTAAGATTCGATTCTAGATCGTTAGTTTAACATAAGATCTCGACGCTAAGTCGGATTGCGAGACTAGAAAAGACGCTTGGTCTATTTGGTATGTTTAAGTTGAGAGATCGAGAGGATTCCTTCTCTTCGATTTGTAGTGGCTTCCAGTTGCCTATCAGCTTGCCCACGCTTTCTAGGATGGTAGCTGAGTGCTAGTGAAAGCGATCTCAGATGGTAGCCAGGTAGCCTGTTAGGGCGTCCCCGGATGGTAGTTGGATTCAGTGGCTTCCTTCCTTCAGATTGATAGTGAGTTTTCTGGTACCTATTAGCTGGCACCACGCTTTACAGGATGAGGTTGAGGGGCTAGTAAAAGCGACCTCGTATGGATGTTGAGGGGCTAGTTAAAGCGACCTCGGATAGATGTTGAGGGGCTAGTTAAAGCGACCTCGGATAGATGTTGAGGGGCTAGTTAAAACGACCTCGAATAGATGTTGAGGGGCTAGTTAAAGCGACCTCGGATAGATATTGAGGGGCTAGTTAAAGCGACCTCGGATGCAGGTTGAAGTTTGGAAGTCAGGACGATGATTTTAGATAAACTTCTGTTAGGCTGAGGGGCTAGTGAAAGCGACCTCGGTGTTGGTTCGGTGGCAGAACCAAGTCTGCTCTTTGCTGCTGGCGGGCCTCTATTTATACCAGTTTGTGATACTTGACCCGCACCAATCACTCGCTGTGCGATCTCGCGCACCAATTAGAATTAACATCCGGTTCGCGCCACTCGCGCACTACACACGGTTTATTCGGCGTCCGGTTGATCGTGCGATCTGCGCACGCGCGCTTGGTTCACTGGCGCCACTGTGTTCACTATTTGAATAGGCGGCTAAACGCATGCGTTGCCCGTCACGAGTTTGATTCGCGCGCTGTTTGAATACGCTCTCGCGTGCGTGGTATACTAACCTCGGTATAATATAAACGAAATTGACAATATATATATGGAAACAAAAGGAAAAATTTATGGTGGTAGGTAGCGGTACGTTACACGGATAGCAGTTAATTGAAACAAAAATACTCGGAATATGTTTCAACATATGTATTACTACTTTCGCCAAACAATCTTTAACTTTAAGCGTACACGCCAGCATTCAAAGGAAGCCGAGAGTCAGAAGGCTCTTGGACTTTGACAGAACAATTGTTAATATCTCTCCCAACTCACCCAGGACCTCGGGGAAAATCCCGAAAGTATACTTATTTCCGAATCATTGTTCGGGAAACATTGGCCTACCTGATGTGGAAATAGGGGGCAATCGACAACGTGCCCTTTTGGGGGGGGGGGGGACTTCGACTTTCCTCGCTTCGGGTTAAGCCGTATATGAATCTGTTGACATTTAGTAACCATCCGTACCCGCATGTACCGTTGTCCACCACTGCCTCACAGGACAATACCGTCATAAACCGCGACCCTGGCGTGACGCTCTGTCCGATCATCGCGGCTATTTTTTGGGACCAGCTGACTGTGCTTTTTCTCCACGTCGTCAGGACGGTGAGGGTACCTGTTCCATCGACGAATTCACAGACGGGAGACCCTCCTTTTCCTCAAAAGTGCAACCATTTAGAATTGTCAGCTCCCAAAATTATGGAGATCCCGCCTATTCCGGGTTTACCTCCTGGACTAGCTTGTGGCTAGCGATTATTCTCTTGCTTAATATTAATTATGGCGGGTGATAAAATATCGGGCAGCACGCGTACCATCATATTAATTGGGTTTTAAGGTGAAATCAGGCGGCACGTGGATCGGCGAACCGAGACGGCTCGCCCAGGATCGTCCAGGCTCGCGAAAAGCATAAGGAATCCATCGGCATCACTTCCATATCGATACGATAAAGAATAAATAATTATTTCTTCCTGAAACAGGTATGAATCCTCGGGTGAACGTAGCGAATGGAGGTCGACATATGAAATATTCATTTCAGCGTAGTAAGAAATTCTTCATTCTTTATAGTATCGATATGAAAGTGGCACCAATGGATTCCTTATGTTTTTACTGATGAAAATCATACCAAATTTTATGTAAATCGGACTACTTTTACATAAGGAATACAAATTGCTTGTGTAAAAGTAGTTCGATTTGCATGAAATTTGTTATGATTTTAATCGGGAGAACGCCAGAAATCCATTGGTGCCCCTTTCATATCGATACGATAAAGAATGATGAATTTCTTACTACGCCGAAATGGAGAATAGGGAGCCTCAAGTGGCGTTCGGTTCAGATCTGGCCGCGGTTTCAGGCCGACCGAATCGTTTTTCGAATTTGCTCCGGCCGGCCTGCACAGTCCTTATTGCGCAGGAAAAATAAACTTTCTCCTACCGAAATCTACTGAATGTATACTACAGGGTGATTCTCCAGCGACGCTTGTCAAAGAGATGCTGCCTAGTACCCCGCGGCGAGGACAGGATCCTCCATTGCTTCACCGAATTTGATGCCTCTCGATCTTCGAAAGTGTTGGAATACCATTAAAAAGTCAGAAATGTCCAGGATTTCCGCATTTCTCATCAGATCTTTGCGAAAGCTACGCCTACCGATTCCTTATGTTTCGCCGATGAAACTAACACCAATAACGACATAATTCGGACCATAATGAAGGAAATTCCATGAAAAATCGAATTATATAATTTCAAGCTAAATTTGTTAAAAATAGTCCGATTTACATGAAATGTTGCATGATTTTCATCGGAAAAAGATAAGGAATCCATCAGTATCACTTCCATATCGATACAATAAAGAATAAAGAATATCTTAATACGCTGAAATGAATAAATCCATTGAATAAATGAAGAATAAATGAATACTAATGTTTAACTAAACTATAGATTTCGTCACAATTTCTAATAGTACTATTTGGTTTTTCCTTATAATTGGAAACTAAAACTTTTCCCAACAAGCGATTTAAATCGCTTAAAGACCATTAAATAAACTCCTAAATATACAGTTTTCAAATTTTTTTATAACAATTAAGTTGAAATAATTGAAAAAACAACATTAAATGGACATACAATATATTCAATTATAAATCATTAGAAAGTTATAATTTTTTCATTTTATGTTTTTTGGCGCTATTCCGATATCTTTTATAGTTTAAAAATTATACAACAATGAATGTCACTAACTATCCCTATTCCGACCACTGTGCAGCGTCAGGCCGGCCTGCGCAGGCTGGCCGGGCGGCGCGTAGTGCATCCACACGGTCCAGCCGACTTGCACAGGCCTGCCTGCGCAGGCAGACTTGACAGGCCGACTGGACCGTGTGTGGCTGCCTTTAAGGGGCCTCTACGCTGGAGAGCGCTGATTCAAGTGATACCATTTTCAACTTACAAAGGATATTCGGCAACTTGAAAATTGAGAAATATTGAAAATTTGCCGAAATATAGTTTAAGTGATGCTAATGACGTAAAAGGCCCTCCGGACGCTGATACATGTTGCAGTGCAACGTTGATACATGCACCGTGATACAGGTTTCACGAAACTTGCATTTTGCTCACAAACCTAGCTGGTGAGCAAGATGCCAGTTCCGCTTCTGATGCTGAAAGATGGAAACTGATCTACAGACGTAGGAACATGTATCATGAAGCATGTATCAACGTTTCATGCAACATGTATCAGCGTCTGGAGGACCCTTAACAGTTTTTTGTTTCGGCGATGAAACGAGCCTAGGGGTGAAAATGCTCCCCCATAGAAATTCTGAGTTTTCATATTATTGTGAATATACGCGAAACTATAAAGGATATCGAAAAATAGTTTAGTACAAAGTTTTATGATTTTTGACATTCTACAATATGTCGATAAAGAATTATCGACAAAGGCGTGGCGCGGATAAATTTTGACATAATTAATTTTTTCGAAAATTTTTCATCACATTGTAAGCAGGGTTGGGCAAAATGTAATCTAATTGCAATGTGATTGCAATGTGATTACGATTGAAATGTGATTGTGTAATTCAATTACAGATTGCTGCCTGTAATCTTTAATTGTTACTGACCTCAATTGCAATTGTAATTGCCACACGTAATTGTAATTGTAATTGTGCAAAACAATTACATAGTTATTAATTGTAACTGTTTCATTGTAATTAGAATTGAACAACCCGGGAGTCTTAAAAATACATTACACATATAATACATATCTTTTCGCTTATTTTATGTAGTTTATAGTATGTAGTATCTGTGACATTTCTGTGGCGTATGTAGATGCGTATAATAATTAAGGTTTGTAAATATTTTTTTAAATGATGAAACCGTTTAATTATTAATAAATAAGTATTCATTTTTGTTCAGTCGTTAAACAAAACAACAAATTACAGATTCGTAAGGTTTTGTAACAAATCCTGTAACCGATGTGCAAAAGAAAGGAAATGTTAAGGTGGGATTCCACTGACAAGGAGAGGTTCCCAGGTGTCCGCCTCTGCATTGAATTTTGAATATGTTTTAGAGGACCGAAAAATAAGAAATACGTGTCTTTTTATTTTGGCGAGTTTTCATATTTAGCAGGTGAAACCACCCTCAAAGTTCATACGAGGTACAAAATTGTGTTGAGTAAAACTTGATATAAATTTAATTTGTGTCATAACTTGCTGTATGAACGATGTTCTTGTCGTCAGTCACCGTTATTAGGTGGTAACTATGAGGGGTGGTTTCACCCCTTGAATATGCAAATGGGCCAAAATAGAAAGACATGCATTTCCTATTTTTCGGTCCTTTAAATTATATCCGAAAACCAAAGCAATCGGAGATGAACACCTGCAAATTTATACCTTTGGGGGTTGGTTTTACCCCCTAAATATGAAAACGGGCCGCTATAAAAAGACACGTATATCATATTTTTCGATCCTCTAAAACATATTCAAAAATCAAAGCAATCGGAGACGAAGACCGGAAAATCTTATAACTTTGAGGGGTGTGTTCAGTCTTACAAGACAAAAGCGGACTCAGGGTGAGGCGAAAATTCAACGTCTTTTACGGTGGGCAATTGCTTATTCTCAAAACGTTCGTTGGGAACCATTTGCCAGCCAGATGACCAAGAGGCAATCGACATCGTGCCGTTTTTCCTTTCCTTTGGTAATTTCTAATGCTTTCGCTCTGAGATAGTCCGTTAAATTGCTCTGTCAGCGGGTGGTACGGTAACCTCGGACCGGCACTTACCATGGTCCACCGCTGACTCACGGAACAATACAGTCATAAACCGTGATCCTGGCGAGACACTCCAACCGAACAACCTAGCTAGGTTTGCTAGCCAGATGTCTGGTTTTTCCTCCGCTACGTCACAAAGAGGGAGAGGCCTCTTCCTCCACCACCGAAATCGCGGAAAGAGGGTTCCTCCTCTTGAGAAAAGCCAGCCAATCAGCAATTTTGGCACCTCCTGAAATTCTGATGTCTTTCTTACTTTCGACGTTGGAAATATAGATGGTCAGAATTGAATCGTCTCTCGAGCGAACGATCCAAAAACGGGAGTCGACTTCATGCGATATAAAAACGTTCGTGACAACGCGCGACAAAAACAACCATCTTTCTAGTCGTCGTTACGGACTAGCGCACTGATCTAATCAAGCGTTCGTGATTAAGATCATCGATGAAAACAACCATCTTTCTAGTCATCGTTTCGGACTAGCGCACTGATCTAATCAAGCGTTCGTGATTAAGATCATCGATGAAAACAACCATCTTTCTAGTCGTCGTTACGGACTAGCGCACTGATCTAGTCAAGCGTTCGTGACTAAGATCATCGATGAAAAGCAATCGTGCTATTGTCTGATCATCGTACGGATCAGCAAGTTCCTTTATCGCGTCAATCAAAATAATCATTCAAAATTAATTTGGCGAGTGATAGTTATCAGCACCGCGTACCACGGAGTCACTTGGGCCTTACAACCCCAAGAGAAAGAACAAGCTTTCGCGCGTGTGTCGGTAACTAACAGGGTGGTTTCACCCCCATAATATGAAAACGGGCCGCTATAAAAAAACACGTATTTCTTATTTTTCGGTCCTCTAAAACATATCCAAAATTCAAAGCGATCCGAGGCGGACACCTGGGAACCTCTCCTTGTGAGTCAACTCGTTGGCAGCAGACAACCGGCAACATCTCGCAACTAAAAATCCGTGACATTTTAATTTTTTGATGAAAATTTCGAATTCTTACGGACCACATCAGAGGTTTGGCGCGAAATGGCACATGTTTTACACATTCTGTAGTTTTTTCAAGTCAATCTGAAGCTCCGTTCATTCGCAACTAGCCGAAAACCAAGAGAAAAAAAGATTCGAAAAATAACCCGTTTAAAGTTTCTGGACAAAGGCGATGGTATAAGTTACCGCTTGCCCTTTATAGCTGCCAAATCAATCGTTTTGGGAATTTTCATATAAACCAAGCGGCATTTTATTCAGAAAAGATAGTACTTTCGGAAAATGCTATAAAAAAATCGACGTTTCGACTGCCTAGGCCCCTTAAAGAAAACCTTACTGATGTAGGTGACAATCCGCTAGGTCATGATATCAAATGTATCTTTCGAAGATTGTGTAATTGATTTACGTTTTAGAGATGATTAGAATTACGTCTAACTGAAAATAATCCCAATAGGGCCGCTGTTGAACTCGTTTTCATTGGAAAAACCACATCAATTCATTAATAATAGTTTCATGCAGAGCTAAGGAAAGATATAAAAATTAAAAGTTTCATTAATAGATGATTTATTTCGGGCGCTTGCTTATTCACCATCAGATAACGGTCACTCAACACAGACAGGCTGGGGATTCGTTGCTGTTGCTCTGTCAGTTTCATTGTCAGTATATCCCGTCCATTGTTCTTGTCAAATGGTTCGAGTAAGAACATAGCGAAACGGAACATAATGATGTGGTAAATAAGCATTAACCACGCGGGTTATATTTTTGCAAATGGACCCGATGGACGAATTTACCTACAACTGGGACCCACTGTGTCTGGTTAGAAATGCGCTGTTAGATGGGCAAAGACAAAATCTAGTCAATTATTGTTTCTAAAGCAGATTTATCAACCATAGTAAAATTTCAGTCAAATCTAAGAATAAGTTCAGATTTATAGTAAACTATCAAGTGTAAACCAACACGCCCACAGACGGTAGTAGTCGTGCTTAGCTGGATGATTGACTTACCCAGGGACGAAACTAGGTTGTAAGCACCCGGAGCAAGGATTCTATTGGCGCCCCCTCCCCCCCAACATTTTACCACCTTGTATTGCCCACCTTAGGAGGTTGAGTCCACACTTTATATAAAAAGGCATAATAAACGTGTTTATTAACTGATTTCAAACATATTGCAGGTACCCTAATTTGTTTGTTGTTTGATAACAGATAAATAAATTTTAATTACTTTTCCATGAGATGTGTATCTCCTTTATTTCTACAATGGAATAAAGTAATATATAAATTTGAATAAAGACATTGATGTAGCTTTTCCAAACCTATGTCTGTTCTCTATAAAGATTTCTCATTTGGCGCCTCCTCCCCCCCCCCCCGGCCCCGCAAATCGGCATCCGTGGCAGAAACACCCGCTGCCCCCCCCCGCCTTAGTTTCGTCGCTGGACTTACCTATTATTTCTGGACGCACTATTAGCCATTTAAATTACTACAAGAAAGCAGCTTCCAATTGGTGTATGTAATGAGTAGAAAAAATGTAATCACTCCGTCGTAGCATACCTACCTAAGTGGTATACCGGGCGATGCCCTTCTGAATACAAGTTGCTAGATATGTTTGTCGCTACCCATTACAGAGCTACATAGACTGCAATCCATTCTTCTTTGCTTAAACTTTTAACATTTGCCTGTCAACCTGGGCCCGTAATTGAAATGTCTACATTGTAACAGTTACGTGAAGTACTACGAACGAATGCACCTACAGTTGTTAATCACGTAGTGTACCGAATCGCTTTGAGAATGAAGTACGTGCATTGAAACATTTTGGATTGCAGGAGGTCACATTGGCACTGCAGGCCATTTTCGCGTTCACTAGGACATGGGGATATGTTTTTCAAAATATATGGGCATACATGAGAAGTGGTCCACTATGTTGTATATGCTCCGCATCAACAAAAAATGAGTATGACAGAATCAGTCCACTCGTATACTGGGTCGGAAATCGATGATGAAGTCCCCTTTGTACTACAATTTAAGTGAACCAGTAATAGAGATCTCTTTAGATAAGATATTCCGTTATTTCCTGCGTTTACATCGCTAAAACTAATCGTGTGTCTTGTTGTACACTGTTCGAGGTACAAAAAGACGTGCGTACAAAACAATTCATCCTTTCGGCTGATGTGTAAAGCAGTAGTCATAATCCCAAATTTAGTGTCCGCACGTTACCGCCCGTGGTGAAGTTATTATTACTCAGTCCAAACTTGCGGGTTAAAATACATATCACCGCGGATTCAATGTCTCCTGAGCTACCTGTACACATGTGTAAATACAACGGAACTGCAGCTCATGACTACAGCACGATCTTATATGGTAACGTGCGGACACCGCAAAAATGTCGACCGGCAGGCCTGTCTATCGTCTGCCGATCTACAGACGAAAGCGTAGTAAAATAATAATTCAAATCAAAATAAAATATTTATTAGATAATGAATCATATTAATATAAATTTGTATGAAGAAATTGTTGAGTCCCGCGTGTTCGTACAGGTACAGGGTAATGTTCTCTGAAGAAGTGACCCAGGTGTACTATCACACTAAAGCTTTATTATTAATTACGCGATACACACGTGCATGGCCGTTCAGTCACGTCCATGCCAACACGCCGTTGTCCCCCTGGCCCGTGCGGGAGCGCTGTCAACCACGCTCCCTGAGGCATGCGTAGTCCCCAACAGAAATTATTTTTAATTATAATTAATAAAAATATAACCGCGAGGAGGCTTTGCCGTCTGTGTTTATATTGTGGTGCAGCTTTTGGCGTAACTGAGTGGTGTGATTATTTTTAGTTAGATAAAGTACGATCAATGCTCCGACGTGATTTAGAGTGCCATGTATAAGATTCGTAAAATAGCCACATTGATTGTTATTTTCCTGATATCATATTCATATTTTTCTTTTCATTCAAAAATGTATAGAGGTAAGTTTATTTACTGATATCTTATAAAGCAGGAATCGAAAAAGTTCTGGAATTCTTATTTTTAAAAAAATTCTGTTAAAACTTATATATTTCATTTAAGAAAATATCTGTTCCTGTGGAATTAGTATTGAAAGAAATGTTGCCCTTAGGAACTTCTTTAGAAAGTGTTCTCATGGAACAGATATTTAAAACCTATATACAGTAATTCCTCGTAATAAACCCGATGAACGGGGCTGGCGGCGGACGAACGACGCGATGCGGACACTATTCCCTTAGAGTAGTATATGCTCTAAGACTATTCCGTGCGGCCGATGCCGCGAGTGAGAAAACCCAAGAGCCGAGCGAGAGGGAACGAAACAGTTGACACGAAGGTGCCGTCGACTCTTTTGTTCTCTCACTCTCAACCGAAGGATTCCAAGAAATGGTGGGGATAGTCACCAGGCGTACTACGCATGGTATAAACGGGACTAAAACGAGGATTTACTATAATAAAAATTCTATGAAAACAGTTATATTAGAATAGATATGGTTTCGGCGCACTGGTTCGGTCACTTTAAAACATTAACAATCAAGCTATTTTCGAGCGTTACGACTTATTATTTTCAATAGCTCTCGCAGTATTCGTTTTTGTATATTGAATCTTTCCTTGATAATGGTCTAAATTAAGACCGAAACGTTGGAAATTTATATAAATATTGAATTAATTGCAAAATAGCTTGATTGTTAATGTTTTAAAGTGACCGAACCAGTGCGCCGAAACCATATCTATTAATAACTCCGGTCGAAATTAAATTTATAAATAACTTGTTATATTAGAATATTTATTAAAAGAGGTTCCATAAGATAAAGAAAAGTACTAAACTATTAGGTACTAGTTTTATTTAACAATATAATATATTCTTCGTGTTTCTTTAATAAAAGATATGAAAATCATAACATAAGTAATTAATAGTTTCATAAGAAGTATTGAACAGAAAGGAGAACTTGTCAAGTATAATACCTAAACAACATTTTTTTATAATTTACATGAACCAAAATACACAAAAATTCTATAATATCTGCGTAGAAATTATCTACGTAGGTAAATATTACAAATAAATAACACATTCCCAATATCAATTTAACTGTAATAATTATTTATTATTGTTGTAGTACTATTCATTGAATAGTATTCAGTATTTGTTACAACGATTGAGAACTTTTTTAATATTGATGAACAAAATATCTGTTCCTGGTATAGAGAAATGTTTATTTTTATATTTTATAACTTCTATTCCAACTAGAACTTTTACTTTATCAGTTCTCATGGGAACTTATAATGTGAGAACATTTTTAAAAAAGTTCCACCGTCCATGTTTTAAATAGAACATATTGAAAAGTCCCAGAACTCTTTCGAACCCTGTTATAAAGAAATCGGTGCCACTGATGTTAAGTACAGAACAAGATGGAGAAAAGTTTAGTTTTATAATAATAATGAAATATTTTTTGTTTTTTACATGATAATTAAACATAAAATCAGTCTTATGCATAATTACATGGTGGTTTGGCTGTTCTTTCTACGATTTGTCCGCACGTTACTGCGAATGTCCGCACGTTACTAGAGACGCAATTCCAAATATGTTGTGATTCCAAGGGTAAGGTATAATGTTTTTGAAAAAGCAATAAGTGAATCGTGATCAGGAAGTGTTACTCTATGAGGAATGTCTATTATCATCATGTACAGTGAAAAGCATTCGCAGAACTATGGGAAACAGTTTTGACGTTGCGCATTGCATGTCCACTGCGTCCGCAAATAACCGACCACTTCCTTTTCGCTCTAGATTTGATTGGGCTTGCATCTAGACTCCGGGCTATGAGCGTACAAGACACATCTTTTCATGCTCTTTCCATATGTTAAATCAGAACGTGAATGCCACTAAGCGTTTGGTCATAAACTTCGAGAAAACATTGCTAGTAACTGTGCGAACGTCCGCACGTAACCAGCGAAAATGGCCTGTATCACTCTTTACCTGTTATATCACTTTTATGTATGGGTAAATAACGAGTATCTAGGAAAGGTAAAAGTTAAAACTCAATTTGTAATTAACAGTAAAAGAAGGTTAAAAAATGTACCTACTTATGTACGTTTACATATTTCGCCCCTTCCAAGAAATGTTCCTGGACCCCCCTCTGACGTATTCGTGCATTGAACATCGAAATTGTTTAAACTGTGAGTGATCAGAAAAGTTCTTTATAATTCAGTGATTAGTATCCAAGAATACCTGAAAAAATCAAACATTATACACATCTATAGAAAGTGGGTGCCTATTGGACGGTATACAGGGTGTCCGCGGGAAGACTGAACAGCTGGTTATCTCCTAAAGTATTGCAGATAAAAAAATAAAAAAATATGGAATCGCATGGTTCGAGGGGGCCAATTTATTAGCGTAGACGAATTTTTTCTTCGATTATTATTTGAAAAGATACGATGGTCAAGTTCGGTTTTTTAAATGGAACTATTTTTTTTGAAGAGGTCACTTGATAGTGAGTTCCAAGACAAATTCAATAAGCTATAATGTATACACTTTATTTCCACTGGTTTTTAAGATATTGCGCTTGCAAATTTACTGATTTTCCTTGGAAGAAAACCCGCTGGAATAGCAAGGAGCGGGGACGGTCTTGCTGGCGCCGCGGGTGGCCTTGCCTATTGAAACAGATACCTACCTGCCAAAGGTCTACGCCGGGAATGGCAGGCCCAAAGGCTGGACAATTTTTTTGCGTCAGAAATGCTACTTAGATAGGTACATCTGCGGTATTGAGAAGCGCACCGTTACTTTTATTTTGCACTTGCTCCTACGCTCGGATGGCCGGTTCTTTTGGGAGGGATGCAAGTTCGATTGGTTAGAGTTAGGAGGTGTGAAAGTTGCTAGACCAAATTTCAGCCATAGGGGGCAGATTGTATTAGGACCAATCGGATTTGCATCCCTCGCAAACGGCTGCTCTCTTGAGGAGAGCCTCTTCACAGCAAAACCTCCCCCCCCCAATGCCCACCTGCTCTCGCACGGAATACGTCAACGCATGCTTCTGTTTTGATATTGGAGCTGGTGTTTACACTCGAGAGATAAAGGATCTGTGTGAATTTTTAGGGAGGACCTCACGTCGACAGCGGGCTACCCGTTTTCTTCTTGTGTCTCTCCACGAGGCGTATTGACGGTGGATTGTAGGAGCGTAGATGTCTGGATGCCAGTTATTGAATTCAGGAGACGATAGAAACACTTTATTACAAAACACACATACACTATAATATTAGAGTAAATCGTATTCCTCTCGGGCAGGAGTACTGATAGTGATCGAACTTGCGCCCTACTTCGCGCAGACCGATTACACGGAGGGTACTCGAGTCACACACTGCACATATGATACAGGGTGAATCTGGAGCTACGCCCGTCGAAGGATGCGGCCTGGTACCCCGTGACGAGGACAACCCCCAGCAGTGCCTCACCGAATTTTATGGCTTTTTCCGGAAAAAGGTATGAATCCTGAGCCGAACGTAGCGAATTAAGGTCGAGCCCCCGCAGTCGAGGGTGAAATATCCATTACAGCGTATTAAGAAATTCTTTTCTTCATCGCATCGAAAGGGACGTCACGCCAATGGATTCCTTATGTTTTTCTGATGAAAATCATACCAAATGTCATGCAAATCGGACTACTTTGACACAAGCTATTTGTACTCCTTATGTAAAAGTTGTCCTATTTACACGATATTTGGCATGATTTTCATCGGAAAAATATGAGGCATCCTTCGGTGTCACTTCCATATCGATACGATAAGAAATAAAGAATTATTTTATTTCTGGAACAGGTATGAATCCTCGGCCGACCCCGGAAAATTGTGGTCGACCCCCCGCAGTCGAGGGTGAAAATGTGAAATATTCCTTTCAGCGTAGTAAGAAATTCTTCATTCTTTATCGCATCGAAAAGGCTGTGACGCCAAAGGATTCGTTATGTTTTTCCGATGACGATCATACCAAATTTCGTGTAAATCGGACTATTTTTAACCAAGTCAAATCAGCTTGAAATGATACAAATCGATTTTCCATGGAATTTCCTTTACCAAGTTCCGAATTACGTCGTTCTTGGTGTTAGTTTCATCGGCGAAACGTGAGGAATCGATGGGTGTCGTTTTCGCAAAGATCTGATAAGAAATGCGCTAGTCGAAGATTGCTCACTTCTTAATAGGCACTCGAACCCCTTTGAGGGTCGAAAGCCATAAACTCGGGTGAGGCACTGCGAAGGGCTGTTCTCGCCACGGGGTACCAGGCCGCATCTCCTTGACGGGCGTTGCTCCAGATTTACCCTGTGTCTGTTTCAGCAATAAAATAATCCTTTACTCTTTATCGTATGGATATGGACGTGTGGCCGATGGATTCCTTGGGGTTTTCCGATGAAAATGATGCCAAATATCGTGTAAATAGGACAACTTTTACATAAGGAGTACAAATAGCTTGTGTCAAAGTAGTCCGATTTGCATGACATTTGGTATGATTTTCATAAGAAAAACATAAGAAATCCATTGACGTCACGTCCCTTTCGATGCGATGAAGAAAAGAATTTCTTAATACGCTGTAATGGATATTTCACCCTCGACTGCGGGGGCTCGACCTCAATTCGCTACGTTCGGCTCAGGATTCATACCTTTTTCCGGAAAAAGCCATAAAATTCGGTGAGGCACTGCTGGGGGTTGTCCTCGTCACGGGGTACCAGGCCGCATCCTTCGACGGACGTAGCTCCAGATTCACCCTGTATCATATGTGCAGTGTGTGACTCGAGTACCCTCCGTGTAATCGGTATGCGCGAAGTAGGGCGCAAGTTCGATCATTATCAGTACTCCTGCCCGAGAGGAATACGATTTACTTTAATATTATAGTGTATGTGTGTTTTGTAATAAAGTGTTTCTATCGTCTCCTGAATTCAATAACTGGCATCCAGACATCTACGCTCCTACAATCCACCGTCAATACGCTTCGTGGAGAAACACAAGAAGAAAACGGGTAGCCCGCTGTCGACGCGAGGTCCTCCCTAAAAATTCACACAGATCCTTTATCTCTCGAGTATAAACACCAGCTCCAATATCAAAACAGAAGCGTGCGTTGACGTATTCCGTGCGAGAGCAGGTGGGCATTGGGGGGTGGGGGGGAGGTTTTGCTGTGAAGAGGCTCTCCTCAAGAGAGCAGCCGTTTGCGAGGGATGCAAATCCGATTGGTCTTAATACAATCTGCCCCCTATGGCTGAAATTTGGTCTATCAACTTTCACACCTCCTAACTCTAACCAATCGAACTTGCATCCCTCCCAAAAGAACCGGCCATCCGAGCGTAGGAGCAAGTGCAAAATTAAAGTAACGGTGCGCTTCTCGATACCGCAGATGTACCTACCTAAGTAGCATTTCTGACGCAAAAGAATTGTCCAGCCTTTGGGCCTGCCATTCCCGGCGTAGACCTTTGGCAGGTAGGTATCTGTTTCAATAGGCAAGGCCACCCGCGGCGCCAGCAAGACCGTCCCCGGTCCTTGCTATTCTTGCGGGTTTTCTTCCAAGGAAAATCAGTAAATTTGCAAGCGCAATATCTTAAAAACCAGTGGAAATAAAGTGTATACATTATAGCTTATTGAATTTGTCTTGGAACGCACTATCAAGTGACCTCTTAAAAAAAAAACAGTTCCATTTAAAAAACCGAACTTGACCATCGTATCTTTTAAAATAATAATCGAAGAAAAAATTCGTCTTCGCTAGTAAATTGGCCCCCTCGAACCATGCGATTCCATATTTTTTTTATTTTTTTCTTCAATACTTTAGGAGATATCCAGCTGTTCAGTTTTCCCACGGACACCCTGTATGTAGTATCGATTAAGCCTACGGCACTGACGAATCGAAGCAGCCGAACATGACGGTAAAACACTGTGCACACGTTGCCGTCGTGTATTTTCTCGACTTGTTCGAATTAACAACCGTTCCGACACTTTTTCTGGATGGTTTTTCTTCACAAATGTGTAGAAAATCCGATACTGTGTAGCGAATTCGTGCTAAGTAAAAATCTTTTTATAAAAATGCAAAAATAATGCGTAGAAACTACGCACGCCGACTTTTTTTTAAACTTTGATAGCAATTTACAACCATTCGAAACCACAAAATTTAATAACTGTATACACTGATATATTCGGGAAACACTCGTCTATCTTCTAAGACTAAATTGAACTTTCTAGCGTTTTTAGTTTTCACGCAATATCTCATTTTTGCCCAAAATCGTACGTTTTTACAAAAACCCATATTTTTTTTTAAACTGAGAGTGTTAAAGCGGTTCTGCTTCCGGATTCGTGTTTAGGATATGAAACTCCACAAGGATCAACCAGTGGAGATTGCAAATCAAAAATTAGATTTTAATTTTTTGGTCAGACTGATTTGACATTTTTTCGAGGAACTCACGTTTGTATGTTAAGGGTCCTTAATCTCTGATTTGTAAAAACTATATTAAATATGTTGTAAAAACTGATGATTTTATATACTTCTATTAGCGTTTTCTATATACCGCGAACAAAGAGAAATGCTATTTGCGAACGACGGCTCGAGACTGATTCGTATTTACAGGTCATGCGAGGCAGACCCGTTACCGGAGATTTGAAAAACACCAACGGACAAGTCACGTGCTTCGCTATTCTCAACAAAATATGCTTGGGATATTGGTTATCGCGACTCATATGCATTAACGCTTCATCATCTTTCGTTTTTATGAGTTTTATATGTAGTACTATGTTCATTAAAGGTTATAGCGGCTAAACATACATATTCACGTAAATATTTCGACCGTTCTCATTCTCTGTCCGATCACTCTCACTGTCGGTCGGTAAGTTATGAGTGAGCTGTTGAGAAATCGTGGTCGGCTCCAGCCCAAAATAAGAACATCAATTCCTGGAATAAGAACGTTGTCAAATCTCGAAAGATGTTCATCAGGGATCTCGATCTGCAAACATCTTTCGAAGCATTACTATATAAGGACAATATCCCGTCTCCCCATCTCAGCCCTTTTATCAGTGAATTGCCTCAATTTTTATTTATTACGTAAATTATATAATTTATAAAATTTATTCATTGTTGTTTTTGCTGTGTCGAAGTAACTAAAATATTATTAAATATCCGGGGAAATTTAGAAGGTAAGAAATTTATACCCAAATAACGTTTTGCAGAAAAGGATTTATTTTGAAGAAAATAAAAACATTGAAATTGAAGAAAATAACAGAGGGAAGAGTAGAAGGTATTATGTAGAAGGGAGATAACGTTAATAAGCCGAATAAAGTGAATTTCAGCTGCCAAAAAATGGAGGAAGAAACTTAAAGGCATTTAAAAAACAATTCTGAAATGTTGTTACATAAATAAGTTTTAAAAAAAATTCTATTACTATTATAGTAAAATTTCGTGTAATACCTTAAAATAAACGGCTGGTGATGGGGGCAAGGTGTCAAATGTACTTTTCACTGAAAAGTTGTCAGTGTAATAAGCATTCACGTAATACCAACATACTTTATAATTGATCTAATTAAAAGAACAAACGGGCTAACATTCGCGATATTCCATACCTCATTAAAATGTATTTATGTTTCAACAATCACATTCGTATAGGTTATGTATTGGGGTTATTTACCTACAGAAGGCGACTTTAGGTTTAACTCCAGAAACTTAAATGGGCCACCACCTTCATTCCTCACTGTTTTTATGGTGTTACTGTATTTCTCCCATCTTGTATATTGGTCATTGGAGCACAATTAATTAGAAGAACATATACTAAATTAATACTATAGTATCCATAATTCCGATACTTCAAGCTATTTTTTTAACTTCTATTGGGATATCAGAAAGTAACACAACCATTTGTAGCCTATTCTCCAACGGAACTGTTAAAACTTTCTCTGTTTAGCGATACATCTGCGCGAGTAGTTTGTGTAGAGCCATAGAATGATTTATCAGTTCACTCCAGAATAAAGTTGTCTTTTTAACCGACTTCAAAAAAGGAGGAGATTACTCAATTCTATCCGTATATTCTTTTTTTTATGTATGTTCAGCCATGACTTTCGCATAGGTGCACCGATTTCGATGATTCTTTTTTTATTTGAAAGAGTATGAAGAACCGGTGGTACCATGATAATTTCTTCAAGATCTGATGCTGAAATCTAAGATAGTCTTTGGAACTTCTCAATGCTTAACAGCATAGGTATCGTGATTGAGTTAGTAGGTATGTTGAAGATTACAGGCAATACTTAGGTATCGGTTGTTAGGATCTGATTATGCTAATTAGGTTGGGGATTATGTTGTTAGAATCGATCAGAATTTGATCGTGGAGTTCGAAGGTAGGCAACAGAACTCTTCAACGATAAATAACACAGCAACGACAAATATCGACGCTGAACAACGCATGTACCGTATTATTAATTAATAACTGTACTTATAAAGCCCGAATCACCTCGAATATGAGCACTTTCAACGAATGTTACATTGAATCTCTAAATATTAGAATAAGGTAGGTTTCGGAGTCTTATTATTTCCGTTAATGCTTTTTCATCATGCGTCTTATTCAATAATTTGTTTGATACTAAATCAGGAAGAGTTATGCCCTCTAACGATTTGACATGACTAAGAGCCACGTAGGCTTGATCTTTAGCAAACAATTTCTTGCCTAGGTCTATGACAGCTTTATCGAGTGTTGTCCCTTGCAATTTGTGAACGGTCATAGCCCAGCTCAAAATTAGAGGTAGCATTCTGCACTCTATATTTCCATAGCCTTTTGTCCCTTGAAGGGTGGCATTAACACCTGGAAACGGGATACAGCCATCAGAATCTTTTATTTTGTTTCCTATGGAGACACCATCGAATTTTACTAATTTAAGTTGCTTATTTTTGGAAACTTCCGTTTCTAGCAAACGGTTCGTTTTTTATAAGTAGCTCCTTTTGTAGGCCTGCCTATATTTTTTCAAATAAATGTAGTTATACAACTTAAATAACTAAAAAGTAAAAAATAAAAAAATTAAAGCCGATTTCAAAAAAATAAAAATTGCACTAAAATGTGAAAAATATTTTTTTTCCTTTATTTAATCTACGATTCTCAATTTTTTTTAAATCGGCGCCAGATTTACATAGTACAGATGATAATCAAATTTTAATAAAAGTTTAAAAAATGTGATATAACCTCTTTACTATAAGTTTTAATAAAAAAATCCGTCTTTAAGACATCTTTAAAATAAAGCTGTCTTTAAGACGTACCTATATTTCAGACTTTCAAGACGTCTTAAAGACGTCTGTTTCAGACTTTCAAGACGTCTTAAAGACGTCTATAGACATTTTTTAATGTTGTGAGTCAGAAAACCGTACATCTTTAAGAAGCCTTTTAAACAGTTTGTAGACGTCTTATAAGACGTCTATAAGACGTCTTTTAACCGCCCTGTAGACGTCTATTTCAAACTGTGAAGACGTCTTAAAGACGTCTGCTATTTTCTGAAAGACGCCTATAGACGTTTTTGAACGTCGTTAGTCAGAAAACCGTACCTCTTTAAGACGTCTTTTAAACGCCTTGTAGACGTTTATAAGACGTCTTATAGTCATCTTTAAGTGGTCGTGAAAACGTTTTAAAGACGTCCATTTCAGACTTTCACGACACCTCAAAGACGTCTTCGTAAGGACTTGATTAGGCCTACCGCAGCTCTTTAAAGAGATATTAGAGATATTAAGCGTGACTTGATTCGTGTTTATTAGAATTAATATCTTTTAATAAAATTAAATATTTTGAAAAAAGAAGCCCGTCGAGTAGTTGCTCTTGTGCTCATTTGAGAAAGTCTATTTTCATGCTGGTCAATATTTACGTTTCTTCACAAAAAAGAAGAACGTCTTGCAATAGCGAATGATCGAAACATTTTTTGGCATATACAAGTTCAAGTCGACAATATAAATTTCCTTCATCAAAAAACGCCGGTACTCGGGAGTGACCGTAAATGATCTGCCCGGCTCTCTTATAGGCATGATTGCTGTATCCCACTTGCGAGAAGCGCTCGGCCCGGTCGCCGCCTGCCGGTCGCGTACTATCTATCGCGAGTCAGCCTAGTCATGACCTGTTTATGTACATATGCGTTTTTAAGACATCTAAACGCAGTCGTTTAAAAAACGTCTTGGCATGGACGTCTTAGAGACGTCCTAAACACTTACTCGGGTAGACGTCTTAGAAGCATCTCAGGACAGACGTCTAAAGACGTCTTAACACAGTCGTCTAAAAGACGTCTCCATACAGGCGTCTTAAAAACGTCTCATCACAATCGTTTGAAAGATGTCTTGGCATAGACGTCTTACAGACGTCTTAACACAGTCGTCTAAAAGACGTCCTGGCACAAACGCCTTAAAGACGTCTTAAAGACGTCTGTAGACAGACGTCTTAGAAATGTCTCCGCACAGACGTCTTAAAGGCGTCTTAATATGGTCTAAGACGTTCAGACCAAAAACAGACGTAAAATGGACGTCTAGAAGACGTCGTATGCTATCTGGGTAGCGCCTTTTCTTTCCAACGTTGTAGTTGTCTAAAAATGAAGCAGAGATGGATTTTTCATCTCTACTGGCTTGTTTATAAGATCCTTGCAACTGGCACGCCGAGGTATCTGTATGATCTGAATAACACTAATCTCTCCAGGCATTCTAACAGCTCTATGATTACGAGACGTTGTCTGGATTTGTATGTGCCTCATCATCGTAGTACGAATAATAAATTCATTGTGTCATTTTCCTGCAAATCCTCCGATTATTATAATTCTATTCCTTCTAATATACGTTCTATCGCCGTTTACTTCCTTTAAACACAGCGTTCGGTCTTTCATCCTCTCACGGTTTCCTTAATAGTTCCTTAATTTTTCCTCCCTTTCTTACTTCTTTATTTCTTGCCCTAAACGTCTCATTAGCAAAGGGTTGTTGGGTTGTAGAGCAACAGTTATGCTAAACCTCGCCACAACAGCAACAGCGACGGCGACGGTGACAGCGACAGCGACGACAATAACAATAACAATAAATAGGAGAGAAGATTGAATTTATTTAAATGCGATAATATTCGTGAATATTACCTAATCATAAAATTGCGTAATATACACTATACAGGCATATACATCTGTTGTAACATGTAGCGTAGACAATCGTAATAATATGTAGGTACAAAAAAGTGCGATAAGTACACGCATGCGAGCAGACGTACAAAAAAACTGTCGTAAATATATTGATGTGCTATATTTAACTTTACAAAACTAATGATATACAAAAATTGCGCCACTTATCACAATGGCTATTTATACAAAGAAAAAATGTATTAAATAATATGTAGCGGCCATCGGCACGACCAAGTATGAACATTTGGCGTGTAGATGGTCGGCAGGGTTTATGACACGCGCGTCAGCAAAACTATTTTTGAGTAAATCGCTTTCCGTTACTTTTGGGATTGAATTTTGAACAAAGCATGTTTTCCTTCGAGACTTTCGTTTACGGCCTCAATAGTTATTGCGGGTATCATAAACCTCGAGTTTCCGAAGGGCCCACGATGCGAGGCCGGGCGGCCTGCAACCGGCCACGTCACGCGCCTCGGGGTCTGGGGGAAATTCCGCTGCATTGCCAGGGGTATTTCTCCCACCAAAGACTCACCCCCGTTAAGGCAGCCACACACGGTCCAGTCGGCCTGTGCAAGTCAGCTGGACCGTGTGGATGCACTCCGCGCCGCCCGGCCGGCCTGCGCAGGCCGGCCTGACGCTGCACAGTGGTCGGGATAGGGATAGTTAGTGACATTCATTGTTGTATAATTTTTAAACTATAAAAGATATCGGAATAGCGCCAAAAAACATAAAATGAAAAAATTATACCTTTCTAATGATTTATAATTGAATATATTGTATGTCCATTTAATGTTGTTTTTTCAATTATTTCAACTTAATTGTTATAAAAAAATTTGAAAACTGTATATTTAGGAGTTTATTTAATGGTCTTTAAGCGATTTAAATCGCTTGTTGGGAAAAGTTTTAGTTTCCAATTATAAGGAAAAACCAAATAGTACTATTAGAAATTGTGACGAAATCTATAGTTTAGTTAAACATTAGTATTCATTTATTCTTCATTTATTCAATGGATTTATTCATTTCAGCGTATTAAGATATTCTTTATTCTTTATTGTATCGATATGGAAGTGATACTGATGGATTCCTTATCTTTTTCCGATGAAAATCATGCAACATTTCATGTAAATCGGACTATTTTTAACAAATTTAGCTTGAAATTATATAATTCGATTTTTCATGGAATTTCCTTCATTATGGTCCGAATTATGTCGTTATTGGTGTTAGTTTCATCGGCGAAACATAAGGAATCGGTAGGCGTAGCTTTCGCAAAGATCTGATGAGAAATGCGGAAATCCTGGACATTTCTGACTTTTTAATGGTATTCCAACACTTTCGAAGATCGAGAGGCATCAAATTCGGTGAAGAAATGGAGGATCCTGTCCTCGCCGCAGGGTACTAGGCAGCATCTCTTTGACAAGCGTCGCTGGAGAATCACCCTGTAGTATACATTCAGTAGATTTCGGTAGGAGAAAGTTTATTTTTCCTGCGCAATAAGGACTGTGCAGGCCGGCCGGAGCAAATTCGAAAAACGATTCGGTCGGCCTGAAACCGCGGCCAGATCTGAACCGAACGCCACTTGAGGCTCCCTATTCTCCATTTCAGCGTAGTAAGAAATTCATCATTCTTTATCGTATCGATATGAAAGGGGCACCAATGGATTTCTGGCGTTCTCCCGATTAAAATCATAACAAATTTCATGCAAATCGAACTACTTTTACACAAGCAATTTGTATTCCTTATGTAAAAGTAGTCCGATTTACATAAAATTTGGTATGATTTTCATCAGTAAAAACATAAGGAATCCATTGGTGCCACTTTCATATCGATACTATAAAGAATGAAGAATTTCTTACTACGCTGAAATGAATATTTCATATGTCGACCTCCATTCGCTACGTTCACCCGAGGATTCATACCTGTTTCAGGAAGAAATAATTATTTATTCTTTATCGTATCGATATGGAAGTGATGCCGATGGATTCCTTATGCTTTTCGCGAGCCTGGACGATCCTGGGCGAGCCGTCTCGGTTCGCCGATCCACGTGCCGCCTGATTTCACCTTAAAACCCAATTAATATGATGGTACGCGTGCTGCCCGATATTTTATCACCCGCCATAATTAATATTAAGCAAGAGAATAATCGCTAGCCACAAGCTAGTCCAGGAGGTAAACCCGGAATAGGCGGGATCTCCATAATTTTGGGAGCTGACAATTCTAATTGGTTGCACTTTTGAGGAAAAGGAGGGTCTCCCGTCTGTGAATTCGTCGATGGAACAGGTTCCCTCACCGTCCTGACGACGTGGAGAAAAAGCACAGTCAGCTGGTCCCAAAAAATAGCCGCGATGATCGGACAGAGCGTCACGCCAGGGTCGCGGTTTATGACGGTATTGTCCTGTGAGGCAGTGGTGGACAACGGTACATGCGGGTACGGATGGTTACTAAATGTCAACAGATCAATATACGGCTTAACCCGAAGCGAGGAAAGTCGAAGTCCCCCCCCCCCCCCCCCAAAAGGGCACGTTGTCGATTGCCCCCTATTTCCACATCAGGTAGGCCAATGTTTCCCGAACAATGATTCGGAAATAAGTATACTTTCGGGATTTTCCCCGAGGTCCTGCGTGAGTTGGGACATAGCCGAGCTATGTATGTTCCAGTCAAACTCGCTGAGGTCTGGTTTTTCTGCGCGCGGAAGTTACCATTTTTAAGTATGTATAGGTACGCTCTTTTTTCGCGCCTATTATTTCCGCACCTTTTCGACGGTGCTTCGAAAAAGCACCGACGGATAGTCCCGAAAAAAAACGGGTGGATTGGATAGAACCAAGCGGATTTAATTTTTCTGAGCGGTCCGAAAAAATCGAGCGGGCAGAATGTGTCGAGTAGGTTGAAGCTTGGACGTTTCGGGCAATGAAAATGTATCCAATATTTTAAGAAACGCGTATCTGCTGGAGTGTGTATAATGGTTGTTAATAATGTGAATAATTATAAAGTAAACTGAAAATGGAAATACACTTGTGGACTAAATTAATGGAACACTATAATTTGCCGAAAAATTTGGTCATTTTGAAATGGCTGTATCTCCGCGAAAAATAGTCGCAAAAAATATTTTAAAAAAGCATTTTAACGCTTCAAGTTTCTAGTTTTTGATTTAGGGACACAAATTTTTTCCAGGCATTATGATACTGTTTTATCAAGATGAAGCGCAGGAAACAAAATTTTAAAAATTTAAAATACCGTCAGGCCGGCCGGAGCGTGTGGTGGCAGTACGGGCGTCAGGTCGACTTGCACAGGCCTGCCTGCGCAGGCAGACTTGACAGGCCGACTGGACCGTGTGTGGCTGCCTTTACGGCGAAGCGAGTCAAAGACGCGCGAAATGAGTGGCGCGATTTTGGGCCTGAAGAGTACCGATTGGTTGACACCGGCAACGGGTCAACCAATTAGGAGGTGTTGCTGATCGCGCGCGTCTTGTCGGAAAATTGTGCGTCCGGCAGACGCCAGTCTTCGCCCACACCTCAACAAGGGTTAACATCCTGTTCGCAATAATAAAGACTAACATTCGAACTTCTGTGTATTTTCTATAAGGGAACCTAGTTAACTCCTATTCCTTTAAATATTAAGCAGATATATTTTTATACAAATAAATATTTTAATACGAATAAATATTTTATTCAAAATACTTGGCGCTGCGTAATCGAACAAATGTTAATAGTCTTGGTTAATAAATAAAATAAGAGAAGACACCACTGAGACAAGGAAGAAAGAAAAACATTTTAATGCAATTTATACATATTTATTCAGTTTAGCAACACCAATTCGCGGAGCTGTATTTATTATTATTTATTATTAAATCAATCAGGTTGGATTCTGAATGCCTACAATTGTATATAAAACAAATCCTTATGTAAAAATAACTGGATATAGTAGAATAACCTTTTTTTTAAATAACGCTTTTTTCTAAAGAAAATCTGTTAAGTATGTACGCGCTGGAGTAAAATCCAGTTAAATCTTGGACTCGTGCTTTTGCATATAAAATCACCTCCTGGTCAATTGTGCACGGGGCGAAGCTGAATCTCGAAAAGCTCGTATTCACGCAGTGAAAGAAGCGCGAAGTGCTGTATGACTATTGTTCATAATACTATATTAGCAGTAGCATAATATTTTCGTATCAGCACTATTATAAGAGTACAGGTCGAAGAAAATTTGTCACTACAGAAGGCAGAAATGAGTCGAATACTGCCGGAGCGGTCACATGCGCCTGGCACTTATTGTTAGATGGGAATACAGCGCTTCGTGCCTCTTTCACTGCATGAGTGTGAGCTGTTCGAGATTCATCTTCGCCCGGTGTACCACTAAAAGCGCGATACCATGTATAATGATAAGTTTTATGAACTTAATTCCGTTTTGCTTTTAATTGTGCTATCATTAATTTGTCTTTTCAATTTTTATTCAAGTATGCTGCAATGTTATGTTATGCTGAAAAGTCGTTTGAAACAATGATATTTTTGTTCTGGTACTGCCGTTACTGAGCTAATAGAATAATAATTATTATAACATTTGTGATTAACATAAATATAAAATTCGCAGCATTATGTGGATGTTTATGGAATCGATTATTAGTATTAAAATTCATTTCCAGACAGAAAGAATTAGGAATTTTGTGACACCGATTTAGAATGGCTGTGCGTTACAGCTCAGAAATTGCTTAGGACGAGAGGAGTTATATCAGTTGGTGGGCGGTAGGAATGTGCCACCTGACTCCTATAAAGTTTTAGTACCTGGATTATCAGAGTCATACATAGGGGTCGTCCTTTTACATTATCAGTAGTTACAAATTTTACTTATTGATGCACTTTTGTTTTACTCCATTTACATATTATTTGGTCATGCAAATACTAAAATTGTATTTTCTTTCACTTTAATAATAATGTTTATGGCCGTGCTATCTTTCTAGCCGCTAGCGGATATAGGTGTACATTATGAAATCAGACGTTTCTCCATTTCCATTGAGCAGGCTAAAATTTGTAAACACTTAAATTCTGCAAATTTTGTTCGCACAACTGCTAAGAATTAATATGCTCGTTTACAAATTGTTAAGAGGAATTCGATTCTTATATAACTATTGAACTTGTTAGTGATTAAGGAACTAATGTTTCTTGTAATTACGTTCCCTAGTAGCATTTATTTGCTGGGAGTTTGTTGGGCCAATGACGTATTATCCGTTGGCCAACTGTTGAAGTGTCGCGCTATTTTTAAATGGGCCAGCGATTGTAACCAACACAGGCACAACTGAAGGTTTCTTTCCATAGGCCCAACTGAAGGTTTTTTTCTATAAGCCCAACAGTTACTTTCCAAAAGACGTCTTACAAACGTCCAGAAGGCGTCTTGAAGAACTTCAAAAGACGTCTTAAAAACGTCTTTTTCAGGCCTGGTTTAGGAAAAAAAAATTCGCGGTGAGGAGAATCGAACCCAAACTTTCCGCTTACGAAGCAACCGCTGTTCGCACTTACCCAACACATTTCCTTGTAAACACTTCGAATTTCTAGTTACATAACTAGTATTAATTGTTTATAAAAACTGCGCAGTGACGCGAAATATTCTACAAACTATCATCATTCGACCTATAGACTCATTCCTTAAAATTTCACATTCGTCTCAAGACAGACGTCCTCATTACGTATTTATAAATAAGAAAAGAAAAATCACAACTTGGAATATAATAACAGGTTTTTTGATGTAGCATATTTTCTGACGTTTGTAAGACGACATTTAATCATCGTTGTAAATTTTTTGTTAATTAACCAACCATAGTAATTGTAGGACCAACATTGAATATTCGTAGGCAAACTGTCGTAAGTTGTTGTTAATTAACCAACCATAATAATTGTAGGCCCAACATTGAATATTCGTAGGCAAACTGTCGTAACTTTTTATTAATTAACCAGCCATAATAACTGTAGGCCCAACATTGAATATTCGTTGGCAAACTGTCGAAATTTTTTGTTATATAACCAACCAAAATAATTGTAGGGCCAACATTGAATATTCGTTGGCAAACTGTCGTAAGTATTTTGCCGTAGGCCCTATGTTGGGAATTTGTAGGCAAAACGCTAACTATATCCCAACTAATTCCCAACTGTTGGCTACCGTTGGCCAACCAAAAATGCTACTAGGGTTAGCATCGAAAATGCTGAATACTGTTTGGTGCAGATTAGTGAATTACGATTTGTGTAACTGTTCGTTTATGCAAACTGGGGAGAAAGAAAATAGAGGAAAGAAGGGAGAGTTCATCGGTTTCTCAATTAGTTTGCGCATGCGGACACGCGCGCGTGCCCGAGAGAGAGAGAGAGAGAGAGACACAAAGTCTACCGCCTATGGTAGCTGTTAGCTTTAATAACGGTAAATACGAATCGAGCTCGCGTAAAATAGCGGACCACGCGAGTACTTTTTTAATGATACTCTGTTGAATTACCTCGTCCAAACAATTTACTTCTCTCTGACAAGGAGAGGTTTTTATGTGTCCGCCTCCGATTGCTTTAGTTTTTGGATATGTTTTAGACTACCGAAAAATAACAAATACGTGTTTTTTTACTTTGTACCTTTTGTATATGAGGCATTGTGAGTAAAAACGGACTAACTCACATTTTTTGCGAAATTGAGTTAGTAGCGTTAGTAGCAATAATGTATTCCAATAGGCTGTACTAATCATATGAAATAGGAAAATTTAATTTTTTTCAATGTGGGTTAGTCCGTTATTGCTCTCAATGCTTCATATTTAGGAAGTGAAGAAGTGGTATGATAAAAGTTCCTTTTGTTTGTTTGAAGAATATTATAACATTGTGTATAGGTACCTATCAAGTATTTATATTTATATTTAAATTTTGTATTACGTTTTGTTCAACATAATGTTATAATATTGTTTCAACTAACAATAGTAACTTTTGTAGATTATGAACGTTGAGGGGTGTTCTCATCCCCTAAATATGCAAACGGGTCAAAATAAAAAACACGTATTTTTATTTTTATCTATTATGTTATCTAACAATTTTGAACTTTCATATTCTGTAGCATTATAGATTCGTAGATTTCATCTATGTAATGACTGATGTTTGTTTCATCAATTTATTGTTGTTTACCCAAGAAAAGAGATACTCTGTTAAATACCGTTGTAATAAAAGTATATTCTATGACACATATAAATGGTTTGGAGAAATTAAATTTAATTGGATTTGCGATTCATTAAATCTAAATTGCTTTAGTTGTTTCGTGATCTATATTTGTATCACTGAAAGAAAATGATATCTCAACCTTTTAATAAATTTCTGCCCACATAATATTAGCTTAATATCATTCTAATGAGAGAAAAAACAGAGAGGAACAAAACTTGTAAGGTAAATTGTATACTTCTTTCATGTTTGCGTGTCCCACCATTTTTTGGAAGTATTTATATGGCTAATATTGTAAACATAAACTGTAATTATGGAAAAGGTTCGTGTTTCGTCGGATCAAATATGATACCATTATTAGCTATACATATTCGCTGAACGCCTATCGGCGTTCCTCGCACAGACTGCATGCATCAAATGAACGATGTACATACTGATCGTACCCAAAGGATTAATCGAAAACATTACCATTAATTAAAAGATTTATTAAAACGAAGGAAAACTTGCACATCTTCGTACGCGTTAAAGAATAAAGAAATTATAAAACATAAATATACTTAATTTTAATTCTCAATGTAAAATCTGTTGCCTATAGAGACGATTTACTAGTACCATAAATACGATTTGAACATTCAAAATTTTAATTTTTTGTTATATCGCGTGAAAATACGCCCCATAGGTCTCTCCAGTGTCCATGACTTTTAACACGACAAAGAATTTATTAATTTACGAGTCACATCGTATCATGCCCGATTCCATAGGATTCAGAAAGTAAACCGGAAGATTCCATCGCATCGGCTAGTCTGGTATTGCGGATGACGTCGAGTAACTTCGTGCATTATCAATTACAATAATCGCGTCGATAATGGTTCCTCTGGTTTCAGCGAATAGAGAATGGAATCCTTTCAATGGAATCAAGAAACTACGGCTCGCGCATTAAACGGGTGCATCCTCTTCCCCGTGGAATTTGTCGGGAAGTGCAAGAGGCAGTATACAGATACATTTCCTCTTTTTCTTCTCATTCTTCTTCATTCCTCTTTGCTGGACTGTCCTCCCCCTGCCCCCCTGCCTCCCCCCTCTCCCCCCTCTCTATTTTGGTTCCCTTTCCCGGTACCCCCGGTGTTTCCCTTCCCTTGTTTCTCTCACTCTTTCTTTCCTTTTCACTCGCAACCATAAAACGCACGTCCCCCTTTACGCGGCTTTTACGGTACTTAGTCGCGGCTCGTTCTTCGTGCAAGACAGTTTCTCCGAGATACGACGATTCAATCTCGAGCGTGTACAAGCGTTGGAAACATACGGCTACCATAACCAAGTGACGAAAAGTTTGGAATGCAAGCGCATAGAAGGACGTTGTCGATAAAAAGAGTGGCAATCACAACTAGTGATTCGAAAAAAATGCCAGGGCAGATATGTGCGGAAGAGGAAGACGTCAAATGGACAATTGAATGAACTGTACCTTTCGAAGAAAATACATACGTAGAATTTACCATTGATATTCTCAGTTCGTATAGACACTTTACCAGAGAATTGGATCGGGAATCAAAAAAGCTTTGCAGGATGTGTTGTGTTTCCGTTGATTTTTAGCCGGCCGAATCCTTAATCCGGTTCCAATTTGTGGAAATGTATACTGATATATGAAAAGTGTTTTGACCTCGCAACATAGTGGGAATCATCTGATCTATGAATATGATCAATGAACAGGAGTGTTTTAATACCTTCATAAAAACAATAGTCGCTTTATTAAAAATCAAGATTCTTACAGCTCGTATTAAAATATCATCAAGAATATTGATACATGTCGAATAATTGAAAGAATCGTAGAATTGTATATACTCTCATAATTATTGGTCATAGTCGAAACGATCTATAAAATTGTCTTCATTTGTATTTAGTTATTACAACCATAACATTCACGATGTTGGACAACATGACGAAATGGACAGCTAATACTGGTCCCCGTTTGGTCAAAGCTCGAAGCAGCCCAAACGTGTCAAAGGCGCCATTATCGGTTTCGAGGAAGCAACCTATAACCGATCAGATTGGGGTGACACATGCAAACAGATCGCATCGAGTTGCAAAAACGTCAGCCGCTTCAAAACCATCTACCAAATCAGTTTCTAACGAGCACAACAGTAATCGTACAAGTATTTACATTGACTACATCAACACGCGTACCCCGCCCTCGGCGAAGCCTCGCCGGTCGATACACGATAGTCGCGTTAAGACAACAAAATGCTCATCAACAGTTACGCGGAACGATAAGACGCAACTTTCGAAGACAGTCTCTTCGCCGTCGGTGTCTTGCATGATTCTCGAAGACAGGACATTGCTGAAGAAGAGGCTTTCCTACACTCCGACAAAGTTGCCGAAGAAACCGGAAGCATTGAGGAAAAAGATCGCCTTCGATCGTTCGCCGAGTCTGGGATGTGTTTCCCTTGAGATTCGTGGCAATTCTGAGGAATCGTTCAAAACGAACGGCTCTTTTTCCGCTGATGCTAGAAAGCAAGCAACCTTGGAAAAAGAAAGCAAGCCAGAAGCTCCGCGGCGAAAAGTGATCAATAGATCCGTCAGCCTGTGGAGCATCCAAGCTACTTCAAAGAATGGGAGCCAGGGGAGGAAGGCTTTTGGAGAGTCGTTGAGACCGAGTAAGATACCGCTTCTAGCGCAACGGAACACTCGTGTTGGTCGATCTCTCGCTGATCTATCGCAAGTAGATCGAGCTGTAGAGACGACGAGTCAGACGGTGTCGTTGAACAACGATGTTGATCTCGATCGTTCGATGGACGAGCGGATTTACGAAAACTGTCGCGGTGCCCTCGGCAGTATGTCGAGAGAGAGTTGTCACACTGTACGGGTACCCAGCAGCAACCTCGAAGAGCGAGTTGCACGATTGATGGCGCAGTTGGACAACGATGACAGCGACGAACAGATTGATACAGCAATCAAATCCAACGATTGCGTGGACTCTGCCTCGCCTCACAGAATGAATTCAGTCTGCACAGCTCGTAAGGTCGATATCGATCTGAACGATCGATCTGCTAGTAGAATTCAGGTGGAGCATCACGCTACTGTGATTCGGATCGAAGAGAATTCGGGGAAAAGAGATCTGGAGTCGGTTGAGAAGAACCAGAGTAATGAGAAAGGAAAAAATAAAGAGGAGAATTTTGAAGAGATCGATGACACTTCAAACGCACGGGGATGTAAACATCGGTTAGAGTACGACAGACATGAAAGTCAAGACTGTATGGAGGAGTCGAGGAAAAAGAAGGAAGCGTCGAATATACAGGAGCTTAAGAAGAGTTGGGAGAAACAGATGAGTGGAACGTCAGCCAGGCATTTTGAGAAGAAGAATGATACAGGATACGTGTTGATTTCACCTGTAAACACGAAAACGTTGAAAGCCACTCGGCAAAGGAACGAGGATACTAAACGTGAAAGCAAAAATAACCATTTGGTAGGTAAGAGAACTAAGGAAATCGAGCATCTAGTAAATTTCTTTAATTGCAAGAATGCAGAAACGTCTAGTGAAGCCAAGGATCTTTGGATTAAGTCGCGATCCACTTCGAACACCCCGACGAACGAGGCTATTACTACTTTAAAGAAGAATGTGAACGTGAAAAGTATGAACGACTACAACGGGTACATATCCGATGGGAATTGCTCGGAAGATAGTGGCCACATGAGTAATGAAAACGAAGTAGAGTGGAAAGAGAGCATTCAAAATGAGAGCCAAGAGTTTGACAAAGAACGTTTCTTTGAACAGAATGAACTGCGTAGCATTGGTATGTTTAATTCTACAGTCGTGGGTAGACTGAAACCCGAAAAGAAAATAGCCATCGTTGCTAGTAGTATATCGACCTCGTGTACAGACATTAGTACCGATAGTTGCAAAGGAGAGAACATGAAAGCCGCAAAGCATATCGGTAAAAACCAGTGGAAAGCTCCCACATCTTACAACGATGGACGACAGGTTTGGCGCGTGATCATCAATTTTGACGAATTATTAGACACGTACTGAAAGACATCATCGCGTTGCATTTAGACAGTTTGCAGTCGCTACACTTTCATCCTTTTAATCGACTCTGAAAATTGATAATTTTTGTTTTCTTAAAAATCTACCCTTATTTCTTTGCTATTCACGATGTTCCATGTCAGCTGGATCCCTAACGGCCTACGATAATTCTGTGGGTGAGCTCAAGAAGGGCCAATGTCGAAATTGTCACTTTTCTCTAATTGGAGTTAGAAATTTTGCAAAAACTTCATATTATATTAACTTTATTTAACTGTGAACAATTAAACATGGACATTGGTCCTTTTTGCACTCACCCACAGACATATCAGCAGGAGTTGAAATTATGAATAATTAAGCACAACTGTTATGCTTCTATGTATAAACGGAGATCGCGATTTAATTTTCTCAGCACTTTTTATGGTTCTATCAAAAATCTGAATTTCCACGGTGACACAAAACGTGTTAATAATTAGAGGTGTATTATTTTAATCTTAAATACAATATCAACTTGAATTATTATTGAGTATAACCTATAATAAAACTAATTTTCATGAAAATTTGAAATATTCATTTTGAAAATGAATATACACGTGAAACATGACTGAATGAAACTGTGACACAGGAATGGTTTATTAAGAAATAATACAAATTTCCAGTACCGTAGTTACACATCTAAATTTACTTGACTTATATCAAAGACGAATGAGATTCGCAGTACTTATAGCATGATAATATTTTAATGTTTAATTACCCGTTAGAAAGTATCATTCCACGCGTAGAAGACAGTGGGCAAGGCTAAGAATGCTCCGATGTCACAGCCTCCTCATTTGCTATTTATTTTCCTATTCTTCTCACGACTAAAATTTATTCCTATCCCTATTGCATAGAATGAATCGCGAATATAATACGTCTCGGGATAGATTTCTTTTTTCATTGGGAGTAGAAGTTTTGGGTGTTGAGTAAGGCTTTAGAAAAATGAATAATTCGCGAAAGATTAAGAATTTCATAATAAGTACTCATTTCAAATAAGAATTCATATTCGCGTATACGATTCTTTTAAAGAACGTAATGGAACTCCGTCGTTACACCTGTAGAATAAACAAGGTCATGGGAAATTTAAACACTCGATTCTATAACTTTCTCTTCTACTGTATTTTGCTATTGTTGACTGAAAAATGAAATAGAGTGTAGCAGGATGTCTTTATTCATCTATGTATATATGCAAGTCAATTTAGAGTCCTCGTAAAATATCAATACTAAAATATAATAAAGCTTTTGACTTACATTAAATTTTTTCTGTTCCAGTTACAAAAATGTATTATACCACTACACATTTCTAAAATAATAGATATCGGTATTAGTATAAGATTATTGTTTCACTCAAGATATAGACACTGCAAAGTGTAATTAAGAATGTTCCTATATTTATTACAGACACCTGTTATTAAAAAATTAGTTATTTTTTGCTTTCTGGTAACAGATATTTTTTAGATCGGGCACACTGGAACGATTGGAAGCTCAAAGAGACGAGAAACTAACTGGACACATTATTCTTCTTCAAGCAAGATGTAGAGGCTATCTGGCACGTCGTAAGCTCAACGCTTTGAAAGTATGTCATGACATCTTTTTACCTTTATAAAAGTGTTCCTTCACTTGCCAGTTTGCAGTATTCACTCATGACGAGAAATTTCTAAATACTTTATTTATTGTTATATATCATTCTAAATGTCTAGTTTATTTGACATATAATAAATACTATTTACATCAATTCCACACTTATATAAAATAATTTCTCCTCTTATATCCGCGTTTTTATAATATTTTAAGAACGAGGATTTATATACTATTATAAAATATTTACGATATTCAGTATTTTAAGAAAGACTTTTTAAATAAACTCCAACAACTTATAATTAATAAAAAAGCTGCACTTTTTTGTATGATTGTTCTTCCTTGTGTTACATCGATTTTGAAAATTCTGTTGAAGAAAACGTGTTATTCGTGTTAGTTTCAATATACGTATAAAATAATACTGCCCATAATAAGTATTGGATCGACCAAAAAGTCTTTTTGTATTTTCTGTGTAGCATTTGGCAATGCGGCTTCATTCGCGCACACTGGTCTCTAAGTTTTTTCGAAAGTACCAGATATCCTATTAACCAACCCAATAATATTGTATGTTTCCATTGATGTATTATGAAGTTGTAATTTTTTGCAAAATGTTCGTTAATAGAGTCTCATTTAACATGACCATCATATTACTTTTTTTATCATACGAAAAAGTGTTTATTTCAAAGGGTATTTTAAGCAGTATATTTCGCTTAACACGGTGTTGCATTTGATATGAAGGCGGATTTAATGACAAATAATGGAACCATGACCTTCACGATAAAAGTTTTTATCTAAACAAATTTTGACATATTTTCAACGGCAGATGACAAGAAACAACATTTTCCGGATGATTATCAACTAGATAATAAACATAATCCGTTATAAGATACACTTCAGATGTGGTACCTATTAACCTTTTGAACTTCGACTTATTCATCAGTTAATTAAAGATCTTTTACAAAACACTGCGCTTATTAAAGACACTCGTCTTTTGATTTACGCGAAGTATTCGTTCTATGTGGTCTTTTTTACGCAGTTGAGAATCTCGTAAATGGAGTTCGCCAGCACAAAAAGATATACGTACTCGTGTACGTTGTAAAAATGCATATTTACACAGAAATAATAATACTGAAAGTTCAGAAAAACAAATTTAAATTTTATTCATTGTCGCTGTCAGTTCTGTACTCCCAAGCAGTCAAACCTTTCTTTTTAATTGGTTCGAATACTATTCTCACCAGTCTCATCATTATAGGTAAATAAATATTTAGCACTTCTAGTTCAGTTTCATATAATAAATATATATTTTCTGACCGCGTGAAACTCAGACCACGTATAAAAAATGTACCTATACGGAGGAATTATTTACCGCGGGGAAAAAAATGCGTATTGAAAATGCCGAGTAAATTAAGAGATGAGTATACAGAGCAGTGAAATAGGAGTAAATATAAACTTAAACTCAATACGCCTCTACGAGTCACGGATTTCCCATTTTTACAAGAATTAATAATATCAGTGTGTAACGTTAATTTAAATTTTGTTGTATCTTAGAAGCAAACTCGGGGTGCAAAGAGTTAACAAGACGGTTTCTCAGTTCATCGTGCACGTGTAGCTTACAAGATTTTAAATTTAATGTTTTCAACTCGCTAAATTGAACGAACAATCAAATGCAAGCCAACTGTCATGGTCTCTTGATTTAATGTCATTCATTTATTTCCATGGAGAACTGTTAAACGTAGAGTACCTATATGCAAATATTCTAATAAAACATAAAACTACTTACAAAGGGGAGGACACCATGTGATAGACATCGATTTTGATGAGCCTTGGCACGATGGATCTATGTCTAAAATTCTATGTCTAATGATCTATGTCTAAAAAAGTAAATGAGTGTCCGAGTGTTTCAGCCAATGGGCCTTACTAATAGAAATATTTACATGTAAATTATTAAACATTTCATCGTGCACATATAAAGACTAAAAGCTAACTTAAAGGGTATAGCCGGTTAAGATGGTCAAATGTGCCCTTGAACCGAATTCGACTCACGATGAATCATTCGAAAGCTTATTAAAAAAGAAACATTTGTGGCAATTTTCAACTTTGTATCTCGACCCGGAGGGTAGTAAAGGGTAAAAATAGAAAATCAGGTTTTTGCCGAATTTCTCCCATACTAGGGGATGAAAATTTTTGAAAAAAATCAGAGGCATTTCTGTTATCGGGGCACATATTAGAGAATTGTTTCAGATTTTTAAATTGAAAAACCTAGTTGCGAAAAATAAAAAACGCTAAAAAATGCTGAAAAATGCCGGTTGTGTATCGATGCAGTCTTGGCACTATAATTATATTTTTACTGTAAGTACGTATCATTGTTACTATTGTCCTGATTTTTTTTCAGATTTTTCAATTTGGTGCGCCGCAGTTAAAAAAATTAAAAACCGATTTTTTCGTCGTTTTTTCCGTGTCAGAGTAACTTATACGTCGAAGTACTTCATGAAATAAGTGTTTTATGCGATCTTCAATGTTTATACGTACAACAAAACATCATATGAATTAAAGAAACTGAAAAACCGAATCATTTGAAACTATGTTATGCGCCTTACATTGTAAAGTATCTAACGTATTTTCCAACGGCGTCGGTGGCGCAGCGGTAAAGTGTCGAGCTGCTGTACCGCTGCAAACTTTTTAAACGTAGGTTCGAGCCTCGAACTTTCCAAGTCCCCCCCTCGCCCGCTCCCCTTTTAGGCTAATTTTTTTTTTTTTCGTTAATTACATATATTTCCTAACACGACACAATGATCAATTTTATTTTCAAATGTTTTAAGAATATTTGAAAAACATATTAACCTGAAATATACGTAAATATGAGTTTGGACTGCTTGTTATGCCGCCGTTTCTCTTGTCAAGTATCCTGTCAATTACGGCATTGTTTAACAATTCCTACATTATATTAATATGTGAAATTGGTTTTCAAATCTCTTACCTTTAACAATTATGGATGGATAGCAACAAAAATCGTGTCTGATGTATTCAATCGTCATCGCTGTCTTCGTTAATTACTGGTGTCACGTGTTCACTGTTGAATATTTTGCTAAGAATTTCTGCAGGTCTTACAATTTTTGAAAGGTACCGAGCATGCGATAAGTAATAAATTATTGCAGCTATGTGTGAACAGCACCCGACGGTGCGGTTACCATTTGCACATTCACAACAATAGCTCTTTATTCCGGAATAGCCTATTGAGTTTGGTGCATAATCAATATAACATCTGTAGGTTTTGCTGTTAATATGTCGTGATCTTACTTCGAATTTAATAATATTCTTTCTCTCTTTAACACAACGAAGATTAATGTTGTTCTCTTCATCCATTACTTCTGCTAAATATGATATCGCTTGAGACAATTGATACGAACCAGTAAAAAGAATTTTGAGGTCTTTCTCTGTCATTTCTGGAAAATCAAGAAGCTCGTTAGCTGATAGCTGATTAAATGGAATCTTTCGCCTGTTCCAATGTTGATTTTCAACTTCTACTGACAGTGAATTCTCAGCGCTGTTTTGAGATGACATTCGTTCTACTATCTCATCACAAAGACCTAAGTCCGAATTTAAGCGGCAGCTTGATAAGAGAAACGGCGGCATAACAAGCAGTCCAAACTCATATTTACGTATATTTCAGGTTAATATGTTTTTCAAATATTCTTAAAACATTTGAAAATAAATATTGATCATTGTGTCGTGTTAGGAAAAATATGTAATTAACGAAAAAAAAAAAATTAGCCTAAGGGGGGCGGCGGGGGGGGGGGGACTTGGAAAGTTCGAGGCTCGAACCTACGTTTAAAAAGTTTGCAGCGGTACAGCAGCTCGACACTTTACCGCTGCGCCACCGACGCCGTTGGAAAATACGTTAGATACTTTACAATGTAAGGTGCATAACATAGTTTCAAATGATTCGGTTTTTCAGTTTCTTTAAATCATATGATGTTTTGTTGTACGTATAAACATTGAAGATCGCATAAAACACTTATTTCATGAAGTACTTCGACGTATAAGTTACTCTGACACGGAAAAAACGACGAAAAAATCGGTTTTTAATTTTTTTAACTGCGGCGCACCAAATTGAAAAATCTGAAAAAAAAAATCAGGACAATAGTAACAATGATACGTACTTACAGTAAAAATATAATTATAGTGCCAAGACTGCATCGATACACAACCGGCATTTTTCAGCATTTTTTAGCGTTTTTTATTTTTCGCAGCTAGGTTTTTCAATTTAAAAATCTGAAACAATTCTCTAATATGTGCCCCGATAACAGAAATACCTCTGATTTTTTTCAAAAATTTTCATCCCCTAGTATGGGAGAAATTCGGCAAAAACCTGATTTTCTATTTTTACCCTTTACTACCCTCCGGGTCGAGATACAAAGTTGAAAATTGCCACAAATGTTTCTTTTTTAATAAGCTTTCGAATGATTCATCGTGAGTCGAATTCGGTTCAAGGGCACATTTGACCATCTTAACCGGCTATACCCTTTAAGAATATGCCGTGGAGCATTTGGTAAAACGTCAGCGTGACGTTATTACGATCGTGAGTTCGATTCCGCCTGTGTCTATAAATTTTTTCACACCTTATTTTTTCTACATTGTATGAACAGTGAGAAAAAAGGTAACGGTAGTAACGTTCATTATTAATTCTTTTAAATGTATAAATACAATTAAAGTTTTTTTTAACGTGGAGCGCCTGGGTAGTGTGGGATTTTTACCCACTAATACCCCACGGCCACCCTCCGGGAGATTATGCTCTGGAGGTGTCGGGGTGTCTTTTGATGATTTCCCCACGTTAAAAAAAAAACCTTAATTGTATTTATACATTGAAAAGAATCAATAATGAACGTTACTACCGTTACCCTTTTTCTCACTGTTCATACAGTGTGGAAAAAATAAAGTGTGAAAAAAATATATAGACACAGGCGGAATCGAACTCACGATCGCAACACCGCACGGTGGGGAAATTTTGAGATTTTATGGTCAAAACCACAAAAATGAAATTTTTTAATTTTAAACATTTAATACAAATGTCAATTGAAGAACTATATCCATTTTCGTGGTCTAAACCTCAAAACTTATTTTTAATATATAAAATTCGGCACTTTTACGTTCTAATATATGAGAAACTAAATTATCCGAAAAACAGCACTTACAAAAATTACAAACAATAAAGATTATTTTATTATTTACATTTATACACTTAAACCTATGAAATTATATGCCCTTAAAACTAGTACTCCCAGTCGGAATCTCTTTTTTCTTTGTCAGAGCATGCCTCTGATACAGTGCAGCAGGTCATAGAAGAAGGGTTATCGCTTCTGACGACAAACTTTTTAATTTCTTATCGGGAAGTTTTCTTAGATTACTAATTACTGGATTTGACGATAATAAAAGCCAATTGAAAACATCCTCCATAGTTTTTTCTCTTGAGTATTTCCGAGGAAAATTTTGTCGGTACTTTTTAATATCTTTATTCCGTGCTTCAGTCAACTCTCCACGGAAGGGTGTGTACCGTCAATAAATAAATAAATAATGTGTACTGTTGTAAATAATGTTTTTTTCGTCAGTATTATTTCATTTTGACAAGATGCTAAAATGAAACAAACAAACATACATAATTCAAACAATCAAACAGAGGATTGGCTTCACACACTACTAGAATTTTCCCTATGCGTTGCATGCCCGCCGCTTCATTGGCTTCGAGCACCCCCTTCTACGCAGCACGTAGAAGACGCTATTGATGCTAGCATCCTCGGACCGCCCACTGGGGCTTGGCCGGTCTAACCTCACATGAACATAAACATTTGCGAGTCTATACGAGCTTTGTATTAAAACATTTAACAGTAAAATTGGAGGCATTTGATGCTCATATTAGTTCTTCAATTGACATTTGCATTTATTTTGTCGAATTCAAAATTTTTTTGTGGTTTTGGCCATAATATCGCAAAATTTCCCCACTGTGCAACGCCACGCTGACGTTTTACCGAACCCTCTACGGCATTTTCTTAAAATCAAGTTAGCTTTTAGTCTTTATACGTGCACTATGAAATGTTTAATAATTTATATGCAAATATCTTTATTATTAAGGCCCATTGGCTGAAACGCTCGGACACCTATTTACTTATTCTCGACATAGATGTGCCAAGGCTCATCAAAATCGATGTCTATCACATGGTGTCCTCGCCTTGTTAGTACCATTCAAATGATTGAACTATTGAAACGTTGATTAATAACTCATCTGTAAGAATGTTTTGAAGTGAATGGTCGCTATTTTAAGCACCTTTTTAAGAATGAAATTTTTAGCAAAAAAATATATGTGCATAATATCTACATAGAAGGTGTTTTCTATAATATATTATATCCCCTTTAGTATACCTACTCTTCGAAATTAGTTTAAGGGGATGTTCCGGTCTAGAGCTCATAAAGATAGGTGATATTTAGGAATTAATTAAAGGAAAACTACAACTAAATTGTATTAAGGACGTCTTGAACTATATATATATATATATATATATATATATATATATATATATATATATATATATATATTGTAATGAATTACTGCACACGGGATTGGGGAGTCGTTGAAGTCGCGGCGTCAAAAAATTCATCCAAAACGGTGGAACTTGTGGCATCTAAACCTGAAATAAGAAACAATGCCAGATTATTATAGAGCATAAAACTCCCTAGTGGACATACCATTAAAAATGACAAAAAATGGCATTTTTTGAGAAAAGGACGACCCCTGAAGTTTGAAATCACTTTTTCCCCATATTTTTCGTCCTTTCAAGGGCTTTAAAAATTACAAATTTTCAAATTTTTTAAAATGTTAGTGTTTTTTTCCATTAGACAGAAGTATATTCTTCAAAATAAAAAAGTTTTCAGTCGAATCGGATAATAACTTTTCCAGATATTGATTCCATCGATTTTAAGAATACTGTTTCGAGAAAAACGCGTTTAATGTTTACGTGAGCTCCGAGTGGCCGGGTTTCATCCACGCGTTCGCCGCTATTCAAATGCCCCTAACTTCAGGAATTTTTCGAATTTCACAAAATCACTTTAAACACGTATTCTTACAAGGTTGAAAATTCGAAAAATGAAATAAAAAAATCGATTTTTGAACTGGAACCTCTCCTTAATTACATTTATAATTTTTTCTAGAAAAAAGTATACAATGTGGGGGAGACCGGTTCAGATTGTAACAAAAAAGTTTTCACAGTTTTTTCTCGAAAGTGTTTTCTTCAATCAGGAAATAATTTGCGTGATTTACTATTTATATATGTGGTGAACTCATTGAGTGTAAGTACGTGACAAAATCTTGGACACAGACACCTAGCTTCATCTTAAACAAATCTGAACCTTTATTACAATGTGCCCCAGTTCGAGGTAAATTGTAACACATCTGTTTTACTTATTTAAATGCAAATATGAATACAAATAAATATTTCTAAAAAATATAAATGATAACATAGATCATTATTAAACATTTGATATACATGAGTTAAACAATCATTGCTTATTCATCTGATTCTATCAAAATCTTCTTCTTCACTTTCTTCACTTTTGCCTTCATACTTTTTTCTACCTTTTAGATTCTCGATTGTTCTGTTTCGTCTAGACCCTAGAGCATCTTTTTCCGATGTGTCAGCAAATAGCAAGTTTGCTTTATCACCATTTAGAGCGGAGTAAGTAGTAACATGTTACAATTTACCCCGAGTTTGAATTTTTGCGTTTTATCTCAGCAAACGAGAAACTAAACATCAAATTACTAGAAGTGTACTGATTCGTTTGCGACAAAAAAGCAAAAATTAAAACGGTTTCTAACGACGGTTAATTGAAATAAAAGTGCTAAGACAAAATTTACTTACGTGCTCTGAATACTAAAATTCTGGGCTATAACCATAAAATGAATATATAACGCACGTTTGTGTCACTAAAACCGACGGTGCTAATATCGTCAAGCAGCTCTCGCGTACTGTGGGTTACCAGATTTGTCGTTCAAAACATTTTACTTATATTACAATTTACCCCGTGGTATAACCCACCCCCGTCTCCCCTATGGGTCTAAAACTTTCTGCACTTTATTCTGCTACAAATGTAGAGTATAAAACAATTTTTTTATTTCATTTTTGCCCATCCCTGCCTCTGATATACATCGCGTGCTGCATCGTTGTAAAAAAAACTGGCTTGCACTATCGCCACGATAACTTTAGACAGGATCATCCAAAATAAAAAAACCAAAGATATTTCTTAATTACACATGTGTAGTTACCGCGCTACCCTCAGGCAGTGTTAAGAAATAACTGGGCGATGATTGCCAAATGTTTAAACAATAGGGTTCCTGAAACGTGGGTTTTTTTCGCACAAAAATGTTTCGTAAGAAAAAATTGGGTAATTATTTAGAAGTTTTCCATTCTCACCGATTTCAATGATTTTTGGATATGTTATCAAATCCAGATTCTGAACAACTTTTTCCTATACATGTTACCGCCGCACGACCTTCGTTTCTCAGATATTTGCGAAAAACTTCTGTTGATTTATTCCGACGCGACGCATTCCACTTTCCAACTTGTCCCGGGTATTAGTATTGGTTGCGGCTAGATTAGTGCGGGAGGCGCGCGCTCGCTCACGGGCGCGTAAAGCATGGTAGGGAACCGATGTGAGTTCAGAGATTTGAACCAGAAACTTGCGGATGCCCGTCAACACCCCAACTCACATCGGTTCGCTACTATGCTTTACGTGCCCGCGAGCGGGCGCGCGCCCCCCGCACTAATCTAGCCAAAACCAATGCTAATACCCGGGACAAGTTGGAAAGTGAAATTCGTTGCGTCGGAATAAATCAAAAGAAGTTTTTCGCAAATATCTCGGAAACAAAGGTCAGCTTTGTCATTTGTTTTGTCCCATGCTGGCGCATACGCTGCCACGGACGCGTACTTTAAGTAGGTATACAGCAGAATACATTGTAGTAGTAGGAGCAGTTTTTCGCGAATATCTCGGAAACGAAGGTCGAGCGGCGGTAACATGTATAGGAAAAAGTTGTCCAGAATCGTATCCCCGACAAAATATCAAAAAATCATTGAAATCGGTGAGGATGGAAAACTTCTAAATAATTACCAAAAATTGAGTATATGAAAATTCGCAATAGATGGTAGCGCGGAAGCCAGTGTAATTGCAAGTAGAATCCCGTTTTAATTTTTAGATTCGGTCAAGAATTGCATTTTTATCGTGACGATAGTGCGTGAAAAATTGTTTCGAGAAAAACGTACTTAAAGTTGGACGCAGAGCACGTTCGTCTAGTGACAGGGACATGCCCGTGAGCGCCCTATTTTCCATGTGTTTATTCGATTAAGGGCCTATGCACACGGCGACAGTGATAGGGTAATCGAGCGACAAATGTATTTCCATTTATATATTATTTAAACAACTTTTACAAAGACAATTATTATAAAAATACTCTCTATGTTCTTCACACGACCAATAGGCTGATCGATCTAGATCGTTCCTCTTTCCACTAGGTGGCGGCGTTCTTCCTCCCTTGGAAGGTGTGTCCAGGGGTGCCAACAGACAGAAGGGCAACTGAACCAAACGGGAAGCGACTGCGTCGCCGCCTTTTTGCGAGTGTATCGCGACTGTATCGTTGCAAAAAGTCGCCGTGTGCATAGGCCCTAAAACAAAAATTGATTCTTTTTTTTGATCAATAAATGTATTATTAATTAAAAGAAAACTCACATTTCTGTCTATTATACCCGTGTCACAATCCATCTTCAAAAAACACCTATTTTTAAGGCCGTCACACTGTTGATCCCCCTGAACTGTCTATGAAATCTGTACCGTTAGGAATTTCGATCCAAAATTTTAACTGGACATTTGTGAGATGTTGTTGAATGAAAATATGCAAAAAATCGATTTTTTGACCGGCGGATGCCCTTAGGGGTCATTCTACTTTGATCGGCCAAAAAATGAAGCTATTTGTTAAGATTTTTTTCTCAGTAAATGCAACATATAATGAAATAAATCATTAATAATTAACAATTTTTGTTGAAAAGTAAAAATATGGCATCGGTTTGAAAAAAAGTTTGATAAAACACTCAAAAGGATGTATTCTCGGGTGTTCCATGAGAAAAATCTCGGTTACTTTTCAACAAAAATTGTAAATTGCGCTAGGAGCTATAGCGACACTCATACAGATTAAGAATCTTTTATAATTTTTTGTTACGGATGAGCCTGAGCCGGGAAATCACCTACGCCGTGAACATACCTCTTTTTTAGGTGCCATATTGACACTGTAAAAAACAATTAAAACAAATTGGAAAAATTCTTTTTAATTTTTTTTGGTATAATATAAGAGTAGGTTAATAAATACCAAAAAGATTTATTTCATTATATGTTGCATTTACTGAGAAAAAAATCTTTATAAATAGCTTAATTTTTCGGCCGATCAAAGTAGAATGACAACTGAAACAAATATTCATGTCATTAGGAGCATCTGAAGGTCATGTTACCTTGATTGTCGTTGAATTCGCCTTGGTAAAAGTTTTTATTGTCTGTGTCCATAAAAATATATAGCCCCATTTAATACAACATAAATGGCCTTAAAATCTTGAAAAGTATGGTTGTGCGAAACATCTCGTGTCAGTTGTATCATTTTCTTCTGAAGCAAACACTTCTTTCGTGTAAATGTTTTTGTATCATCAAAACCAACGAACATATTTACGATGGTCACTCAAATATGACACCCTGGACATAGTTCATTTCATAGTACCTCCATTATAAATTAGTCAAGATATTCTATTCTTCTTGTGCTCCTACTTACGCATTCCCTTTAACTTATTTTGTTGGAATCAATAAATTAAATTAATTTTGATTTACATTTACTTATCGTTGATCATTCACTAACAAAACTTCTCTCATCATATTTTTAACGATACTTATTTGTTTGTTCTTGAATGTGTAGTACTACACTTTGATAACAGAACGAAATATTTATGATAAAAAAATGAAATTATGATCAAAATTGATATACTGCTTAAATTTTAAGAAACACTGTTAGTTTATATGCACATTATGGCAATGTACCAACAAATAAACATAGTATTTCATTATTTTAGTTACAAGACCTTGCGGTTAGGTGTATACAGAGGAACGTCAGGAAGTGGATGTCCGTAAGAGAATGGCCATGGTGGAGATTATACGTGAAAGTTGCACCTTTATTGAATGTTCATCGGACTGAAGATCAATTGAAGGCAAAAACGGTGAGCACATAATTTGTATTTTCATTACTAATAGTTTTTATCTTGATTTGTGGAAGCAAACTGAAAAAAGCACATGCAAACATAGATCAAATTGAATACAATTTAATTTCTGTAATTTCATTAGTATAAAGAAATGTTGTGCAACTTGTTTGTTTAAATTGACTTAAATTGTTTTGCTTTTGCGAACAGGAGGAGCTCGAGATACTCAGGACAAAGGTTGAAAGACTCGAACAGGAACGCAATTACCTGAAACATGACAACGATAGATTGGAGGCTAAGGTACGTTAAAAATTATTTTTTGACTTTTTTATTTTATTAATTTGTAATTGTTTCAAACTATTTCAAAGGCAAGCCTTTTCTCAACTGTATGGTAATACATTATACCTCCTTCCAGTCTTCCTTGTCCATTGTCTATTTGATTGTTACATCGAATCAAGTGGGTCTTAAATACTAAGTACCTATGTCACTTTCAACCAAACTCGTCATTTAATATTATCGCTAACATTCCACCCTAATTGTTGAAAAATCTGAACATATACTTAGATACTTAATTAATTCGATTCTGTCTGTTTACATAATTTCATTTCGTTAGACAGTCAAGAGTTCCCAATGTCACAAATACAGTGCTGGATAAAAGTATTGGCACTGTACGCAATTCAGTAAACAAACAATAGTAATTATTTTTCGAAGAAATTTTTCCGAAATATTTCTTTTGTATAGCTCCTTTTTTACAATATTTTACTTGCCTATATGCAAAACAAAACTACACAAACAAAATAGATGACACAAAATTAGCTTAAAAATAAGGTACACCTGTCACGTCCCGGGTGGAGAGTTTGGGGTAAAATTCAGGCGCGACTCTTGCATCCAGCACTCTGAGGATAGATGAGAGGTCAGGCGAGAATGTGAAATTCTGCACTCTGAGGGTTTGTGGGAGGTCAGGCGAGAATGTGTAATTCAGCACTCTGAGGGTTGATGGAAGACAGGCGAGAATGTGAAATTTAGCACTCTGAGTATTTGGTAGAAGTCAGGCAAGAATGTGAAATCCGGCACACTAATCGGCCAGGGAAGGCTTAGTAAGTGAATACGCACCCGGGAGGCACCCGTTATAGCACTTGTTTTGATTTGTCTCGGTAATTGGATTTACCGTTGCATTAAGGTAAAAGTTACCTGTAATATTTCCGCGAAATCTGTCTAGACATATGGCTATACGCGGGCTATGCGAAAGAATGTTTGTAAACACTGTAAGAACACTTGCGTTCGCGTACCGAGATCAGCTGTTGCTGCAGTCTGTTTTGATGTAGGGATCCTCGTAGCCGAAGGATTGACACAATAACTCGAAGCGTGATTTAAACAAAGCGGTTTATTCGTTTAAGCATGAGTAAATGCACTGGCAAAGTGATAGAGTGGTTAACAAGATAATGCTTTAAGCGTTCAGCATTAGTACATAACATTTATATAAGCGATGGTTAATAGTAAGATGAATATGAACATGCGATACATGAGAATAAGCCGATAGCAGTATATGAAATGCAATAAGTTCTAGTAAAGGTTGTAATATGAAATACGCTAAGCGTTAACACAAGAAAATGGTAAAAGTGATGAACGTTATTACTACAAAATAGTGATATGAAATTCACTAAGCATTAATACAAGTAAATGGTATGACAATAAGCGTCATTAATACAAAGTAATATAGATGAGGGCGATATGCCGTATTAATAATGGTAAATATAATTGCTTACAGTAGTTGCTGTAGTAGGATTCGTAGTCGATAGATTTTATGTTATTTAACACTGGGTTATTTATTTTGAACAAACGCGCACTCGTCGCGGGAGACTTTCCTCAGAAGAGTTATCCGGCCGCTGGGGTCCTTGTATTTATGTGGTTTACAGGATTGTTGCGGGGATACGCGCGGTAGGGACCTTGACACATTTAGAAATTAAGTCGCAGTAGGACATCCGGGGTTTTTACACAGGAGCGTCTATTATTAGACGGTTTTAAGTCACGTACGCCAAATTCCGTCGCAATTAGGCTTCCGGGGTTTTTATGACTGTGAAAGGAGATGCTCAACCCATCGAATGGATTTTTGGTGGTTTGATAGGAAAGGGGTACTTGTGATCTTGATTTGGAGGGTCTTAAAGAAGGGGTGAGACGTGGTCTCGATTTAAGGGGTTTTTGGGGCGAGGGACTTGTTTAGATTTAGTTTGTGGGATGGATTTGTGCCTCGTAGGGCGAATAGTTGAAGGAGGTTTCGTACCGAACATCTGGAGATGGGGACCGCTAAGGTACATCGTCAAGGTGATCGGCGATCGAGGAAAAGGGGTAAGAGTTGAGTCTGAGGGATTTTGTGGGAGTTGTGGAGTGATTTATGGGGGAGACTTGAATTAACAGCGCGCAAAAAATAGTGGGACGTCACACACCAGTGAAAACTTATTCTAAAAATTTGTTTTAATAAATAAAAATCAATATTTCCATAAACTATGTGTAAATAAAGTTTTCCGCGGGCATGCCAATAACTCCTTCCAAACGTAAAATGGTTGTAAAACACATTTTTACTAGTTCTGTGTTATCGATTTCGTTTATGCAGTTTTGTAACATTCTAAATAAAGAAATTCTATAAAAAAAGTATATATCTGTTTTTTCAACAGATTCAAACGTTTGCACGTTGAAAATCGCGTGTTATACCAATACACTTAATTCATACAAAACCAAATGAAAAAAAAAAAAAAATACACACACAAGTAAATGATTTAATTGTTTTTTACGAGTTATTTGAACGCGTGTAACAACAATTAGTTTTCCATTCCGAGTTTATGGAGTAAGTGATGCAGTCAGAAAAAAATAAGTTCCAGGTTTGAAGATTTGTTTGTACGCTCCATTTTTTTTCATATGCACCGCATCGTTTTTTCCACGAATTTTTCAACAACGTAGGTATCTATCGTGCAAAACAGAATTAAGTGTATATACTAGGGTATATACAAAAATCGGCTTTTGAAAAAACCGGTTTTCGAATTTTCACAAAAAAAATATAATTAAAATAGTAAATAAATATTTGTACATATTTTAAAAAATTTCAGTTTCCTTAATATTATGGAATTACAAAAATATAACAGAATAAAATATACTCTATCTATAAAAACCAAATAAATAAAAAAAACTTAAAATGACTAAAATCCGTACAAATTTTTGAGTTCATTTAATATTTATACATCTATACAAATATAACACAATATGAAGGACTGTATACAAAACTAAATGAAAAAAAATAAAATGACTAAAATCCATACAACATATAGAACTTCAGAAAATATGAACTCATAAAGATTAGTTTTACAGTAAACTGTTACCTACTACAATATGGATATCTCCGAGGCGATTTCAAGTCAAAATGTTAAGGTTTTTAATTAAATAATTAATTTATTTTTGGATATTAATTTTAGTATAAAAAACCGGTTTTCGAATTTTACAAATTTATAAATAAAAACCGGGTTTTAACCTCGGTTTTTAAAAACCGACAAAGCCTAGTATATACTTTCGTCCAGCACTGTATACTCGTTAGTATACGTTTGACTGTTTGTTCAAAAATTGAAGCAACATCCTCTGAAGAGCGCTATTCGCCTATCTAATCATGACACTCATATGGTTCCATTGTGTTCACTGTGGCAGACGAAGCGTGTTGCCAGTGGACATTTATCGCATTATGAATTTCCTCGTCAGACCACCGCGGCATCAATGTATTTATACCGTTCTGTAGTGGCATAAATGTTCCAGTGACCGACATTCTCTCCTCGTCTTGTCTGAAAATTCCTTATACGACCTTGGCATTGTGTCTTACATCATTTCGTATTAATAATTCAATCGCGGTTGAACGATTCACTCTGCCATTTTGTTCTCTCCTCCGGACACTATATTTTGCTATGTTCATCTTTCGTGATCATTTTTTTGTTTTTTGTACAGCTCCTTTTCTGCGTTTTTTTTTCATTCTTTTCTTACTCTTATCTTTTGCTGGCTAAGACTTTTCTTGGAGACTCTGCAAGAGATTTGGCATTCGTCCAGAATTGTGGTTGAATCTCTTGCTCCCTCATAGTTCTCCCTATCCGTTCTTCTATCTTCTTCACTCTCTATTTCACTTAGAATAACTCCGAGGTGACCGTCGTCTTCTCTAACAGACGCAATCGGCTCGCGTATCGGCTGACCCAAGAGGAGGCAGTTGCACCGCGACTCCCTCTCGATACGGGCGTTGCCGTTCGATGTTACGCAATTAAATGCTCGTGACGAGACGCTCCATGATCCGATCGACCCGAAAACGAAATTGAAATGCCGACGATACACAAATCGACCACAGAACCTTCTCCCGCGCGAGCACGTTGATTATCTTGTGCTAAAGAGAGCAGCCCGCCCTGCACATAAAGTGATTTGTATTGTATATAATCAATTTCAATTAATTAATAACGAAAACATCGTAATCTTACTCCTTGCAGTTTTTCATATGACATTCTTGCATATATATTATTCTTTCTTGCTTCGCATTAGTACTTGTTGCAATTACAATGAATTGTAAGTTTCTTGTATTATAACAATGATGTTGGCTATGCGACACAAGTTGCAAACACCAGCGCAACTCTGTCTTAAAATGCACGAGTAATTAAGAGTGTACGTTGTCTACTTCATTGGATAATGCTGCCTGCGCAAAACCTTTTAAGGTTCTAAGTTCAGTTCTTTTTTCGAGTCACACAATTTCGAATTTTGAAACGGAAATCGTATCACTTTTTTTTAATGCACAGTGTTATCAGCAAAACGTTACCGGCAATAGTTTGAATTGGGCTGTTGAACAGTCGGGGAGGTGAAATACCGCCACAATGCCGTCTGTACCAGTATCGTACTTAAACGTGGTGTCCCCAACATTGAAACATACTTCGCCAACTTTTGAAGAGCCACTGTCAAGTAAAGAACTAAACGAAAAAGCCAACGAATTGTGTGACTCGGTGATTGCCAATTTATCGAGATCCGTGGAGAAGAGTAACCTCGGGAAAAGACCACCGTTGCCGCCGTGCGTCCTGAGAAGGCCAGCCAGTAGAACGCATGTGGTAGGCTCAAGCTCGATAAGGAGTCTGTCGCCTTCCAGTCTTTCATCCAATTTCTCTTACTGCTCTAAATCCTTATCTATCTCGCCAAGACCTCGTTCAAGGATCGATTCCCCGACAAATTTCTCAACTCCTCCAAGAAGGGTGTATCCTATGGAGAATACTGCAGACATAGCGGAGGAAGCATCTATCAAGGAACAGGCTCCAGTCGTTTTCGATGCCAGCCTGAATTTTGTCCTGGGCTTTGAGACGCAAAAGGTCAGGCAATCCTTTAAGCCCACCGCGTCTCATCTGGAGCCAGCAACTGCATCTTCGTACCTATCATCGAAAATATCCCAGTTCTTGAAGAGAACGGATCATGTAATGGATGAATGGAGAAGTTTGGGTCACAGAGATGACGCAGATAACGATCTGTGCTTTCTGTCGGCGATTCAACCAAACGACAGACTTAGATGTGGCATAGGTAGAAGCCAAAGTGCTACAAATATCATGATACGTGGCTTTCAATATTACAGCAGATCGAACAGTGTCGCGAGAAGTTCTTGCTCCAGGCGCTCCTTGTCACGCGCTTCGGAAGACAGAACTATTTCCGATAGCGTTGGCCAAGAGGTACATAAACATAGAAAGTACAGTAGGAGCAATTAGTATTTCTAAGATAAAAGTTTATCATTCATTCCACTCACATCCAGGAAATTTACGATACTTTTTATTAGACTTCCTAACCGCTGTTCATCATTATTGTATCTTTGTTAATTGTAGGAAATGTCTGTAAAAATACGGAAATCATAAATCATACCAGTTTGTTTGTCATGTTACATACAAATTTTCTTCAATATTGTAAATTATAGAGTATATCAATATTGTAAAACGTCTGTAAAATAATGTGTTTTTTCCTACAGGAGTATATATCATCACATAGCTTGCATGTAGATAATAATGGAGCGACTGTTAACTCTTTGCACTCCATATTATTCACTGGATAATCTATCAGAAGTCTTTTGCTCAATGCTATACGTAACTTTAATTTAAACGTTGTCATGTCTGAGAGGCGTGTATGCGTGTGTTATATGTATACGAGGATTAGTTGAAAACTTCGCGGCCCAGCAGAGAAGGAGTGTCTTAAGAATTTTCTTTGCATTATTATTCAACATGGGTCCCCTTTCAAATCGCTACCTGGTAAAAGTTATCGTCCTAGGCTGTAAAATATTGCGTTACGGCCGCTAAGGCCGCGAAGTTTTTAAATGACTCTCGTACAAAGGGACATGTGACCATGATTATGTTTACTATTAATTAATGAAGTTGGGCGCTTGATTAGGAAGTTAATTATATTAGGTACACGTTCTTATTTTACTTTCTAAGTTAATTTCATTATATTTTCTATTCCAGTTAAGCGAGATGACTGCCGACTTCGCGGAAGAACATTCAACTTCAACGTTGGCAGCGGAGAGAATTGACGCAGAAACTTCGGAACGTTTACGTCTTGAAAGAGAGCTTCAAGATGTGACTGAGGCTAATAAGAGTCTTCAGCAGGCTACAGAACGTCTGGAAATGGAACTTTTATATGCGAGGGCTGCCGATTTAAATGGAATTGCATCGGACGCGGAGGACGGTGAAGATGGGGGAGTTTATAAGCAGAGGTACGAACACGCCGTGAGAGAACTTGAGTTCACGAAAAGAAAAATGGCACAACAGCATGAAGATGACCTCGAACAACTAATAGGGCTTAAGAAACAATTGGAGAAAAAGGTGCGTACGCTAAAGTTGGCGATCTTTCTTAATTCTTTATGTGAGAAGTGAAATTTTTTAATGTTTCATAAAATTAAAAGAGTAAAGTTTGAATGAAATCTTGGATCTATTTAGACAAGTTTGAACTATTTAATAGTATTTGGAAATAATCGTTTTAGTTTTCAATCTAAACTACACTTTATGTACATGTATAAATTTAAATAAATGACACGAATAAGTAAATGTATAATATAATAACGCATGTTAATGGTATTTGTCATACTTTAGTTAGCTGATGCATACGAAGAAGTTGAAGAACAACGTCAAGTTGTTGGACAATGGAAACGACGCGTGCAAAAGTTGAACGGCGAAATGCATGACCTGAGACTTCTGCTAGAAGAACAAACGGCCAGGAATAATCTTTTAGAGAAGAAACAACGCAAGTATGTGACCTTTCAAATTTGAATACCATTTCCTTCATTGGTGAATTCAATAAGTGCTCTCATTTCTTGTCATATATATATACTGGTCGCTTTAAAAGTAATTTTAATTTTTTTGACTAAAATATTTATAAGAGCGATATATCGTACCAAATACAGCTAACAGTACATCGTAATTTGATAGCATTTGTGCATCATTAGTAAAATGATTTTAGAATCGTTTAGGAAAGTCCCTTTTCAAAATTTATTTTTCAGAAAGGCTTGAGATGACTAGTTATGTAGGGAGATTTCAGGAATTGAAAATTTTTAATGTTTTCACCTGGAGTATCATTAATGTTCTATTCTGATTGTATCGGATGGCAACAAGTGTTTCTGGCAGTGCGCCAGGCCGGTAACGTTGTCCGTTCGCAGGCATCAGCGTTTAGTTTGCCGTTTGGTGTGTGCAGAACCTATTGTGATTGACTATTCCAAAAATAGGTTTACGATCGCCCTGAAACTAGGATCTCATTACTTTTTTTAGCAAAGAAATTAATTGCAGAAAGCGCATTGAACTGTATGCAAATAATGAAGTAGCAGCACTATTTTTATACTATTCTTCAATAATTGTTAGGTCGGTGCAAAAGAATCAAAGTTTTTATTAAAATTTTTGGTAAAAATACAAGAAGGTGTGGTAAAAAAAGACATTTCCATGCACCTAACATCATCTAACAGTGAGCGAACATACTATTTCACCGACCTAATATGTTCTTAATTATTAATCTTATGCCTAAAACGATATGGTAAGGTCACGAAATATATGTTAGGTTTTTTCTCCGACTACCGCGAAAGGTCATGTAATAATTATGAGTATTCAAATTAAATCAATTATTTAAACGAACAACAATAAAAAAACATTGTTAAGAGGGTACTCTTATTTGGCCTATCGTTCTGGGGGTAATTTTTAAGATTTTGAATGGAACGGATTATAGGGTCAAGGAATGTGAGAGTTTATTCACATATTTATTCATAGTTGAAAAGAATACAGAAAATGTCGGTTAGTTATATTCATTTAACACTGACAAATCCCCAAAAATTGGATTTAGAAAAGTGTAACTGTCACTAAAAGCTACCAAATACTTAGAAAATTTCGGCGAACTGATTGCAATGCTGTAGAGAATGGATAAGGCAAATTGAGCGCTCGGATGCAATAAGGGGACTAGCGCTCGAAAATGCGAAAAAGTATTGTTCAAACGCGAAAAATTATTGGAAAATTAAGTTTTATTAAACCGTATTTTAAAAAATATAGTGTTGTAAAGCTCGTCACGACACACATTTTTTTATTTACAGTTTGTTTATCGAATCATTACTATTCGAGCTAAAAATTATAAACAAACAATTTTTCATCGTCCAAAATAATTATTTCTTTAAACATAAATGCGATAACTTGAGTAAATATTAAGGGATCGTTATGAGAATTAAAACATAACTTCAGAAAACTCTAGCGAAGCCGTAAAATATATGCACAAAACCCTTATGTTAAAAAATTTAATAATATTTAATTAAAAAGAAATACTGGACATAACCCATGTTTTTCAACGTTCGCCGTTAAAAAGTATCGAGGCAATTTTGAGGTACATATAACTTGCAACTACAAAGTTTTTCCTTAATATACAAGGAAGTTGTCCACCAATTTTCACACTGATTAAAAAATAATTGTAGCAGATATGACGATATATAATTCTCGCTCGGCGCCAACTGTCAACGCAAGTGCTAAAACTGCTAAATAGCGCATTATACGCAGCTATTGACTGTTGGTAGCGCGCGACATTTATATATATCGTTATATCTTCTACAATTATTTATTAAAATTTAGCCAGGCTCGGCTCGAATATCCGATCTGATATTCTGAAATCTGTATTGAGTTACTATATTGTTTCTATTAAGGGGGTAGACACGGGTAATGCAGCGCTCTGTATACCGACACAATCTGGCCCAAAACATGGGTTTAGTAGAATGAACTTTTCGTCCTTATATGAGCGAATTTTGGGCTAGGCGAGGTCTCATTCGAAAAAGGATGGTTCAGTGCAGCGCGCTCTGGTCATGGTTCGACAAGATTGTGTTGATATCTAATAATATGAGTGTTCAAAGTAGAACAAAAGTCGACAAAATACACCCGCAAGAATCCAAGTATGTTTAGGTCACTAAAAGAGTTTTGTGACTCAAACGATGACCAGAGCGCACTGCACTGACCCTTCCTCTTTCGAATGAGACCACACCCAGCTCAAAATCTGCTCATATAAGGACGAAAAGTTTATTCTCGTAACTGCATTCCCAAATACGAATTCCGCCATATTGGCGATAATACAGAGCAAGTCACGTGACAAATTTAGTTCAGCTAGTGGATACGAGATGGCGCCTACTCGGGAAGACTTGTAGGAAAATAGGTCGGGGAGATGTTGTACCCTCGTCCCTCAGCGGCCCTACTGCCGCAATCGTATCCGTTGGTGAGAGGAATAACTTGAAGACTTGTTAGCAAGACTAGGAACTTTATTTAAGGCCCACACGTGCAGTGAATGTTGGGCACGTGGGGTCGTCGATAATGCACAGCAGCCCCACAGCTAGATCAAGTAATCTGCTGTGCTCCCGTACAAATACAACAGGCGTTAGCCAAGCCGGCTACACGCGTACAGAATACACCAGAGACAACCAGTGATGCCAGAATGAGGACGGGTTCCCTCGAGAATTTCCCCCACCACGCGCGCACACTACGCCGGAGCTGCGTGTCCGTGAGCTCGGCGCTTCGGACAATGTCGGGAAGACGAGAGAGAAAACGAATGTGTGTCTTTCTCTCTCGCTCTTGAAACGCTGTGATCCAAAGTGAGGTGCAAGCGACACGCGCCACGCGCGATCTTCTTGAGTGCCCTGAGATACACTTTTCACTTTCTTACATATGTATAATACTCTTGTAATGACAAAAAATGTGCAAAAAGTTTTGTTACGGAAATCACGTTTTAAGACCTCCTGATCACGTTTTGACTATTTAGAAAAGAGCTTTTTTTTAAATATCTCATATACTTGTTAACACGATTACGTTTAAACGGCAAAATGGATTTCAATGAAACATTATATTTAAATTTTACATTCTTGTCTTAATATTCTTGATCCGATTATATCGCGAAAAATGATAATTACCCGTTATGGTTCTTCGATTTTTCAGATATACGATTTAAATTCTACATAAAAAGCGTTGGTAATTATTCAGAAGTTTTCCGTCCTCACCGATTTCAATGATTTTTGGATATGTTGTCGGGGACACGATTCTGAACAACTTTTTCCTATACATGTTACCGCCGCTCGACCTTCGTTTCCGAGATATTCGCGAAAACTGCTGCTACTACTACAATGTATTCTGTCGTATACAGACCTAGAGTAAGCACCCGTGGCAGCATATGGACAAAACAAATGACGAAGCTGACCTTTGTTTCCGAGATATTTGCGAAAAACTTCTTTTGACTTATTCCAACGCAACGAATTTCACTTACCAACTTGTCCCAGGTATTAGTATTGGTTGGGGCTAGATAAGTGCGGGGGGCGCGCGCCCGCTCGCGGGCGCGTAAAGCATCGTAAGGAACCGATGTGAGTCGGGGTGTTGACGGGCATCCGCAAGTTTCCGGTTCAAATCTCTAAACTCACATCAGTTCGCTACCATGCTTTACGCGCCCGCCCCGCGCTAATCTAGCCCTAACCAATACTAATACCCGGGACAAGTTGGAAAGTGGAATGCGTTGCGTCGGAATAAATCCACAGAAGTTTTTCGCAAATATCTCGGCAACGAAGGTCGACATTGTATTCTACCAATACGTACGCGTACGTAGCAGCACAGCGTTCGACGATTCGATTTTGTTCAATGCAGTGGTAGCCACAGTTCTTTGCGAATATCTCGGAAACTATTGCCGTGCGGCCGTAACATGTATAGGAAAAAGTTGTTCAGAATCTTGATCTTGATAACATATCCAAAAATCATTGAAATCGGCGAGGACGGAAAACTTCTAAATAATTACCAAAGCGTTAATAAAAATTCTTCTGTAACTTCTTTAACAAAGAAAAATGTACATTTATAACTTCTTGTTTTCATTTTACATTTCCGTAAATTTTATTTGAACTATTCCTATTTTTCAAACCTAAAACTGAATTTTTTTAGTAAAAGATGAAGATTTTGATACTGTACATTGGTGAACTTTCTTAAAATTAGAATCCACTCTTGGCCAGTACCGTGGACACTGTAGCAACCTTCGATAAAATATATTTTTTCAGAGTATGATCTAAAAATCTAAAATCTAAACGTAATCACATTTCTCGATAGATTTTTCGATAATTATATCAAGTTGCGACAAAGAATCACGCACTATTTACAAATCAATTACGCGCAGCGTGCACGCTACCGCTCGATGGAAACTACGGGAAAGTGGTGGTCTCTTCCATCAGGAGGGAAATGTAAACAATTGGTTATGCAAAGCTAACATTGCGATACATGTTGTACACTAAAATGTACAAAAACATTACAAAAATAGAAAAGAAAGGCAGCACGTAAATATATCAATTGGGTTGGATATATTGACGAGATGTAAGACTGAAATAAGTAATGCTACAATTGTTCACATTTCCAAAGGATAGAAAGCACGCAGAGGAATTTACTATAATACATGCGACAGAATTTCGAGATAATTGTTACATATAAAATGAATATAATTAAGAATATACATTTATTTGTACAATTATCTCGAAGTTCTCTCTATAAATCATATGTACAGCAAGCAAGCGAATTTATTGCAAGGATAGAACAAGAATTGCGTGAGGTAAATCGAACAACTATTTACATATTCGCGATGTCCAAAAATCGAATGAAATAGAAAATAGATGAAATTGATAATATTCTGGACATCACCAATTTGCATTACCCGACGTAGAAGGAAAATCCGCGAGGCCATCAACGGCATGTAAACGTAAACTACTCTTTTACTTCTTCGCAAAAGTTGCATATAAATTCTCAGATAGATGTTTGTCATCTACCATGGTCTGAGCTGTTTCCCCGTGCGCCTTTAATGCCGATTTCGTTACGCACATGGCATTAACGGTGGTCGAACAAAGTCGGTTTCGTTTCTTGTTCTTTATGTCGGGAAGCATGGAAAACGATCTTTCAGCATCGGCGTTTGAATTTGGAAGACTTCTAATGGAATTTAATAATTCCTGCAAACATGGATATTTAAATGAGCCTTGATCATTTCGCGTTAACAACACCGTTTTCCAAATATCATCAAAAGCTAATGTACAAAGCATCTGCTTGTCTCTATTTGAAAAATTCAGGTGCAATGTCGACCATTCTTTTTGCAAACCGTCTTCGTCGAAACCGCCCAATTTCTGAGCAATAAAGAGAACAATTTTGAAGGAAGTGTCTCTGTCATTATCTACTAATGCCAAACGAGGCTCACAAACACATAACTTGCTCAGAAATTCGTCATCCATTGGCAATCGATTACGAATTTCGTTTGCAGCCGTTATGTAAAACTCAATACAATTTTCTCGAACGGTTTGGACAACATCGGGTTTGCCTTCTGCAACTAACTGACAAAGAAAAGTGTCACAATCCGGACCTAAATAAATACTGTTAAATGCGATTTGATTATCGCCTCTTGAAAAATCTATTAATTTTACTGAATCCATGTGCTTCAAAAGCTGCGGTTTCAAAAAATTACGTAAAATATTGTACAAAAGTGTTTTGGCAGTATTTTGAAGCAAATGGATTCTTGTTTGTTGCGACTGAAAGAATAAACTAAACTCATTAAAATATTCTAGAACGTATTTCAAAAACAGAAGATATGCTTTCGCTTCTGGATTTTGCACAATGATAAGCAGATCTTCCCCAGACTTTGTCTTCTCACTTACGACCAATTCTTGCAGAAAGTGCAACACACTGTTCCAATTTTCTAAAAGTGTAACTACGGATGAGTAACGCGATAATCATCGCGTAGTACACAGTTTTAAAATTTTGCGGTCAGTAGATTGAAAACATTGCTGAAATTCGCGAAAAATGGCCGAGCGTTTGGGACTACTATAAATGAATGTTGTGACTATCCGTAATAATTCCTCGCAGACCTCGGGAATGGTAGCGCGTGCTGCATGCACTACCAATGCAGAGGAGTGACATGGACACGGCATGGTCAAAAATTTTTCACCGCGAATTTCTGCAAGTTTGGTCTTGAATGACGAGTGACGCCCTGTCATGACAGAAGCGTTATCACACGACAAAGCAAGAATGTTTTCGAACGGAATTTGCTTTTTCCACATGGAGTTCCTAAATGAGGTAAATATTTTATCGACAGTACATTCTCACGCGTCAAGATTAATTAATTCTACTAATTCCGTTCGAACATCCAAAGTCTCGGGTGCGACATACCGAACAATAAACGACATCCATTTCTCATTGGTAAAGTCGGATGTCTCATCAATAAATACTGAAAACTTAGAATTCTGTAAAACATGACTAAGACGCTCTGTTTCCCGAGGATACAGAACGTTCGATATAATACTAGAACACTTTGTTCGACCACACGTCATATGTTTCAAAACATCAGGATTTTTCCCAACGTCTTGGAAATATTGTAAGAATCGCCTCTGCGGATTGATGCGAAATATTTTTCTCGGCTACTAATGCAGCAAAACGAATTTCCGCGACTTTTTTTCATTCATCAAATGACAAAGGCGATTCCTCGCATTGCGATCTGAAATCGTTCGATTTCCTCACATCCATTCCATTTTTTTCGCAGTTTTGGATGTGGCACTTGGAATCCGCGTGACGTTGGATTTGCGACAAGCCGCAAGCAAATGCTAGCGTATAGAAAAGGGGAGATATAGGGGGCTACTAATTACAGACTACACTTCTAACCCGACAGACCCGAATTCACCAAAAACATGCAGACAGAGCGAAACAAATAACTAGTACTCACCACCTGATCTCTATTTCTACTGAAATGACGGTTAAATGCGCGAAGCGCAACTGCGCGACCCCCACTAAACGCATCGACACGTAAACAAAGTAAACGCGACCATAGATCGCGAATCGCTTGGTTTCGCGCGGATCTGACCGTCAAATGTACCTACTTGACGAAAACCAGGCCCGAGCGAACCCTGGAAACGAGAAACGAAAAAAATAGATAGGAAATCGTAAAATAGTAAGAACAATTCAGAAAGGAGAAAAGTCGAAGAGAAGGCTAAAAGAAATAACAGCAAAGCAATGGTGACAGTACCGAACTGCCACAGATGCATTTACCAGTTACCATTCCCTCCTATTCTTGTACAATTCCTTTGTACCAATTTACACATTTTAGTGTATAACATGTATCGCGATGTTAGCTTTGCATAACCAATTGTTTACATTTCCCTCCCGATGGAAGAGACCACCACTTTCCCATAGTTTCCATCGAGCGGTAGCGTGCACGCTGCGCGTAATTAATGTGTAAATAGTGCGTGATTCTTTGTCGCAACTTGATATAATTATCGAAAAATCTATCGAGAAATCTGATTACGTTTAGATTTTAGATTTTTAGATCATACTCTGAAAACATATATTTTATCAAAGGTTGCTACAGCGTCCACGGTACTGGCCAAGAGTGGATTCTAATTTTAAGAAAGTTCACCAATGTACAGTATCAAAATATTCATCTTTTACTAAAAAAATTCATTTTTAGGTTTGAAAAATAGGAATAGTTCAAATAAAATGTACGAAAATGTAAAATGAAAACAAGAAGTTATGAATGTACATTTTTCTTTGTTAAAGAAGTTACAGAAGAATTTTTATTAACGCTTTTTATGTAGAATTTAAATCGTATATCTGAAAAATCGAAGAACCATAACGGGTAATTATCATTTTTCGCGATATAATCGGATCAAGAATATTAAGACAAGAATGTAAAATTTAAATATAAAGTTTCATTGAAATTCATTTTGCCGTTTAAGCGTAATCGTGTTAACAAATATATGAGATATTTAAAAAAAAGCTCTTCTAAATAGTCAAAACGTGATCAGGAGGTCATAAAACGTCATTTCCGTAACAAAACTTTTTGCACATTTTTTTCATTACAAGAGTATTATACATATGTAAGAAAGTGAAAAGTGTATCTCGAGGCACTCAAGAAGATCGCGCACAGCCGCGTGTCGCTTGCGCCTCACACCTTGGATCGCAGCGTTTCAAGAGCGAGAGAGAAAGACACACATTCGTTTTCTCTCTCGTCTTCCCGACATTGTCCGAAGCGCCGAGCTCACGGACACGCAGCTCCGGCGTAGTGTGCGCGCGTGGTGGGGGAAATTCTCGAGGGAACCCGTCCTCATTCTGGCATCACTGACGTGGAATCATAGCAAAACTGAAGCGTTAGCTGAATACATGTGCCACAGTAAAAGCGTGATACAGTAAATGTATGTATTTTTGGACGATTGTAGGTTAGGTTATATGCATTTTAGGCATACATTGACTAGGAACTGCTGGGAACTGTATACATTTACTAAATTAACGACTTTACTGTAACACATACATCGCTTGAAATCGCTGTCAAATTTATGTTATAATTATATGGCTACATTATTTAAAATAAAAAAAGGGAGATTGGAACTTTTTTACTAATACTAGAAATATTGATTTACTGATATCATATTTTCAGAATGTGAAAGTTACACCAATTATTTGCAATTATTGCTTTTATTATTATTCTTCCGACTATTGTATATTCTCCAAATCGGTCAACAGTTGACTCCTTGATTTTTTTTATAATTCTTTACGGTTCTATGCAGAGATGGACATTATATAAATGAAATAATAAACTTCCAAATGGCCCCAGTGGCCGATCGACACGGGGTTTGGGGGAGGGTGTGTGTACCCTAAATCTAAAATTCTATTTAGCTTTGGGTATTTATTAGTTTCCTTTGTTTATTCGAAGGCCTTTCATCTTGGGCTTCGCATAATTGTTCATCTTTCATTGTTTCTTTATCCTAAGGACGTATTCAGATATATTGGCCGGTCGATTCGTTTTCACGAACAGTGATCGAGGAGAAATCAGCCACCACCATCTGACGATCGTGGATTTGTCAGTTGGAGTTCCTTGGCTACCGAAGGGTATGGTGGGGTAACAGGAATGCTGCTCGGCTCCGTCTGAATATAGCCGTGTGGCTGTTATTTATTCTTATTGTTAGCGTAGTAGTTGTGTGCGTGACGAAGCTATGTGTAGACCAATACGAGATGAAGCTATCGAGAAAGAATCAATGTTCTGACCAATAAAGCTCCTTAATTTTTTCGGAGCTAAGCTACACTTATTCTGATGTGTGTATTTCTACGATGACAGCTCAGTTTGGCCTATACACGTCAGAAGCTTGGCGCTATCCCCGCCACTTCTGGCTCACTCTTGTTCTGCGAAGGCGAGAGCGAGATGGAACAAGAGCGAGTCAGAAAACGTTGAGAAAAGGAGCACCGAGGCAGGCAAACGGTATGGTGGGAGAATACGCGTTACGAAACTCACTGGCTAATATATCTGAATACGACCTTAGAAGCTCGAATAACCGACGAGAATCTTTGTGGCCCGAGTCCGCGCGAGATGGCCGTTGCTCGGTGATGTGTCATCGATTATATAGAAACAGAATTTGTTTATTTTTCATCTTATCAATATGAAAGTGACACAAATGGATTCCTGTCATTCTCCCGATTAAATTGACAGAAAATAATTTGAATCGGACTATTTTTAAAGAAACGGGCTTTCAATTCTGCAAACAAAGTTTTCACGTAATTTCTTTAATTATGGTCCGAATTATATCATTTATGGGGTCAATTTGATCAAGAAAACATAAGGAATCGATTGACGTCATGTAAGATAATTCGGCGCTGAGCGGAGAAGGCTGGTCGAGGCATCGTGGATCTGCTTACGCTGCCACGGCTACGGCGACCACCCCGAAATAGCGACGCCCTCGCCGGTTATCTACTGTTCCTATAAACAATTGGGCCCGTGATTTGAACAGACGGGCAGTCTCCACTGAGTCTTCGAAACGGACAGACGATTGGGGCCCAAGCTATATTCTGTAAACAATATATGACAATTCCATCAGTATTGGCTTAGCTTTTCATTGACCTTCATTTATTCTTACAGTCACTTTCGCAAGGATCTGATTAGAAATTGCAGAACTTCAGATTCGTCACTGCTTAGTGTGCAACATTGTATAGCTCCGCTGGTTTCGAGCGTCGAAACCCACGAAACTCAGCAAGTCGCATGACAAGGAGACTGAACGACGTAAACCGAGTGCGAGTGAAATAGCGCACCAGCGAGACACCCTTGGTCGACGGCGACTTGAGTCATCCAGTGCTGAATATGCAAATGTTCATATTTCTCATTACACCTTGATAAGAGTGTTACCACCGATGGATTGGTGAATTTTTGTCCACAAAAATGAGTCGAGACGCGAAGCAATTCGGTCTATTTTTTTTTATGAATACATGACTTAGGACACACATTACGTTCACTAAAAATGGATCGAATTGCTCCATGTTTGGCATCATTTTCATCGAGAAACCCTAAAAACTCCATTGGTAATACTTTCATCAACAGTTACCAAAAACATGAACATTTTATCTGGCCCGTCGGTTTTATTGCTCTCGGCTGTCAACGGATGGTCTACTGGGGCCCTAAGGTCCTCGTTCGCAGCGAGAAAGCAAAACGGTGGGGTGGGTAGGTCTTTCCCGATAATCCAAGCCCAACCATTTGCGTGCGCAGCTTCATGTTGCACGTCAAAAAGTATTTTTTTAATTACAGTAGTAATTCAGTTTGGAAGTGGAATTAAATTAGGCGCCATTAAAATCATGCACAGCTCATTTATTTTAACTAATTGACCAATTCATTTATTTTTGAATTCAATAATGCAGTGCTCTGCTGAAGAACCACGTAATACGTCACCAGGCAGCCGTTTGCTATTTCGGTAATCTATTCTGAATAAGGAAAGAAATTGTCAGCTGTTGCGTTGTACCTACTTGTAAATATTTAAACGGAAGGTCTGCTGGTACTGCAAACGTAGAAAATTCATTGCACATTTTAATTACTTGAAATGTACTTATGCTACAATATTCTACGTTGGCAGTAAGGAATTATAAGTGAAAAGGAAAAATAGATGAGGGGACGTCTCCAGAAAATGAAGTTTGTTAGGTTAGATATTTTCTTATTAGCAAAACACTGAAACAGAACATGAAACACACTTATTACAAGATAATTAAACGTCCTACGCAGAAAGCAGTTCTGAACAAACATTATACAGGATGTTACTCTACCTATAGTCAATAATTTGGGGGTGATTCTACAGGGGAATATAAGTCGAAAATCAAGAGTGACGAAATTGCGGTAAATGCTTCGTTTATTAATTATCGATGGTTAAAGATTGGCGTCTGGAGCGCTTGAATCAGCCTGAATAACGGCAACTCGACGGACAGCGGGCCGCGCGAGGCAGGCCAGCCAAGGTGCGTGCAGTGGCGGCGGACGCGCGACGGATTTACCATGTAGAGCGCATACTTCTTACCCACCTCGCCGAAACTGTGACATACGGTATTTGCGATAATTTATGAAAAGACACAAGCGTTGTACGGCATTAAACCTGCCTACTCGTAAAAATCCACAAGGGCATATCAAAACCCGCCCAACAGGATTCTCAAGTAGAAAAGGTGAATGCCATTGCCTTTGAAAATATTGCCCTCAGAAATCACTCACACGGGCACACACGCACCGCGATTGTCCTGTCCGCGAATGTTCACTTAATTACACTCACGCACAGCGATTGTCCCGTCCGCGAGTGTTCACTTAATTACATACACACGCACCGCGAGTAGTTTATTTGCGAGTGTCCATGTGTTCACGCACCGCGATTGTCCCGTCCGCGAGTGTCCATGTGTTCACGCACAAAATATTGTCTTACAGGAAATGTTCAACGTGACCACCATTCTCCTGAAGACACAGTTGCATTCTTCTGCGAAAGTTTTCGCGTACTTGTCGGAAGTCGCCCATCACATTCTGCACTATCCCCGATGTAAACTGGATTCGATGTTCTAATTCGTCCAGCGTGGCCACGGGCGTTAAATAGACCAAATTCTTCATATGTGCCCAATAAAAGAAATCAAGGAGATTGAAATCTGGAGACCGAGCAGGCCAAGCGATAGGTCCTGCTCGTCCAATCCATCTATTTCCGAAGTATGCATTTAAATGTTGGCGTACTATTACGGCGTAATGTGCTGGTACACCGTCTTGCATGTACCACATGTTTCTTCGCACAATCAATGGTACGTCTTCTAATAGAGCAGGCAATTGTGTCTGCAGGAATTCTAGATATCCTTGGCCTCCTAAGCGAAGAGGGAGAACAACAGGACCAATACTCTTGTCGCCAAGAATTCCTGCCCAAATATTCGTCGAAAGTTGGCGCTGGGTATTTATTTTTAACAGTGCGTGTGGGTTTTCTTCTACCCAAACGTGAGAATTGCGTGTATTAACGCTGCCATCTCGGTTGAAGTTTGCTTCGTCGGTAAACAATATCTTCGATAGGAGCCTTCATCGGCTGTAATCATTTCCATCATCCACGTGCAAAAGTGGAAGCGGTTCTCGAAATCACCCTCTTCTATTTTCTGCACCCGTTGCAAATGATACGGGTACAGTTGCCTGTCTTTCAGGATTCTCCAGACAGTGGTACTGCTTACACGGTCCTCTGGATTTTCTGTCACTTGGAGAAGCGGATTTTCTGTCCTCTTGTCCTGTCCTGATTTTACCTCCTCCACCCTGCATTTGTGGTAGTTGTAACGATATTCCCGAGCAGAGTTGGGCAAAATGTAATCTAATTACAACTTACAAATTACGATTAAAATGTAATTGTGTAGTTGATTGCACATTATTTTCTGTAATCGTTCATTTAGGTAGTTGACGAAACCAAATGGTCAACTACCTAATTTAACAATTACAGAAAATAATGTGTAATCAACTACACAATTACATTTTAATCGTAATGTGTAAGATGTAATTAGATTACATTTTGCCCAACTCTGTTCCTGAGCCCAGTGTACATATGTACAACCTGGTTTGATCTGCAAAAATAAATAAATTTAATAAAAATTACTTTTTGTGTTTATACCACTTGAATGTAAAAGCCGATACTTACACTTCCTGAAGAATCCATTATTATTGTTTCCTATTTCACATAAATATTTTCATGGAATGGCACTGACCCCTTTCGATAACAGTTAGTTGTCATAGAACCTGTGATAAAAAGTTAAACCGAGTTGTAATCGATCTGAATGCAATAAAAATGTTAATGTATGTATGTTATTTACTTATCTTTATGCTTGCGGAGAAGACTGCCTTCCTTTCCTCGCTTCATAGAGCATGAGTTTCACCTTTGATACTGGACGGTGGAAATATCTAAAGCAAATTCATATATGAGAGAAACATTCATGATGATTTCTAATTAATCCAATTATTTGCATCACAATAGTATGTGTCATACTTACGCTTTTATACATGTCATTTCCACTTGATATGAAAGAATAGCTACAGGTACTTATTATTAGGAGCGTGTGAAAAGGCCCACCACCACCCCCGTCATAGACGGTCCTCTTCACTCTCCGTATGTATTTTCTACATACTTTGTAAACTACATGTTTATACTTACATCTTGGAACATTGCTTATTCGACAGTTCTTCATATGCGCTGAATGCACTCGCCGGTGCAATAGTCACTTTAGATTGCAATCGTTTATTCGACAGCTCTTCATATGCATTGAATGCACTCGCCGGTGCAATTGTCACTTTGGATTGCAGTTGCTTATTCGACAGCCCTTCATATGGGCTGAATGCACTCGCCGGTGCAATAGTCACTTTGAATTGCAATTGCTTACTCGACAGCTCTTCATATGCGCTGAATGCACTCGCCGGTGCAATAGTCACTTTGGATTGCTATTGCTTATTCGACAGCTCTTCATATGCGCTGCATGCACTCGCCGGTGCAATAGTGACATTGGATTGCAATTGCTTATTCGACAGCACTTCATATGCGCTGAATGCACTAGCTGGTGCAATAGTGACCTTGATTAGCAATTGATTATTCAACAGCTCTTCATATGCGCTGAATGCACTCGCCGGTGCTATTGCGATGTTGTCATCCATCGTTTTATGTACTTTTTTGTGTACTCGTACCTGCTCCTCCTCTTTTTATGTACGGAGGTTCTTTAATCTGTTGTCGATTGCATCTACTATCTATAATTTCTGGCAACATGCAGTCCTCATAGAACTTCCTCATTTGTTCCTCCATTTCTGTTGCCCAGAATCGATCATCTCTTGATACTGTTGTAACCTTCATTCCTTTCGGCGTCCATAAATAGAATAAAGCCTGTTGCCTTTTCGTTATGTGCAATTGTCCTTGCACTTGATAATAGTAGTGATGAATTTTATTCATTTCATCACCCTGGAAAATACGCCCTATTGCAGGAAGTTGCTTTATTGCTTCGGCAGGCGATAAATCATTCGCCGATTCAGGACATTTTACTTCGACGATGGTATCACGGCCCACGAGGCCGTCAGGAGTTGCACCTAAGTGAGGCACAGTGTCATCGATGAAGAGGCCACACGATAGAATATGGATTCTTAATTCTTTTTCCGTTTGCCTCATTTTCCCTTCCGTATTCGAGAGAACGTACATTTTAGAGTTGCGGGTACATTATACTCTTCAAACAATTTGCCCGTGATGTATCCTTTTGTAATCGGCATACCTTGCCGAAATTGGATGCAGTTATTAATTTTTCCCTATAACCAATCCACTTTTCACTATTCTCGACCCTCGTCCAAAGTTTATCCTTTTGCCTCCGACGAATTTAGCAATGATATTATTAAAAGTTTCAAGAGCATTGTTATTTAGACCGCGCAGCAAACTGTCAGCTTTAGCGAAATGTTGCTGCATCGCTTCTTCGATACTTTGATAAATACCAGCATCTCTCAGTCGTGGAACGTAGTCTTCTCTGTTGGGATCAGAGTATTTATTACAGCAGTATGCTAACTTCTGACATTCCTTGTGTGCACCGAAAACGTGACTCGGTACATTTGTCAAGTCTTCCTTCAAATTTTGTTTTCGTTCCTCGAGTGTTATTTCTTCTTTGAGCCGGTATTCTGCAGCTTTCTTTATACCAGTACGCAGGCGGAGAGCATTATTCTGTACGACAGCTCTTAGATCTTTATTGCGGCCTTTTGCTACGATTTCGGTTATTTTTCTACTGAAATTGCGTAACAGGTGATTGGTGCAATCTATTTTTCGCACCTGCACCATGTACTTTTCATATAGATTATTGTCCAATATCTTCTTGTACACACTGCTATCGCCATCGGTAACTAATATCGAGTATATTAGGCCGTGCATATCTATGCTGCAATTGATGCCTTCGACAATAGCAACACTCTCCATGCCAGTTGAACTCTGATTACGACCCCAGTTCTTGAAGCAACGATGCTCGCGCGGTTCTTCCTTCTCCGTAAATGCTATTTGGCAAGTCATGCAAAATTTATTCTTCACGCTGATGTACAACACTTTCTTCATGTGGTATCCCACGATGGCTCCTACGCCAGAAAGAGAATTGTAATCCCATCCGCGGTATGATCTTTTCATCCAGCTGCCATCTGCGACAACTGGGATAAACGATACATTAGATTCTAGATATACGTCGCCTCTTGCTATAGCTAATGCTTTTTCCTCTTTTCCAGCATCTTCCATTTCGCGTTGTGCGGCCACTTCGAGGCCATCGATTATGTCATTCTCACAGTTCTCGTAGATCCTTTTCGTCATACAGGACACGTTCACGGCAGTCAATATGTCCTCCAGTTGATTATATCCGCCGCCCGTCATCATTGTTGCGGCAACAGTGGCGTGGTTGATATCCATAGTGGCATCACTCTTCCGAAAACAGGATATGCGCTCTGTGTATTTGCACATTTTGCACTCGACATAATACACTTTTTCTAATTCATTCCGTTCACATCTAACTATATCAAAATTGTTGATGCCACAGCCAGTAGTCGAATGTTTTCGAAGATTATTTATTTGCTCGAAAACATGCGCAAAATCAGCGAAGTCTGTTCCTTCTGAAATTGGGTTTTCCGACTCTTGTGGTTCTGCATTCCCCACCACTCAGTAATCGGTATCACATGCAACATATTCATTCGTTTCTTCGTTGATGTCTATTATGGAATGTATCTCATCGCTGTCTCTATCGAAATCTATTTCTTGTACAATTTCTTCTTCGTTCGACTCGAAATGCACTTCTTCTACAATTTCCTCTTCGTCCGCATCGAAATGTATTTCTTCTACAATATCTTCTGTGTCCGTATCGAACTGCACTTCTTCTACAAAATCTTCAAAATTTCCTACGTCTTCTTCGTGTATTCAGTCCGTAGGAAAATCATCCGCAGCAGATGTGCTTGGATGTATTTCGTACGAGGTACCTGCTTCCGCCACGGTACCCTGAATTACCGCGAGGTACGCTGCGTTCTTCAATCGTTGCCTGCACGTAATGAGTCAATAATCAGTAACGCGTGGTACATACATAGAAACAAAAAAACATACAGTAGAAAAGAAAAGCAGGCATAGTAAAAGAAGATATATAGTGAAATCGCGATGTAAGCGAAAGCCTCGAACGAAGCAAGTTTAAATGTAGTTGGTCTGATTTCTGTTACCGGCACGGTCAAGTAGGGTTTACTTCACGAAAGGTACACGTTCGATAAACACGTGTTCTTCAGCTCTTCGTTATTTTACAACGTTCCATGAAGCGAAATACCACCCTGCAGTCCCTCGTTGAATTTTAAGAGATACAACGTTACAACTATGATAATGATTTGGGATATAATTCCGAATGGCCCCATTGGCCGATCAACCCGAGGTTCGAGGGAAGGGATGGGGGTGGACCCCAAATATAAAATTGTAACTTTGGGTATTTATGAGTTTCCGAAATATTAATAAGAAATTATTGTTAACTTTTTTACAAATTATTTTTTTTAACTGCATACACGTAGTCCTAAAACAGCCTGTAGACGGTCAATATTATTGTGCAATATTGAATATTGCGCAATAATATTGAACGTCTACAAGCCGCTGAACTGTATGCAAATGCATCCTGCCCCCCTTATCTCCGCGTGCCCCTCAGGTGGCTAAATGGCACACGTATTTAGCTGAAATTCAAAACCAATTTTCTCGAAAACGAAGCGCGATATTAAAAAATTGTATTCTATATGTATTTTCGTCTTATTTTGGCCCATAAAATCACCCCCTAGAGTATTGATTATCAATAGAGTAACAGGTATCCATCCTGTATAATAGTGTTTCTGGTTCAAATCTGCAAACTCACATGGGCTCGCTACCACGATTTACGCGACCGCAAGCGGGGGGCGCGCCCCCCGCGTTGATATAGCCCCATCCAATACTAATATCCAGAACAAGTTGGAAAATGCCTTAATAGCATTTATTTGCTGGGAGTTTGTTGGGCCAATGACATGTTATCCGTTGGCCAACTGTTGAAGTGTCGCGCTATTTTTAAATGAGCCAGCGATTGTAACCAACGCAGGCCCAATTGAAGGTTTCTTTCCATAGGCCCAACTCTAGGTTTTTTTCTATAAGCCCAACAGTTTCTTTCCAAAAGACGTCATACAGACGTCCAGAAGGCGTCTTGAAGAACTTCAAAAGACGTCTTAAACACGTCTTTTTCAGGCCTGGTTTAGGAAAAAAAAAATTCGCGGTGAGGAGAATCGAACCCAACCTTTCCGCTTACGGAAGTAACCACTGTTCGCACTTACCCAACACATTTCCTTGCGAACACTTCTAATTTCTAGTTACATAACTATTATTAATTGTTTATAAAAACTGCGCAGTGACGCGAAATATTCTACAAAATATCATCATTCGACATTTAAACTCATTCCTTAAAATTTCACATTCCTCTCAAGACAGACGTCCTCATTACGCATTTATAAATAAAAAAAGAAAAATCACAACTTGGAATATAATAACAGGTTTTTGGATGTAGCAAATTTTCTGACGTTTGTAAGACGACATTTAATCATCGTTGTAAATTTTTTGTTAATTAACCAACCATAGTAATTGTAGGACCAACATTGAATATTCGTTGGCATACTGTCGTAAGTTTTTTGCCGTAGGCCCTATGTTGGGAATTTGTAGGCAAAACGCTAACTATATCCCAACTAATTCCCAACTGTTGGCTACCGTTGGCCAACCAAAAATGCTACTAGGGTGGAATGCGTTATGTCGGAATAAGTCAACAGAAATACTAAAAGTTTTTTATTAATATCTCGGAAACTAATGTCTGAAAGCGCAAAAGGACAAAATGTTTGTTTAGCAATATTTTTATTCCTTCAGGTTATAAATTATTAGATATGTGGTCCTGTGTGTCGCATACAAAGTTGTACCATTTCAATTATATTATTACCAACTCTTTCTTCACAGTATTCTAAACTTTCAAACAGGGCCATTCCACGCGAAATCGGACACTTTTCGGAGTAACATTTGGGACTTTTGTGAAACTTGGATATATTGTATTCTTTAGTGATATATAAACGTATTTCAAAGGATTTTTAAAAAATTTCAAAATTGTGGAAATTGACTTTCTTTCATTAAATTATAACTGTTGAACTAAGAGACAGATAAGAATGAGCTTTTGGGTGCTTACACTGGGGAAGTAAGAGTACCTAATAAAAATTATTTCACTGAAAGGAAAGAAATTTTTGACCATTTATTTTGCAATTGTTCTAAACAAATGCCATCTTGTAATAGCGGGGCATTATTTAAAAATTTGAAAAAAATGAGGGTATAATCCTATTTGTCCTCTTTACGGGCCCCTTTTCAGAAATACGGACACTAAAATTGGTCGCATGAAAATTAATTGAATCTGACGCTGCGTCGCCCAGCACCGGCTCGACTGGCTGAGCCGTGCGTGCTACAATATTGAACTATCTACGTCTTTCATTCCTAATCTTGCGTGGCCTTCAAAGTTATAGTATACCATATGGTTGAATTTGGCTTGACAGTCACTTTCATATCGGGTAATCAAATATGTAGCATTCCATTTAAAAAAACTGAAGGTCACCTCCGGTTCACGGAAAATATCGCGAACACCAAAAGTTGACATACCGTATTATGTTGGGTATAAAAAATAGTAAAAGCTTCCCTGTTTCAGTTTTTTCAAATACTTACCATTTACGAAAACCCTATATAACAATATCAGGTATAGCCGCTTGGCAGCTGCTAGTACCGCACGGCTTAGCCAGTCCAGCTGGTATTGGGCGACGCAGCGTCACATTCAATTAATTTTCATTGGGGCAAATTCGAAAGTGTCCGTATTTCTGAAAACGGGCCCGTAAAGAGGACAAATAGGACTATACCCTCATTTTTTCAAATTTTTAAATAGTGCCCCGCTATTAAAACATGGCATTTGTTTAGAACAATTGCAAAATAAATGGTCAAAAATTCCTTTCCTTTCAGTGAAATAATTTTTATTAGGTACTCTTACTTCCCCAGTGTAAGCACCCAAAAGCTCATTCTTATCTGTCTCTTAGTTCAATAGTTATAATTTAATGAAAGAAAGTCAATTTCCACAATTTTGAAAATTTTTAAAAATCCTTTGAAATACGTTTATATATCAGTAAAGACTACAACATATCCAAGTTTCACAAAAGTCCCAAATGGTACTCCGAAAAGTGTCCGATTTGGCGTGGAATGACCCCGGATTGAAATGCGAAAAGTATTCTTTTCACACGCGGTCAAGTGCACGCGTGCCTGCATACAGACACAGTCGCGTATCGCAGCGCAGGCATGTCTGCTTGTGGCTGCCTTCGCTTGCGAGCAGCGGAGACGGTTGGACAGATGTGTGCGTGTGAAAAGAAAACGGGCCAAAAGTGCATATCCTTCGGTTTGCGTAGCGAGGGAATCACGTTGTCTAAGAGGAACATTTGTATCACGCTACGTCCCTCTTTGTATCACGAAGATATATTAGAATGATATTCACACTTCACAGTAATGCAATAATAATAATAATATTTTAATGAATAAAGCATTTGTGATGTTTCTGTAATGATTAATTACACCAAACACGGTATAATTTGGATAATACATATTTAGTGGTAATAAGTTTCGGCCGCAGAGAAGGATAGCGAATGAAAAAGATGGAGACAATCGGCAGTCCTTTTTTCCACTCGCTCTCTTCTCCTACGTTCGAGACTGTCGACAAACATCTAAAAATGTAGGATCTACAGTAAAATCTCGATTAGAGTTCAAAATTGTGACTATGTAACATTAGTGTTAATTTCTATCACCCCTAGTTGGGGTGTTCCCCCTTGGAACCAGTCAAGCGTGTAATATTGGCACGAGCGCCGATCGTGTAACCCGATCTGAAATCGAAAATCTGTGAGAGACAACACCGATGCAAACGGGGTGCACAACTAAAAGTATTTTATTTTTGGTTCTTTTTTTATAATTTTTTTACCAATATATTTGTGAGAATTTTCTAATTAAAATGACATCAAACACGATATAGTTTGGATAATTATATAAATATAAACGATTCGTATCCACGATAAGTAAAAGTTGTCCGATTTATGTCGTATTTGGTATCATTTTAATCAGAAGATTCTAACAAACATGTTTGTAGAAGTTTCATGAAAATGGAACCAAAAATACAAAAGTTTTAATCTTAAATTTTAATTGCGTTAGTATTGTTTCACACGTACATGGGTATTTAGTTAGAAATATTTTCTGCAAGCAGTTTTTCGAACTGTTCACAATTGTGTAAGGTAGTCATAACGCCCAATGTGGGAATATTGCAAACAGCACTGGGTATCGCTCGCCGCCTTGGAAGGCGAGGCCCAGGAGGATGCATCTCTACATATACAGGGTGTCCCAAAAATGCTGCGGGTCCTTAAAGGGGGTGATTCGGGGGGTGATTGCAAACAACTTTTTCCTTTGCGAAAATGCTCTCCGAGGTTTCGTTAACGAGATATTAATAAAAAGCACCGACCAATCAGAGCGCGAGTCTGACGGCCGAGTTCCCGCGCCAGCGTGGCTACGAGCCGCGCTACGACTGCGAACGAACAACTCGGCATGCATCGAAGAAAATTGCATAGAATGGCAAATGAAAAAGACGGAACAAATAAAATCGAACATGTTGTCATGGTTTGTTCGTCATTTAAAGTGAATAATGAATAAAGGATAAATGGATGAAAATCACGTGTAACGTAAAAAGACAAATATGCAGTTTTTTTTAGAAGATTCGAAAATAATAATTATTTGAAGTGGGAGGATAAGGAATACGTAAATTTCCTTGTGTTAATAACGTAGCCACGAAAAGGTAATGTAACAGGAAATTAACGAAAAGTTATAGTAGTTCGTTATTGTGATAAAAATCCGTAATTCAATAACGGCCAGCACTGTTGGTGATAACGAATAAGTCTGTTTAAAAAGCCCGAATAAATATTTTGGTACGGTAATTTTGAGAATTATCGCCGGAAATAAGCCATCGCTTGCGTTAAATTTAAAAATGAATGATCACCAATAAAGTAACTAAAACTCACCCTTGTTGGAAATTCACCAGCAGCTTGAAAATCTGTGTCATAGGGTCACTGAACCGATCCTGGTCATCGATGGACGAACTCAGTGCACAGCTGGTCCCAGGTATACGACACTACCCAAAGTTAAGGGTCACAATGTCAGGTGCGTCCAGGTCAACGTACCGAATATTCACTTCACTGCACTGCTACTAACACTGATGACTTAATTTTTATTTCATGGAACGTGTTGTTCCTACGTTATAAAAATTGGTGGAAATTAATTTTTACTTGGCGTTCGGAGCCGTGGGTATGCCCGCGTAAATTCTCACACTGCAGCACTTGTGTCCCCGTTGTTCGTGGGGTACACCCAGAACATCGCGTAATACTCTTGAGCAGAGAACATTTCTGCGACGTGATTACTAGCTGACTGACAGGATTTTTCCCAAGCAACTTCCTCTACCCCCAAGTAGTTTCTCTCGTTCCATTATGAGTTAACTCCCACCAGGACAAGAGGCTTTAGGTAAAAGAAGCCAGCACATTTTCGGAACACACGTGTTTTGCAGAAGTGCAACGAACACTGTCACAAAAGCCCGCGCTCCGTCCTTCTACTGCCAATGTACCCATTGCTTCGAGATAGAAAACAGACACCACGTGTATCGGTTCGAAAGGGTCCGCAGGGAAGAGAAGCAGAAAGTCTTCGAGTTGCTATAAAGAAGAAAATGCATACCAATTAAGTCATAAATTATCCGAAACTGTAGGAAACCGTTCTCTACCGCCAACTGGCGGGACAATACGGTCATAAACCGCGACCCTGGTGAAATGCTCTGGCTGATCAGCCTGATTAATTTTGGAGAATAAGAAATTACAGAGTATTATCCAACATCAATACGCCTCGCGGAAAGACACAGGAACAGAAGGGGTAGTCCGCTGACTGCGCGTAGTCCCGCCTGCTTCGTCCTACCTTCAAATTAAAGACGGACCCCTTATCTCTCGAGTATAAACACGTGCTCGAATTTCAAAACAAAAGCACGCGTCGACGTATTCCGTGTGAGAGATGGTGGGCTTGAAGTCCGATTGGCCCTAATCTATCCAATCTGTCCTGCAGCCCTCCCAAACGGCCACAGTCCTGAAGAGGCCCTCTTCACAGCAATATCTCCTCTCCAAGGTCCACCTTCTCTCGCACGGAACACGTCGACGCATGCTTTTGTTTTGAAATTCGAGCACGTGTTTATACTCGAGAGATAAGGGGTCCGTCTTTAATTTGAAGGTAGGACGAAGCAGGCGGGACTACGCGCAGTCAGCGGACTACCCCTTCTGTTCCTGTGTCTTTCCGCGAGGCGTATTGATGTTGGATAATACTCTGTAATTTCTAATTCTCCAAAATTAATCAGGCTGATCAGCCAGAGCATTTCACCAGGGTCGCGGTTTATGACCGTATTGTCCCGCCAGTCGGCGGTAGAGAACGGTTTCCTACAGTTTCGGATAATTTATGACTTAATTGGTATGCATTTTCTTCTTTATAGCAACTCGAAGACTTTCTGCTTCTCTTCCCTTCGGACCCTTTCGAACCGATACACGTGGTGTCTGTTTTCTATCTCGAAGCAATGGGTACATTGGCAGTAGAAGGACGGTGCGCGGGCTTTTGTGAAAGTGTTCGTTGCACTTCTGCAAAACACGTGTGTTCCGAAAATGTGCTGGCTTCTTTTTACCTAAAGCCTCTTGTCCTGGTGGGAGTTAACTCATAATGGAACGAGAGAAACTACTTGGGGGTAGAGGAAGTTGCTTGGGAAAAATCCTGTCAGTCAGCTAGTAATCACGTCGCAGAAATGTTCTCTGCTCAAGAGTATTACGCGATGTTCTGGGTGTACCCCACGAACAAGGGGGACGCAAGTGCTGCAGTGTGAGAATTTACGCGAGAATACCCACGGCTCCGAACGCCAAGTAAAAATTCATTTCCACCAATTTTTATAACGTAGGAACAACACGTTCCATGAAATAAAAATTAAGTCATCAGTGTTAGTAGCAGTGCAGTGAAGTGAATATTCGGTACGTTGACCTGGACGCACCTGACATTGTGACCCTTAACTTTGGGTAGTGTCGTATACCTGGGACCAGCTGTGCACTGAGTTCGTCCATCGATGACCAGGATCGGTTCAGTGACCCTATGACACAGATTTTCAAGCTGCTGGTGAATTTCCAACAAGGGTGAGTTTTAGTTACTTTATTGGTGATCATTCGTTTTTAAATTTAACGCAAGCGATGGCTTATTTCCGGCGATAATTCTCAAAATTACCGTACCAAAATATTTATTCGGGCTTTTTAAACAGACTTATTCGTTATCACCAACAGTGCTGACCGTTATTTTATTACGGATTTTTATCACAATAACGAACTACTATAACTTTTCGTTAATTTCCTGTTACATTACCTTTTCGTGGCTACGTTATTAACACAAGGAAATTTACGTATTCCTTATCCTCCCACTTCAAATAATTATTATTTTCGAATCTTCTAAAAAAAACTGCATATTTGTCTTTTTACGTTACACGTGATTTTCATCCATTTATCCTTTATTCATTATTCACTTTAAATGACGAACAAACCATGACAACATGTTCGATTTTATTTGTTCCGTCTTTTTCATTTGCCATTCTATGCAATTTTCTTCGATGCATGCCGAGTTGTTCGTTCGCAGTCGTAGCGTGGCTCGTAGCCACGCTGGCGCGGGAACTCGGCCGTCAGACTCGCGCTCTGATTGGTCGGTGCTTTTTATTAATATCTCGTTAACGAAACCTCGGAGAGCATTTTCGCAAAGGAAAAAGTTGTTTGCAATCACCCCCCGAATCACCCCCTTTAAGGACCCGCAGCATTTTTGGGACACCCTGTATAAAGCAGAAAGTATTATTGTGTCTGCAACGGGTAAACTCGGAAAGTACTTAACTAATGCTTTTGCGGTTTTCACAGATGTGTAAAGACAACATTTGGGAAGGTTTTAGGCTATCTATCATCTCGATATTACTAAATGGGACCGAGTAATAAGCGAAATAGTGAAGCGAGGCAGACAAATCTTACGTGGTGTCCAGCGCGGTGCGCACAAGAGATGCGCGTACGGTTCCCCGCACGTTGTTGGGGATCACGCGGTTGCCAGGACTACAGACCCTTCCACCGCTCCCAACCGCGTTCGTTGTTCTTGACGGTCACATTCACATCGTTAGCTGTTTATGCTATTCACGTTACAATTTATGCCACTCGCTTCTTAGCTTAACTCGGTTTTTTAGCCTCGGTTTTAACTAGATATTTTAAGCAGTTACGTTTTCTTAAATATATTCCTTTTGTAAAATACAAGATTTTGTGTTTTTTTTTAGTAAGTAAAAAGATTTTTTTATTATGTCTAAACGAAAGTCAAGTTTAGGTCGAGTTGCGGTTGCAATACAACGGACACGTAGACTAAGAGCAAACGAATCCGAGTCTGATAGGGAAAATCGTCTTTCAAACGACCGCGATCGACACCAAATTCAACGCAGAACAGAAAGATCAATTAACCCTGTTAGTAATAATTCAATAACAAACGAACATCAGTCAAGAAGATCCCGATGGGTCAATAAAAAATGTTCTGCAATGCACTATGACCCAAATATTGATTACAGAAATGAGGTGTATTTAGGACCGCTTGATAAAATTTGTAAACATTGTTGTGCTTTAAAATGGAAAGATGAGTCACTCAGTATGTGCTGTCAACAAGGAAAAGTAAAATTGGCTGAAATTATCGCTCCACCTGAACCTCTACTTTCACTGCTTTCTGGGCAACATCCGAATTCGAAACATTTTTTGAAAAACATTCGAAAGTACAACAATGCTTTCCAAATGACTTCATTTGGGGCCAAACAACTTATAGAACCTGGATACATGCCAACCTTTAAAATACAGGGACAAGTTTACCATTTAATTGGCAGTGTACTACCATTGTCCCAAAATGAGCATAAATTTTTACAAATATATTTTATTGACGATTACGATTCGCAGGCAGCAATACGCTGCAATAATGAAAATACTTTGAATGCTGATTTGGTCAAGGAATTGCAAGATATGCTACACCGTTATAATAGTTACATAGTATCGTTCAAAACGACTCTGGAAATCATACCACCTAACACTGAAGACTTCAAATTAATAATTCACGCAAACAAAAAACCTGCTAACCAACATCGTGGCAGATACAATATTCCAACCACCAACGAGGTCGCTATTTTAATGATTGGGGAAGAATTTGACAAACGAGACATCCTGTTAAATGGACGCGATCACACTAAACATAAAATCGCCGAAACACACAGATCATATGACGCTTTACAATATCCATTAATCTTATGTCGGGGTGAAGATGGTTACTCAATTTCTATTCCGCAAGTAAATCCAGTCACGAGAAATCAGGCCATTAAAACAGTTTCGTGTATGAATTTTTACGCCTACCGCATGATGACTAGACAGAACCAGTTCAATATGCTACACAGATCTGGTATGCTCCAAAATCAATTCTGGGTAGACCAGTATGCGAAGATTGAAACAGAAAGATTGGCTTTCATTCGCTTTAATCAGCGTCAACTGAGAGCCGAAAATTACATCCATTTGCAGGATGCATTACGAGACGACGACAATGCATCAAACGTAGGACAACTGGTCATACTTCCTTCTTCATTCACAGGTGGGCCTCGCTATATGCATGAACGCACGCAAGATGCTATGACGTACGTTCGTAATTACGGCAGGCCTGATTTATGTATTACCTTTACGTGCAATCCTAACTGGCCGGAAATACAAGAAAATTTATTCGAAAACTCCGTGATGCGGGACAGACATGATCTAATTAGTCGAGTCTTTCATCTGAAATTAAAAAAACTCATGCACTTAATAAACAAAGACAATATCTTTGGAACCACTAAATGTTTCATGTACACCGTAGAATGGCAGAAACGTGGGTTGCCTCATGTACATCTCTTGGTTTGGCTGCAAAATAAAATCAGACCTGACCAAATAGATTCTGTGATCAGTGCTGAAATTCCTGATCCTGTTCTAAATCCACAGCTACATGCGACGGTTATCAAACAAATGATCCACGGACCATGTGGTCTATTGTATCCGACATCTCCGTGTATGAATGGAGGTGTATGTAGTAAACGCTATCCTAAGCAGTTCCTCACTGATACTTCTACTGGTGAGGATGGATACCCAAATTATCGCAGAAGGCATCCAGACATTGGCGGGCGTACAGCCACGATCCGTTCAGGGACAGGAGAATTAGATATTGACAATCGTTGGGTCGTACCATATAATGCTGTTCTTTTAAGGACGTTTGACGCTCATATTAATGTTGAACTCTGCAGTTCTGTTAAATCTATCAAATATATATGTAAATACATAAACAAGGGAAGTGATCAAGCTACATTCAGCATTAATGCTCAGAATGAAGTGGAACAGTACCAACCGGGTCGCTATATTAGCACGTCAGAGGCAGTGTGGAGAATACTATCTTTTAGCATCCACGACAGATCACCTACTGTTGTGCACTTGGCCGTCCATCTCGAGAATGGGCAGCGTGTTTATTTTACTGCCAATAATGCTGCCGACATCGCAGCAAATCCGCGAGATACTACATTGACAGCATTTTTTAAGTTGTGCGCTATCGGTCCCTTCGCCAGGACGCTGCTCTACAACGAAGTGCCTTCCTATTATACTTGGAACCGAAATATGTTTCAGCGTCGTAAGCAAGGTTCCTCGGTAGAGGGATATCCAGGAGTAAAAAAGAGTGATGCACTCGGTCGCGTTTACACCATCCATCCTAACAACACTGAATGCTACTATCTGCGAATGTTACTCCACGTTGTTAGAGGTCCTACATCCTTTCACAATTTACGCACTGTACACGGTGTGATACACCCTTCTTTTCAGCTCGCCTGTAAAATGTTAGGTTTGTTAGAAGATGATTCCCATTGGGACAACACTCTGACAGAAGCGGCTCTCACAAGGTCTGCTTCAAACATGAGATCTTTATTCTCTGTGATGTTAACGTTTTGCCAAATATCTGATCCACTATCTTTGTGGATTAAACATAGAGATAGTATGTCAGAGGATATCTTACACCGCATGCGGACCGAGGAGTCCTTGCCGAACTTAGAATTTAATTATGTGATTTTTAGCTCAGCCCTTATAGAAATTGATAAAATGGTACAACCGTTATTGGGAAAGAGTGTGAAAACGCTAGGCCTTCCTTTGCCAGACAGTGCACTCGATCCTACAATAAGCAGAGAATATTTGCGTGAAACAGCTTACAATAGACAAGAGTTACATGATAATGCTATGAGAAATGAATTAATCTTAAATGACGATCAAAAAATTGCATATAATGCGATTCTTACAAGTGCCCGGAACGGAACTGGTAAAATATTTTTTTTGGATGCACCCGGTGGGACCGGAAAGACCTTCTTGATTAATTTGCTGCTTCATAAACTACGTTCTGAAGGTCGAATTGCCCTTGCAGTTGCCTCTTCGGGAATAGCTGCAACGTTGTTACATGGTGGTAGGACCGCGCATGCGATGTTTAAACTACCATTGAATATATGTTCAGATCGAAACGCCGTGTGCAATATTTCGAAGCAAAGCGCCATATCCATGGTTTTTCAATCATGCTCGCTCATTGTATGGGATGAAAGTACAATGTCTCACAAAACTGCGATAGAAGCTCTGGATAGAACTCTCAAGGATCTTCGTAATAACAGAAAGATGATGGGAGGAATCACTGTGTTGTTTGCAGGAGATTTTCGGCAAACGTTATCCGTAATACCCAAAGGTACCCGAGCTGATGAAATTAACGCATGCCTCAAGAGATCTTATGTGTGGTCCTCAGTTGAGAAGCTTTCACTTACAACAAATATGCGTGCCACCCTATACGGAGACAACAATATGAACATGTTTTCTGACTTATTGCTGAAACTGGGCAATGGAGACTTCATGGAAAATAACGGAAAGGTTTCACTCGATAACCCAGTACTCTGTAGTATGGTCAAAGACATCAATGAATTAGTTGATTATGTTTATTCTGACATTAGCCTTCTGAACACTAATCCTCTTTCCTGGTTTCAAGAACGAGCAATATTGGCTCCAACGAATGAATCAGTGAACAGTATTAATGATTTCATTTTGAATAAAGTTGATGCTCCTCCTCGCATTTATTTCTCAATAGACAGAGTAGTGGACGACGAAGATACTGTCCATTACCCTGTCGAATTCCTTAATTCATTAAATCCGTCAGGATTACCAATTCATGCTTTAAAGTTAAAGGTAGGCGCACCTATAATCCTATTTCGTAATTTAAATCCTCCAAAATTATGTAATGGAACTCGACTTCGAATAAATAAGATGCATAACTATATATTAGAGGCAACAGTCCTGACGGGCTGTGCTACTGGGGAAAATGTTATGATACCTCGGATCCCAATGATTTCTTCTGACATGCCCTTTCAATATAAACGGTTGCAGTTCCCTATTAAAGTATGTTATGCTATGACCATTAATAAGGCACAAGGTCAAACACTCAAAGTGGCAGGCGTTGACCTACGTACTTCATGCTTCTCGCATGGACAGTTGTACGTAGCTTGCTCCCGTGTAAGTTCAGGCAGTAACCTTTACTTACTTGCTCCTGATGGCAACACTATTAATGTCGTCTATAAAGAGGCGCTGCGATGAATCGATAGCAAAATCCAACCCAGCGAAGCCGGGAACCAACAAGTACATATATAAACGGACGAATCGATTAGTTTTCCAGTTACTTTTAAAATATTAATGCTGCCGTTATTAATACATATGAGAAGCCCGGGCAACGCCGGGTACTTTAAGCTAGTAAGGTATACAATGTCGTTTCGACGCACATGGAAGGCCGATGACGTCAGGGTCATCGACGAGGGTTTGAGAGCGTAGCCACGCATCGGAAGTCAGAGCCATTGCTTACAATCAGAGTTGGGCGTTATTCGAATAAAATATCGAATAATTTTTTTCGAATAATATTCGAATAAAAGTTACGAATAAAATGAAGTTATTCGAGAGTAACGAATAAAAGTTTATTCGAATAAGAATTTATTGAAATAAATCGTTGAATAAAAGATGGCCGCTAAATAGGCAATCTGCTAACATATTAATTAAAAAACTAGGGGTTTCTTAGAATGCAGAAAGCGAATATGAACTGTGTTTTGTAGAGAAAAATTATTTACGACCACGTTATTTAGAATGAATTATACATTTTAGCTCCTAACATCGTCATTTTTGGAGATAGAATTATTTTAATTATGTATACAAGTTATGTAGAGTTGCAAATATTTGCTGTTATAACTTTTGAATATGTACTTTATAAAGCAAATAGAACAAATAGCACAACAATTTTCCGGTTCCATGAGGTTCCTGGATATCTAGAGCTTTTCCAACGAAAGTTATTGAAAAATTCCATCATTTTTATGATTATATTTTAATTCTGTTCGTTGGAAATTTAAATACGCATAGCTGAAGCTTGATTTATTACTTACTTGTACCTCTGCAATCCATTATTCAAAATACTAACAATTATCGCAATACGATTGAGCACTTTTGATATATAGCTGATAATGCCGCATTCTAACAATCAGGGTTACTATGTAAGCGGCCGACTCGCGCTCGCCAAGCCGACTCGCTGTCTGACTTCACCTGAAGACTAGGCTTTCCAATGAGACAATTTTGCTAAAGGTACACATATGGACGTACATATTGCGGTCAAAAATCCACAAAAGAAGAAGCAATGTGTACATATTTCGTATTCAACAAGTAACTACATACGTTCAACATCGAATCGCAAAGCATCGATGACTGTTGCTAATTTTAAACATTATCTTCTACATCACAGAAATAAAATCTGAATTACATTTTTTATCCATTGAAAACTACGTACAACGATTGAAATAATCACAACTGCATTATAAAGGAACCATATCTAACGAAACGCGTATACTGGTTTGAACGTTTGATACTAACAAAATGCATATAGTTTGTATAACATATAACGAAATTTAAAATTCTTACATTTAGTCTCATCGGCACGAAAGTTGCAGGAACGTGCTGCTGACATTTTTCACATGAAAATGAGTCCAAACACGGTATACTTCGGATTATTAATTAATTAAATAATAATGAACATACGAATTGGAAAAGAATGAGTGGGACAAGAGGGGTAAAGTAATGACATGCGTCGCGGTGTGCATATCATCGAATATACGTAAAGTGTCAAAGATAGGAGTTCGGTCTGAACCGTCGTAGCGATAGGACGTGTTCTGCTGTCACTCGTGTTTACGTGTGCTATATTCTGCTAACTATACACTGTGTACAAGTGTCATAAAAGTGTCTGTGATTTTGTGTTTTTTTTTTACGTGTATCCGTGGTCAGCCATGTGAACAGAACTCATTGTTATAAATGATTGCCTCCGGTATTGGAGACGCCCACTCTCAACGTCTGTTAAACAACACAGTACCTAACACTGTAATGTCTTCCTCAAAATGATCATACGCTCAAGTAGCTCAAAATGTTAATTTCTCAAAGAAAGAACAAGCCATCGTCACAGATGCAGTTGAAGGTCTATCTATTAAAGAATATGCAATAGCCATTGGTAGGCTGATTGGCCACAGTAATATTCGCTTCGTCTCAAGAATATCTCACGGTAGAGTTTGTTTATATCTGAGTAGCCAAGCGACGGCCGACAAATTTCTTGATATTCTCAAGAAGGTAAAAGTAAACAATCATACCGTTGAGTTTCGTCCGCTTGTTTCTAAAGCCAAACGTGTAATACTCTCTAACGTGTGTCCAATAATCCCACACAATGTAATTGAAGACAAACTGTTAGAATTGAACATTACTAAAAAATCTCAACTGTCCTTTATAAGAGCGGGAATGAATGACCCCGGTTATACTCACATACTCAGTTTTAGAAGACAGGTGTACGTTGAACCAGAAGACATAAACAAATTGCCAGAAGTCATTCAGATAAATTTCGAGAATACTTTGTACTGGGTATATATTTCAACTGAAAAATTAACCTGTTTTCTATGTAAAGATGAAGACCACCTCGCTAAACATTGCAAGAATATCGAGGCCAATGTCCGAGAACCATTAATTACCTCTCACCAAGAAGATCGTTCTCTCTCCATTCCTAAGGTCACTTCGCCGGATCATCCTAATGTAAATTCCGCCACTCAAGACGATCAAGCTCCAAATCAAGAAAAAATAGTATTTAAAGCTCCGTTCGTTAGCGGTATTAAACGCGCCCTCTCAAACACCAATTCTTCTAATGAAGGTGCAATAGAAGCAAATACAATCAACGATTCTACAAATAAAGTTAACGAAAATGTAAAATTAATAGATACTAACATCAGGGGCAAAGAATAAAAAATTAAAAAAAGGGTGCCTTCCAATCGATATTAATGAACAACTAGAACCAGCAAAATCATATATTTCGAATGGGGCTTATAATCTCCCTCTGAGCTATGAAAATTTATCCGGCTTCTTTATAGAAAGTTCCGTTAATTCAGACTTAGACAGGGTAGCTCGGAAATACACCGAGGACATACCAGCTCTTATTAATATGCTTAAAAGCACGTATGATTATATTAAACAAAGACAGATGAAAATTCGAATAACCAGAATTATTAAAAAATTGCAATCCCCAAACAAGAATGATACTTCAGCCGAAGACCCCAGCTCCTCCGACGAATAACTATGACTAATCAAAATACACCTCATCAATCGCGAACTTCCGCCTCGCACTTACAATCAAGCCGCAATTCTTCGAATCTTCGTCTACTATTTTGGAACGCAAGAAGCATCATACAGCGCAAAGAAGAAATAGACGTTTTATTAAAGAACTTAGACATCCTGGTGTGTGTAGAATCGTGGTTGACGCCTGAAAAATGCATAAAATTTTCCAATTTTAATGCATTCAGAATGGATAGGACGCATTCACCTGGAGGCGGCATAATTACCTTAGTGCGTAACAATGTCGCTTTCTCTGAAGTAAAATATCTAATCTCTTCTGACGACACTGTCGAAATCTGTGGAATAAACAGCACGAATGTTAATCCCCCGTTGAAGATAATAGCATGTTACAGAACTCCAGGTTTTGTTCTCTCTCAAGCTAATTGGGAACAAATAGTCAACAATATTGGAAAAGACGATAACTGTATTCTCATGGGAGATTTTAATATGGAATTGTTCCAACACTGACCTTAACGATGAGAGACTCCTACAGTCTATTGACAACCATGACTTATTTCTTCACAATCCAAATTTATCCACCCGTATAGATTTGTATAGAAATAGAAAGCCGAATATTGACCTTATCTTTTCATCCATGAACATTGCAGATAAAGTTGACGTAAAAACTCATGATGAAACCTGGGGTTCTGATCATTATCCCATCTTTATAAGCATTCACGTTGAAAAAAACTATTATCGCGAAAAGTCTTTCAAAATTGATTCTATTCGCACTAACTGGGAAGAAGTCATAACGCAGTTACAAAACTCCTATGTAGAATTTTTCGCACCATTTTATGACACACTTCCAGCAACTGAGAAATATAAAATCTTTGTTAATGTGATAACGAATTCCATCAAAGCTAACACTCCTAAAAAGAGAACTGTCAACCGCCTCACACATAGAAACCCCGTTCCCTGGTGGGACTCTGAGTGAGATAAATTTAAAAGACCAAGAAGAGCTTCTTATAAAAAATGGGAATGTACAAACAATCTTATTGACTTGATCAATTACAAGAAAGTAGGTGCTCAGACTAAAAGACTATTCAATAAGAAAAAAAAAGAAAGTTTCAGAGAATTTGTTAAAAACATTAACTTCCACACTGATATAAAGTATATCTGGACCAGAACAAAAATTTTAAAAAATAGGTGGACCAAAGCAAACATAACGAGCGTAACGGAAAACCTTCAAAACGAAAACCAAATTTTAACTTCACTTAAGGGGGTAGGTCACCCTCGATAGCCCTAAAACAGGCCCTTTTTCAAACGCAAATTGTAAAGTGATAAATAACAATAGAGACAACGTTTTTCCCCCTAGTTTTAATCGTTATTCTATGAGCTTTAACACAAAAAAAGAAAAGTCTAAATATCTCTATGTACATAAAAGTTGTGAGTAAAAACGTAAAAGCGTGTACGCGGTGCATCGTTTGATGGTGTACATAAAATCTCGAAAACCGCTCCAATGATTTGGATGAAAATTTAATGAGACATGCAGAAAATCATTCTCTAAGATGTGTCGGGAGCAGATTTTCGAAAGAAAAAAAATAATACAATTTTTATGTTGAAAAATACGATTTTATCGATTTCTTGTATGAAAAATATTTTTTATCTTTTTTTAAGAATTTATTTCGAAATTCTGCTCCCGACACATCTTAGGGAATGGTTTTCTGCGTGTCTCATTAAATTTTCATCCAAATCATTGGAGCGGTTTTCGAGATTTCATGTACACCATCAAACGGTGCACCGCGTACACGCCTTTACGATTTTACTCATGACTTTTATGTACATAGAGATATTTAGACTTTTCTTTTTTTGTGTTAAAGCTCATAGAATAACGATTAAAACTAGGGAAAAACGTTGTCTCAACTGTTATTTATCACTTTACAGTTTGCGTTTGAAAAAAGGCATGTTTTGGGGCTATCGAGGGTGACCTACCCCCTTAATAAAATAAGCCCCCCTTGGGTTCCTACTGACCCTGCCTACTTTCCCGACTGTAATTCTAATGACTTTTTGGACGCACAATTTGATCTAATTGAGTTCAATATAGCCTTAAACTCACGAAACTCTATGTCAGCTCCAGGACTAGACGGAATTAATTATGAAGTTATTAAAATATTACCTATAAAATACAAACTAATTCTTCTAGACATCTACAATCAAATATACACAATAAGTGAGTATCCGTTGGAATGGAAACTGTCTTATATCCATTTTATCGAAAAATCAGACAAAAAAAGTGTTCGTCCAATAGCTCTTTCCTCTTGCTTCTGCAAACTTTTTGAAACTCTTGTTAAAAACAGGTTACAATGGTGGCTTGAATACAACAATTTACTTGCAACAAGGCAAACAGGTTTTCGCAAAGGCCGGTCCTGTATTGATAATCTTATTAACTTAACTTTATATGTGGAAGAAGGGTTCTCTGACAAAAGGGACACGTTGCCTGTGTTTTTAGATGTCCAAGGTGCTTTTGACAATGTTAATAGTGACATCCTGTTAAATAAACTAGCTTACAGTGGATGCTCAAATCGTCTAATAAGTTTTGTAAAATTTCTTACATATCAGCGAGAAATTCGTACACTCGGCTCAAACGATTGTGGCCGATCGAGATTCGATTGTATTCGAGCTTACTAGGGCCGGTTTTTTTACATCGCTATCATTCTACAGTATTTCATGAACATGGTGAAGGCACTGCCAAGCCACATGTTCCCGTCTAGAACACTTCTAATTCATGTTGAAACACCATTGTGGCACCATCTGCCTATGACTGTCATAATTATATTAATTTGCGCGATCGGCGCGATCGGCGTAAATGACACCAAGAATAAATGTCAAATGACTTTTATTGCAATGAACCTCAAAAAAATCATAATAATTTTGACTCTATAAATGATAAACTTGTAATGTCCAAAGTAAATAAATCAACGGATTTATAATGGAAGACACAAATAAATACAGCGGGATGGTGAGATAATAAGGAAAATAATGGAAACGAATGTTATGTATTTTGTAGAGATAGCAAGGGTCAGGAAACCAGAATACTGAGATGAATAAAGTCTTGTGGTATTTTATTCGTAGCAGTCTTCATGGATTAAAATCTAAGACGCTCATTATTAGTGAAAATGTGTAGAGCAAAGAAATACGCATTTATTTCAAAATCTACTATCCGTTATTTCATGTCAACAACGGGAAAGTAAACATAACCGAAGCAATGTAAATTAAATTTTGCAACAGGACCACGTGAACATGTCTCATATTAAACATCATCCGTTTACTTCACGCTATATCTGTCAAAAATAAATTATGAAGTAACATACAAAATAACTAGGAAATGGTTCGGGTGAGAATTTATGAAAAATAAAAATACTGATGGAAGTGTTTCTTTGGACATTACAAGTTTATCGTTTATAGAGTTAAAATTATTATGATTTTTTTTGAGGTTCACTGCAATAAAAGTCATTTGACATTTATTCTTGGTGCCATTTACGCCGATCGCGCAGATTAATATAATTATGACAGTCATAAGCAGATGGTGCCACAGTGGTGTTTCAACATGAATTAGAAGTGTTCTAGACGGGAACATGTGGCTTGGCAGTGCCTTCACCATGTTCATGAAATACTGTAGAATGATAGCGATGTAAAAAAACCGGCCCTAGTAAGCTCGAATACAATCGAATCTCGATCGGCCACAATCGTTTGAGCCGAGTGTACAGGGTCCACATGCAATGAAACTAGATTTGTTTATAAGGGCGTTCCGCAAGGGGATGTTCTTAGCCCACTTCTCTACTTACTATACGTCTCAGAAATCACTAACAGCCTACCTAAAAGTATTGCGGTCTCTCAATTTGCGGATGATATTGCAATCTATTCGAAAGTCTTTCCTTTAAACAAATGTAAGCATCTTATTGAAAGGTCTATAGGGGTAAACAGTGTAGTTGTTGGCCTCCCGGCAGTGATTGGCCTTTTTTTTAAAAAAAGATGAATATTAAGAAATAATGTACATAATGCCTTTTATAATGAACATATTCAGATACCTTGTACTTTCATGCGTCGAATGCAATCAATATTTCGCTACTCATTGATATACTACGTGTAAAAAATAGACAACCTGAAATCGATGCTTGAAAACTATATGATTGAATTGAATAGCCATAAGGTTACTTCAGGCAATTCTTAGATAATTTAATGTATTTACGATATATATATATATATATATATATATATATATATAACTCTCATATTCGTTATATAGACAAATAAAGGTTTAAACTTTATAAAAGAGGATTAATTATTCATTAATATTATATATTATTACAAAAATTATAGGTGGCCAAGAACTGGAATGTAAATAATGTCTTAGGACAGTCATGGCAACCGTGAAGCAGTTGTTGGCCACCATTCGCCATGCTTTGGCCATTTCTGTGTTGTGATATTAAAAGGTTATGTTTTAAAAGAAAATTCTAGTATTAATACCCTACAATGTAAAAGAAGGTGCAATACTACAATACTAGCTAATATAGAAACATTTAAATAGAAAAGGTATTATAGGTTATATATTTTAAATTTCATAATCTTAGATTAGATTTAATTTCATTTTATGAATATAATTTAGGAATTTTGGATTTTAAATAATGCCGAAAGGAAAAGAAGAAAACAAATGCGGAAAAAAATATTCTGAACAACAAATACAAAAAGCAATAGATGCTGTGAGAAAAGGCACGCCGCAGCGTGTGGCTTCTAAAAAGTGTGGTGTCCCACGGTCGAGAATGTTGTTCTCTGCTAAATAAATATATTTTTGTTTTGTGTGTAAAATAAATACATAAAAAATAAAATATATCCATTTTTATTTAATAATTTAAATCCTGTTTCTAACCGAATCAATTCGTTTTTTTACATGTACATTATTTTATGATTAGGTCTTAGAGCATTAAGAATTAGGTAGGATATATGTAACAACATATAGGTTATGAAATAGTGGCCAATAACTGCCAAACGATCGGCTAGTCATTGCCTTCGTCTGGCCAATAATTATGTTTTTTGATAGGAAACGTATTTTCTGTAAAAATTTTGTGGATCCTTCTACTCTTTCTTTAAACAAATGCTATTTTTAGATTATTAGAGTCGTTTACAGCTATTACCACTAATTTCGTTCTTAAAGCTAGCAAAATAAGACTTATAATTCAACGCTTATGTGAACCTCTGGCTTAGGTGGCCAACAATTACACTGTTTACCCCTATCTATTATCAAATACAATCTTCTTTCCTTAGGACTCGAACTTTGTCCACAAAAAACAGCCTTACTCCATTTTAACAGAAAAAATATTACTCCAGGCCAAACTGAAAGTAAAATTTACGAATATATCATCAAATCTTGTGACTCTACCCAATTCTTGGGGATATTCTTCGACTACAAAATGACTTTTTTATCTCATATATGTTATGTTCAAAAAAGATGTGCTAAAGCTCTGAATATAGTAAAATTTCTTTGTGGAACATGGTGGGGTTCTGACCCAGAAACACTGATTATTCTGTACAAGAGTTTTGTTCGGTCCATTATAGAATATGGCTGCTTCGTATACTTTCCTACTCGCAAAGATGTTACACAAAAACTAGAAAGAATACAGAACATTGCAATAAGATCGTCCCTAGGATATCAAATTAGTACACTAACTAATATCCTGTTAGCAGAATCTAAGCTACCACTAATTCAAGAACGAACAAAACTTTTATGTAATCGCTACTTAAGTAAGATATTATCGAATACAAACTCCCCAACATACAAGGCAATACTAGTTTTTCATAACAAATGCAAAAAGAATAAAAGCAAACGTAAGAGAATTTTGAGACAATGTATTGAAAACATAATGGACTCAGTTAAAGTGATTAATGCACAAAAACATTATAATATATATTGTCATGAATATAAAACAATAATAACCTCTGTCTCGATCGACTTTGAACTAGGCAGAACTCTAGAGACATCGGACAATCCAAACTACATGTTAAATGAAATGCTATCTACAAGCAATGCATGTGCAATCTATACAGATGGTAGTAAAATCCCCGGTAATAAGTCTGTTGGATCAGCATGCACAAGCCCTAAAACAGATACCCAGATAATAAGATCTATTAACTATAATGTCTCAGTATACACGGCAGAATGTATTGCTTTGAACGATGCTCTGGATATTGCTCTAAAAAACAGTAATCAAGATTTTCTTATTTTCTCGGACTCCTTAAGTGCCTTACAAAGCCTCCAAAGTACGAAAATTGGCATTAGAATAAACAATTACATACTAGAAATAAAAAAGAAATATAATAAATTCTTACAGGAAAGTTCGAATAATAGCACCATAAAATTCTTTTGGGTCCCATCACACGTAGGAATTCAAGGCAATGAGGATGCTGACCGCTTAGCAAAAATAGCTACAGAAATGCCTACTTCAGACTTATTAACAATTCCATATACTGATCTTTTTGAAGGATTTAAAAAAAGAGCAACCGCTCAAACACAAAGTATCATAAAAGAACAAGGACGAATCAAGGGACGAAACTACTTCACAAACTTCTACACTGAAAAATCAAAGCCATGGTACGCTCATAAAGGCTTTTCTCGCGAATTCATTGTTACCATAAATCGTTGCAGAGCGGACCATTACAACCTGAAAGCATCATTGGCTCGTATTGGAGTTATTAATGATCCAAATTGTGATTGTAAAAAGGAAACTCAAAGTATAAATCATATCGTCTGGCAATGCCATCTCTACAATGCTCAACGATCACAGTTAATTAGTCAGCTATAGAACCACAAGTTCCAATTACCATTGTAACGCGCCAAGTGCCATCCGGAAATACCACGCGTGTTACAGTAAAAATTCGTTTTGTTAATATTCGAATCCTTGTTTTATCGTGGGTCAAAGATCTAGTCCTATACAGGCCCCGCAATGAGTGACTATCAGGAAACGGGAGGCTTCACGGTGAATTAACTGAGCTCGAGAGTGAGGTTCAAATGTGCAAGGATGTCTTTATTCTTTTGCTTTTAATGCGTTAAAGGTTGAAGAGCCAAGGGTTAAACCCCAGAATATTGGCTCTGTACCAATATTGACCCTCCGTTACCTCTGCTATGGTAATTTGTTTTGAACAGAACACAGGATGAGTTTTTGTGTGAGAGGACGCTCTCCGAAAGATACACGATTATAAAGTTTTGATAAACTGTGCAACTCACCCACTATATCGGTCAATTTTACAATGTAGTATACGAATTCGGTCGCTTGGATATTCGCCTTTGAATACTATAAAGCCTGTTCTATGCCTGGAGAACAGAGAAACACACTCACACACCTGGTATTTACGATTATAAACAATAGCAAGAGTTTAATAGCACAAAAGAAATGAGATCTAAACGGAGGTTGATCTCAACGCAACTAATAATATGGCGTTATGTAATATATTATAGAAAAGTATTAAAAGAATATAAAACGCAGAATTATAATAAAACGGTAACGATTATTTGTTTGAACACGGAGAAGTTAAACACTATTTAACGTGGAAGGTTGAGTCCATTCACTATAAACTTAGGAATCTCTGGCTCGAAATGCAATTAATAGTTAAAGAAAGAAATTATGAATCCACGGACACCTTGTCACGCTCTCCGCGACTGTACGACAAAGAGTGACTTCAGCTTCGCGCCCCCGGGAGCGTCCGGCCGCTAAGCCCGCTCGAAGAAAAAGCTGACGCTGCAATCCCAATCATGCCCTAGCAACCGATGCATGATGTCATTAGGTAGTCGCACCTTCATCCTTCCATACTGTATACTTGTCTCACGCATTCTCGCACTCAGATTAAATCAATTTCACGCAGTATGAGATCCCCTGCTTATTCTCTAAGGCGCTTCTGTGAATAATGCTGATGCCTCAGCACAGTCCCACGTTCAGGGTGCAGCGCAGCGACTAAGTGTTGCGACGACGACGGTCCCAGTACCGGATGTTCCCGTTATCTAAGATAAAATACAGTAAGCAAAAGTGCGCTCGACGAAGGTTTTCCCAGAACTCTGGGAATTGTCGATGCACTCTGTGTATTAACAAACAAAAACTACAAGAAAGGAAAAATTTAAATTTTTACGCCCTTTTGGGATGTAACACCATTATGTATAGAAATGTTAATCGCTCTACCAACTATTACCACGTGTTTATCTGTTTACAACTTTCTGAAAAACTGTAATTTAAGAATCTAATGTACAAACCGAACAAAATGTAAATATTCAGGTATAGCAGAAATGAACCTCATCCGAGGTTCCAAATGCTTAATAAAAAAAAAGTGTCAAAGATAGCTGTTGACATACATATTTGAAGAATATGAATAATACTGTATTATATAAAATAAAATACCGCGCTACCACTATTACATCACAAACTACTACTATATCACAAACTGCGGCTTCCTTCTTTGATTCCATAGCAATGGAATGATCACACACACTTATCAACACTACAGTAACGAACCACGCAGGAATGGAATAATTCACAAATTATGAATATTCCATATGTATTAATATCTGCGCAGTAAATAAAAACCCGATTGCTTTCTGCGTCTTCACCGTAGTGCAAACGGCAGAAAACTGATCTGTTAGCGTTGTCGCTGCATTCGTTACAGATGCTGAGAAGCAGAACAAAAGATAGTGGGAAAAGGACGGATATATGCGTTCTGTTCCTCTCTTTCTCATTGGGATTGGTGTATGCTGATACATTTACATAGAGTATGTACTTCCGGAAACACTTTTTAGTGCAGAAATGTGCACAGGAAAGGATTTTGATTATCCTGTGTATATACATTTGACGTATCACCTTTGCGCGTTTGAACCTTTACGCGGGCCGAGACGTGACGCTCGGTCCCTTGTGAAAGTGAAATACAAAATATTGAGTGAGTGCGAAAGACAGTTTGGGCTCTGTCCAGCGGTTTCAGGAAATAATCGCAAGTTGTGTAGTAGGATCACCTACAGGAGTGGTGGTAATGTGTGCGTGAACCGACGCCGGCGATTGTTTTCTGGCAACGTTGGCCCTTGAGGCTAGCAAATGCTCGATCGTCAGATATACGAGCGACTGCCGCACAGTAAAGATCGTAAGTACCTTCTTTTTCACTATATGTGCCGGTTATTATGAAAGTGGTCTAAGTCCAAATTTTTCGTTTATTACATTTCACTTTTTTTTTTACGTATTATATCAATATGATACACAATAAACGTAAAGTTCAATTTCTTTTTTTTTAATTTCGACCGACGCCGCTTTCATAATAACTGACATACTTTTACATTTTATTTCCAACCTATGACTGTATTTAGACATATTCCGGGTGAAGTTTCATTACCGTCATAGTATTGTTGTAATTTTTTGTGCAAAATCTATCGTGTGAACTGTGATTGTTTGAGTGTCTGCGTGTTTCTCAAGCTACGTATCGCCATTGCGAGGCTGCCTCGCGTGGCACACCTCGCGGAGTGGAGAGTCTGGAGACTACCTCGACCATGAATACTTTACGAGGCATTAGCCGTCGATTTTTCGACGTGCTCAAAGGTGCCTCGCGGCCCCAAGATCAAAAATCGCATGGCTCGGGCGACGCAAATATCATACTGGAGGTAGCGTGAGACTGTCGCACGAGCCTGCCTCGCAAAGTGATCATGACCGAGGTAGTCTCCAGACTCTCCACTCCACGAAGCCTGCCTCGCGCGGTCTTAGAGCATATATACATGGATGTCTCATTGCCTAAGATTGACTGCCTTGAAACTGTCGCCAACATCACTCGAGAGAGAAAGACATGTGCGAACTGGGGCGAGAGAGAAAAGTATTGAAGTCCCAATCGATCGTAATGCGCATGCGCCGATATCGTACGAGAGAGAAAGACATCGGCACATGTCTTTCTCTCTCGCACGATATCGGCGCATGCGCATTACGGTCGATACGGACCTCTATACTTCTCTCGCTCACACATGTCTTTCTCTCTCGCACCATGTTGGCGACAATTTCAAGCTTTCAATGAGACTTCCATGTATATATGCTCTAAGCGCGCGGCATCCTCGCAATGTCGATAGGCAGATTCACGCTCAGAGATTCGTGTATTCATTCTCACGTAGAATAAGAAAGTTGTTATAATTTACCCACGAAATGTCTAGAAAAGATATATACATTTGGGTGCAATATAGACTTCCTTTAGTTGAAACTGAAGACAAGTATTAAACAGTTTCTAAACATCAGAAGTGGAAAAATCGGATATTTTAAAATCACAAATGTTTGACATTTGAAAATACAGATATTTTGAAACTTGATAACCTCAAAATTACAAATTTTGGAAATGTTTGAATTTCAAAGCATTCGAACTTGGAAATTTCAGCATTTAGAAATCTGAAGATTCTCCTCCTGCGCTAAATCTTGGCTAAAGGGAGCCTATATTGTACCCAAATGTACCAACTTTATAAACGTGTATTCTTCTGAGAGTTGGGCAAAATGTAATCTAATTATAAATTATAAATTACGATTAAAATGTAATTATGTAATTGATTACACATTATTTTCTACAATCTTTAATTTAGATAGTTGACAAAATTGTGGTCAACTACCTAAATTAACAAATACAGAGAATAATGTGTAATCAATTACACAATTACATTTTAATCGCAATTTGTAATTTGTAATTAGATTACATTTTGGCCAACTCTGGCTCTTCTACTGCACTTTCAAATCCATTTTAATTACGTTCAATAGTTTCACTGTTTCTTTGACTCTTTTTTAGATGTCTGGAAAAGAAGGCAGCAATCAGAGGGGAGAAAAGGATGTGACTCCGTCTCGGGGACCGAGTCTAAACAGCAAACAGCCTCCGTCACCAAGACGGAGTCGAACAAGTAGCCGGACTCCGTCACGAAGACGGAGTCGAACGAGTAGTCGGACTCCGTCTCCGCGACGGAGTCCTCGCAGGGAGCATGAATGGATGCAAATGGCGAAGCAGTATAAGAAGCAAGTATGTAGATACGTAGGCGATCTAACGCAAACATTTTTTACATTCTCACGAAAGTGTGAAAACATTATTGCAGTAATTAACATAAGATTTATGTTTATTTTTCACATTACAGTACAGCGAGCTCAGAAAAAAGCCGAGGAGGATTAAATATGGAGGAGGAAGAGGTCGCAGAGGAGGAGGAGGCAGAGGAGGAAGAGGGGCCAAATTTTTTTTATTTTAATTGATTTTCATATTATACTAAACAAATATATATCATATATGTAGTCAATCATTTTTTTATTCGAAGGCCTTTCATCCGTCGGCCATGAATAATTTTCTCGTATTTATTCGTACTTTAGTCGAGAATCATATATTTAGTCGAGAAAGTACGAATAAATATGAGAAAATTATTCATGGCCGACAGTTGAATTCCCCATGATTAAATTAATTCAATCATAGTGCTTCAAATAAAAATTGGCTCGGGTTATTTAAGTAATGCTCATCTTTGGTATTTTGCCACCCTGATAACCAGATCTGAGGCGCAGAGCCTGACGTCAGATCCGTAGTCATCTGTGTCCGCATTAGGATGCGTTCTGAGGTACAGAGCCTGACATCAGGACCTGACGTCAGATGGGCAGCAGATTTGCAGCAGATCCTGCCGTTCGCCTGACACGTCTAACAGCGCCATCTGAGGGTCAGAATTGGCAAACAATTCCATACCCGTGACGTCACACGGCCGTCCCTACGCACCAACACAAATGTTTATTGCTGTAGGTGTATCCCTACCCCTATATAACCTGCCAGCAAATTCTGCAGTTCATTAAATAATTAATTCTACTTATTTCCAAAAATATTTATTTATTCTTTAAAATCGTTACAGAATAATATAAGTAGCGCATATAAATTCAACGAAGAACATTCAATATTTACATTTATAAATCCATATACAATACGTCCCGTAACCAGTGGTACATGTTAGGTGCGATATCAGAAAATTTCCTATATTTTCGACTTCGTTTTTCTGCAGAATCACCATATTCCGTATTGCGTTAGCGCTGAAAACAAATAGAACATTAGTATAAAATTAAACGTAACGTATGAATAAACAGGATACATGCGATACTTACTTCAGCTCCATCTCCGCACAGCACACAGCCCAGGCGATCATGCATGCTCCTGCGAACATTAACATTTATAAGAAAACATGTGTTAAATTATTATTTACGAAACAAGACGCTAAACATTCGCACTTCGCGCATAACCCTATTTTTCTGTCTTGCAGATAATGTGACTCTCGATTTTCGCGACGTAGATAATTGGAAATTATTCAATACCATAATTACGTTTGCTTTCTGGATACTTCGAGATGATTTGTCTGGATATTGATGCTGAGAATCGCGTGGAATATTTTTCGAGTGTTTCTCTTCAAACACAACGGATACCTCTTTGAACAAACAGTATGTAGATGTAACACGTGTACCAATGTGGCGGTACAATGGGCTACGCTCGGATTGGCTGCGCTATAGTGCCGAAACTCGTGATTGGTCAAGACTCTTCGTCCAGTTTGCGTTCGTTTGCGAGGTCTGAGGTGGCCGACAAAACCGAAAAATATTCCACGCGATTCTCAGCATCAATATCCAGACAAATCATCTCGAAGTATCCAGAAAGCAAACGTAATTATGGTATTGAATAATTTCCAATTATCTACGTCGCGAAAATCGAGAGTCACATTATCTGCAATATTTTTCGGTTTTGTCGGCACTGACTGCCACTAACTGCCACTGCCAGTGACTGCCACCGGCCCACCACCACCTCAGACCTCGCAAACGAACGCAAACTGGACGAAGAGTCTTGACCAATCACGAGTTTCGGCACTATAGCGCAGCCAATCCGAGCGTAGCCCATTGTACCGCCACATTGGTACACGTGTTACATCTACATACTGTTTGTTCAAAGAGGTATCCGTTGTGTTTGAAGAGAAACACTCGAAAAATATTCCACGCGATTCTCAGCATCAATATCCAGACAAATCATCTCGAAGTATCCAGAAAGCAAACGTAATTATGGTATTGAATAATTTCCAATTATCTACGTCGCGAAAATCGAGAGTCACATTATCTGCAAGACAGAAAAATAGGGTTATGCGCGAAGTGCGAATGTTTAGCGTCTTGTTTCGTAAATAATAATTTAACACATGTTTTCTTATAAATGTTAATGTTCGCAGGAGCATGCATGATCGCCTGGGCTGTGTGCTGTGCGGAGATGGAGCTGAAGTAAGTATCGCATGTATCCTGTTTATTCATACGTTACGTTTAATTTTATACTAATGTTCTATTTGTTTTCAGCGCTAACGCAATACGGAATATGGTGATTCTGCAGAAAAACGAAGTCGAAAATATAGGAAATTTTCTGATATCGCACCTAACATGTACCACTGGTTACGGGACGTATTGTATATGGATTTATAAATGTAAATATTGAATGTTCTTCGTTGAATTTATATGCGCTACTTATATTATTCTGTAACGATTTTAAAGAATAAATAAATATTTTTGGAAATAAGTAGAATTAATTATTTAATGAACTGCAGAATTTGCTGGCAGGTTATATAGGGGTAGGGATACACCTACAGCAATAAACATTTGTGTTGGTGCGTAGGGACGGCCGTGTGACGTCACGGGTATGGAATTGTTTGCCAATTCTGACCCTCAGATGGCGCTGTTAGACGTGTCAGGCGAACGGCAGGATCTGCTGCAAATCTGCTGCCCATCTGACGTCAGGTCCTGATGTCAGGCTCTGTACCTCAGAACGCATCCTAATGCGGACACAGATGACTACGGATCTGACGTCAGGCTCTGCGCTCTCACGGCAGACCCTGCTGCCAATCTGACGTCAGATTGCAGACATCTGGTTATCAGGGCATATAATTGAGGCAGTGAGAGCCACAACGAACTAACCCACATTTTTTTCGAAATTGAGTTAGTAGCAATAAAGTATTCCAATAGACTCTACTAATCATATACAATAGGAAAAAAATTTAAAGTGGGTTAGTCCGTTGTTGCTCTAACTGCCTAAATTACTATAACATAGATTCGGCTGCGATTTCAAGTGCTGTAGGTATGTGTTACGGTAAAAGCGCTAATTTAGTAAATGTATACAATTCCCAGCAGTTCCTAGTCAATGTATGCCTAAAATGCATATAACCTAACCTACAATCGTCCGAAAATGCATACATTGACTGCATCACGCTTTTACTGTGGCAAATGTATCCAGCTAACGCTTCAGTTTTGCTATGATTCCACGTTGGCAGTCCTGTGGGGAGCGCGTTAGCGAGTTTCCCCTCTATGTTCCTCCACCTCTCCGGCATGTGGAGAGTGTGGGGGGGGGGGGTCGTCGTCTCCGACGAGACGCAAGAGCTGCCATGTTGCTCTTGCCTTGGCGTCCTCGTGAGGATCGGACGCACAAACCACAAATATACATTCACGCTCATCGAGCTAACCACGTGTTAAGTTATTAACCACGATCCCGTTAGTCCATCTTAACTTGAAGCTACACGCGTCTATCGGAACTCCTCTACTGGCAGTCCTACAGTCCTCCCGAGTAGGCGCCATCTCGTGTCCACTAGCTGAACTAAATTTGTCACGCGACGTTCTCTGTATTATCGCCAATATGGCAGGCAAGGGTTAAATTACTTCATATGGTTTTCATATCTACACATCTCATATTATGCATCTAACTTAATTTATATTCGGTGCCTACAAAATGTTCCAGCTACACCAAGCTATCACACTGCACCATACAGTCGATAACTTTAAATATATTCGGGTGGCTCGACACATTCGAGTTATTCGAAACATACGAGCTGCTTGAAAAAATCGAGCTACCCGAAACACATTCGAGCGGCTCGAAAAAATCGAGCTACCCGAAACATTCGGGTTACAATATTCATGGAATATTGTCTCCCATGTATCCTATCGAAACAACCATCTCTTCTGGACAAGATGGAAAGAGTGTATTACTGCTCGACTTGCTCTGGGTCTCCGAAACGCTGCTCACAACAATGTCACCTTGGCTGAAGCCAAATTACCTACGCTAGAACAACGTGCAGCATATTTGGGAATGAAGTATACGACCAGAATTGCGACTCAACCAACCCATTTCATAAATGGTCTTCTAGAAAGTCTCTGCTCCATCCACCAGAGACTCGCTCACAAACTTCATACTCTTCCCCGTCTCCTTACCAGGGTAGCAAACGAGGTGTTGAAGTTCTCACCTCTTCTGGCTCCTAATTACGGCTTTTTAATACCTCTAGCACTACTCCCAGCGTTGCATGCGCCTGCTGAATGCAACCTCCAATCTGGTGCACTCTTAAAAGACAGCACTAACATCAATTCAGAATTCAATGACATGATGAATAACAACTACTCTGGCTTCATCACCATTTACACTGATGGCTCCAAGACTTCTAACGGGGTTTCTGTCGGCGCAGCATGGTACTGCCCCGAATTAGCAAAGGCAGAATCAATCAGCCTTAACAAGCAAGCCTCCATCTTCAGAGCTGAGTGCATCGCAATCTGCAGATTGCACTTGACCTCACGAAAACTCACCACAGCTCTTATCTCATATGCACTGATGCTCTCAGCGTTCTTCAATGTCTCCTCAACCCTACTCCCCGCCATGGAAACAAATACATCTGGGACATAAAACTAAAGCTGACAGGTGACTCTTCTCAACTTAATTCACAAACAATTAAATTCATGTGAGTACCCTCCCACAGAGGCTTGATTGGCAATGAGATGGCCGACCATCTCGCTAAGCAGGCGACTAACAGACCATCACATCCATACTGAAGGATTCCTGCGAGTGACCTCAACGCATCCTTCCAATCGGAAATGTGGGACAATTCCTTCAACCAGTGGCTAAATAAGGCTAATCCGCCCGAGGGTACTCCATTAGAACAAGCTTATTTTCAACATTTCTTTACCAGAACCACTCGCCCGTGGTTCTATTATTCTCACATTCCCAGAGACCTGACAGTTTGGATCTGTAGAGCTCGATTCAACCACTACAACTTAAACAAATCTCTCCAAAAAATCCAAGCGATTGACAGTTCAGCGTGCCAATGTGGAGCGGAAGAGCAGGACCTAAACCACTTTAGTAACCAATGATGGAGGAGAGGAAAAGGGGTCACCAAATGAAAAGGAAGATGCGTTTCGCCCCGGGTCTATCAGAGGACTCGTCAGTAAGGCTGTCCTGGCAGACCCTGCCTCAGACGCTGGGATCTGAGGTGCTGGACGGAACGGGTATATATACGGAAGGAGTGGTGTGTGACCACTCGCGAGAGAGCGTCGGGCGTGGAGCGCCGAGTGGCCCTCTGGTGGAGACGGCACGTCACGCGAGACCGCCACACTACGTGATCTAGCAGTGCCCCCTCACTGCCTCACACAGAAGCCGACTGATACTCGCACTCAGTCGGCATGGCTGGCAACTGCCTCTCCATATTGAGTGCTTTCTCTCAAAGCCTTACCTCAAGGAAATAAAACTTGTCCATCAATTCCTTCTCTACAACGACATCGTGGCGTAACTAAATAAACTATCATGATAAATAAAGTTAAAAGCTCAATCGCTAATACTGCGTTTCAAGTTCATCGATAAAACTACCTAACATATTTATTTATATGATCTGTAATTCTGTTCTCTGCTACACTGTACATACTCGGACCCATGGTCTCTTTTCAGAGCCTAGGGCCTTTTATTTTTCTTAATAAACAACAACAATAGGCGTGGGGATGAAATTTGGGCCCCTTACCCTATATGAACGACCTGGTTAGTGAGTGGTTCCATGAACCTACTTGTCCCCAGACAGGTTCATATAAATAGAGTGCTACTGGCTTGAAATTCAAAACGAGTAGAACTCGTTTTTTTCGAACCGCGCCAAGTACTCGATTATGCAAGTAATATTTCAAATAGCTGTAATATTCGAATAAAAATCATAAAATTCGATCTTTTTAAATGATTTGAGTGGCTTGTATATTTGAACAGCTTGCTTGCATACAAGCTACTTGATTTCAAATGCATAATAGAGCTGTAATTATTCGAATATTCGAATATTCGAATATTCGAATAATTCGAATAATTTCGAATACGAATAATTTCTTCGAACCTTCGAATATTCGAACTTCGAACCTTCGAATATTCGAATATTCGAACGTTCAAACATTCGGATCTATTGAATTTCTGATTGTACCGAATAGGAATATGAACGTGAAATATTTGTTCACAGTTTATCGTGAAATTCTTTTCATATTGGCCTTTACAATTATTTGTTTTTCAAACGATAATTTTTAAACTTTATTAATCTTTGGTAAATTTATACATTTTGAAACAAAAACAACCATCAGTTATTATTATTATTATTTTTATAATAATGAGTGGACAATCCCGACGGAATCGGCCAAGGGCCCCTTCCTCTAGGCCCACCCGTGTCCCATCATAAGCGGATGACAAACAGTATAAGCAGACTTTTTTGTAGGAAGCTAAAACCCCATAGAGGAACTATAATATTTTTATTTTTCCCTCGTTATTATAACGTTATTTTTCTAAATTTATAGAGTAGGTATTATTCGCTTTATAGACACCATCTTACTCATTAATAGTAATTTTTAACCGACTTCAAAAAGGAGGAGGTTATGTATTCGATCCGTATGTATGTTTTTTTATTTTTTTTTTTATGTTTGTCCCCTCATAACTCTTCAGCATATGGACCGATTTTGATGATCTTTTTTTTATTCGAAAGAGGATGGTGCCCCGTTGGTCCCCTCCTACACTGCATCAACATTAACCTAATATTTTGCCAGTTCTGGTTAATAATAAAGACTATTGTCACCTAATTATTATTATTTTATGTACGTACGCGCATATCTCCTCAGCATGTTGTATCAATATATATAAAACTAAAAAGTTAAAAATAAAAAATTTTAAAAAAAAATTAAAACCGACTTCAAAAAAATAAAATTGCATTAAAAAGTAAAAAATAATTTTTTCCCTTATTTAATCTACGACTCTCATTTTTTTTAAGTCGGCGCCAGATTTACACAGTGCAAATGGTGCGGCGCCGACTTAAAAATATGAGAGTCGTAGATTAAATAAGGGAAAAAATTATTTTTTACTTTTTAGTGCAATTTTATTTTTTTGAAGTCGGTTTTAATTTTTTTTTAAATTTTTATTCTTTGTTTCTGTAACCTACTCCCACACGCGCGAATGTCTCTCCCTTCTCTCAGGATGTAAGGCCCGATTATCTCTCGTGGTACGCGATGTAAGTGACTTTGTCACTCGACAAATTAATTGTAAGTGAATGATTGAAAATATCATGATGAAAAAGAACTCATTGGCCCGATGGATAACCAAACAAGGAAAAAACGTTGTTGTCCGTATGGTGATTTTAACGAGAATAATGCGTTGACGATGAACGAACACGACTGTTTTCAAATAAGGATAAAATGTATGAATGATACAATGTTATCCCGTAAAGGGAAGCAAAGAATAAAATTACTGCTATTGCTATTAATGAGCATTATGATTCCACATTAAATATTTTAAATATACTAGGTCCCTAAATTTAAATAGAATTTATACTTTTCGTTGCAAAATTCATAGAACCAAAGATTAATAAAATTCCAAATTTACAGTTTGAAAAACAAATAATTGTAAAGGCCAATATGAAAAGAATTTCACGATAAAGTGTGAACAAATATTTCATGTTCAGATTCCTATTCGGTACAATCAGAAATTCAATAGATCCGAATGTTCGAACTTTCGAATATTCGAAGGTTCGAAGTTCGAATATTCGAAGTTCGAATATTCGAAGTTCGATGTTCGAATATTTGAAGTTCGAAGTTCGAATATTCGAAGGTTCGAAGTTCGAATGTTCGAATATTCGAAGAAATTATTCGAATTCTGTGGTATTCGAATATTCGAATATTCGAATACTTAGATTATTCGAATACTTAGATTATTCGAATATTCGCTACAGCCCTAATGCATAACTTGAATCTTTCGAGCTGTGCGACCGACTTTGAATTACTTAAAAATTCTGATACTAATCGAAAATTGGAACCAATAATAACCATTATTACTTAATAATGATGGGTATTTGATTTAAGCATTATATTCAATATAAGTATACAGGGTGTTCGGCTACACGTGGGAATAAATTTAAGGAGTGGCCTAGACACCAGAATAAGACGAAAATCAAGAGTAACGATATTGCGGTTGAGGCTGCGTTTGTTAGTTATAAGTATTTAATGATATACCTAAGAGCAGGCAACAAGCGTGCAGCGGTGCACGCGGAGCAAGTCAGGCGATGGGTCGAACAGTGGTAGTCAACGTTACTGTCGCACAGGGTCTCTCACCTCAGAGAAGCTGCGATGAAATTTATGACACTCGATATTGCCACACGATTTTGCGAAACTTTTAAAAAATTGAAGGGTATCCGGTATCGTTGAATTACACCAGACCTGACTAGTCGCTAAAATCCATTGCTTCCACTCTACAGTCCACTGTGCTATCGAGTCACACACGTGCAGAAATCACCCCAAAGAAATAACAGAAATATCATATCTCTTGCATTATAACGTGTAAAGAAAGTTATAAAACAACAAAAATTTACGTGCACTAAGATTCGCCACGAAAAAAAAAAACAGGTTCACACGCATTTGGACAATTGAAACTAAAACCCCTTAATAATTTTAAAGTATGTTTTTCGCCGTAAATTTGGTGGTCAACTGAACGTTTGTCTACTTCGCGATGTGTCGATGCTCGTGCAGATAACTTAACATCGGCAGAGCTATGTTGACTATAAGAACTACCAAAACGAAATGCGCGTTTATAAAGTGAGCGCGATTAACTTGAACGGGCCGTGCCGCGAACAAATGGGCCCAAATTATTTTATCACCCCAGGTGTGTCAGAAGGTTCGGAGGTCTTTCTTTCTCGTTCATTATAGTTTGAAAATACTTGAACTTACTCTGCATCAGTTTAGGAGAACTCTCTTGGGTTGATCGACGACGACGTCAGTCTCGCCAAATTCTTCGGGCGCAGTACATCAACCAAGCAATAGAGCTGTTCGAGTACTCGAATATTCGAGTAGCTCGACATTCGAGTCGAGCCGGGACTCGGTTTCCGAGTCGAGCCGAGCGCTCGAAAAAACCGAGCGGCTCGAATGAAGGGAGTGACTCGAAAGAACCGAGCGGCTCGATCAAAGTGAAGTTCACACAAGCCCGAGGAGTTTAAAAATAGTTAGAGATTCTTTTAATACGATAACTTCAAGATTATAAATTAATCAATACCCACTTGGAAACGGTTTAACCAAGCCGCTCGCTTTAATCGAGCCGCTCGCTTTTTAATCAAGCCGCTCGCTTTAATCGAGCCGCTCGCTTTTTAATCAAGCCGCTCGCTTTAATCGAGCCGCTCGCTTCATTCGAGCCGCTCGCTTCATTCGAGCCGCTCGCTTCATTCAAGCCGCTCGGTTCTTTCGAACGCTCGGCTCGGATCGGTTATTCGAACCGAGTATATCCCGGTTCGCTTGTTCCGAGTACTCGAACAGCTCTACCAAGCAAGCATACAAATAAACTCATTCAACTGTTTTCGTTTTGGTGATCCGCACATTCAACCTAGCTTTGCTGATATTAATTTATTTAAACGAGCATCGACACATCGCGAAATAGACAATCATTAAGAGTTATCAGATTTTAAATTTGTGTTCTTTATATAAATTTTTCACACGTTTTAGTGGAAGAGATCTGATATATTTTTATTTGGGGCGGGGGGCTTCGGTACGCGTGTATCTCGATAGCACAATGGACTACAGTGAATACAATGGAAGCAATGGATTTTAGCGAGTCTGTCAGGTTTGGTGTTATTCAACGTACCCTTCAATTTTAAATGAAGTGTCGCAGAATCGTGTGGTCATGTCAAGCGCACCATGACCCTGTACATAGTGGGTTGAAAACCCGCTTTTTGTGGCCAAAATTCAGTTTTTCAAGTTTAATATTTTCATAAAAATTTTACATTTTATTTTTATAGTATATTTATTATATTTACTTATATTATGTTTATATTATATTTATAGTAAGTAGTAAATGGGTTTATGTATGGGTTTACGCGTCCACTCCGCTCCTTCTTCTTCTCCCTTTAGTATCCCACTTATTGTTGAAGTTTCCATTTTCAGCTCCTTACAGTCTTGTAGCGTGTGCCCCAGCGTCTCTTTAGCCGCTTTACATAGTCTGTATACTGTCCCTTTTTCTTCCTCCCAGTACTTATTTCCTCGCTCTTCGTTCCCACATCTGAACCTTGCGATCATGCATTGGTCTCTGCCTCTGTAGTTTCCGTTTAGATACTTTGCTCTCGGGTTATTCCTGATTTCTATGTAATATACGTTATATCTACCGCCTAGTATTCTGTCGTATTGCCATTGAACCTGCTCTGCCCTGTCTCTTTGCGCTAATTCATTTCCCTGTCATTTTCTTCCATTTCGACTTTTTCTCTTCTTGCTTCGCGTCTATTTCCCTCCAGCAATCTTGTACTATTTTATTCTGTTTCAGGTGTTTCGTTTCCTCCTCATATTTTGTTGCCGTTTTCCCCGCTTCTATCCTTACTTTGTTCGTTGTTGTTCCCTCCAAAATTAGATATGCTGGTGTATTGACGTCCAAACCTAAAGTCCATCTTATGTATAACTCCTCCTTTTTCTCTACTTGTTGTGCTTCCGTCTATTCCCAAATTTCTGATACGTACAGCAAGATACTTTTAACTATGCTTTTGAATATTTTCATTCTTCTCTCGATATTGTTCTTGAACATTTTTTGTGCTATTCCCCATATCTGCGCCATTGCTATTCTTGCTTCCTTTATGACTTCCCTTATATGCATCTCTGTTCCTTCATTTTTCTGTAAATTATAAGCACCCTAAGTATTTAAACTCCTTTACTTCTTCCAGTCTATTCCCCTGCCAGACCCATTCTTCTCTCGTTTTCTTCCCTCTTCCTACTCTAACTCCTCCCGCTTGGTTTTTGCTCATGGTGACCTTCAGATCTGCTACATATATTGTACATAACGTTGGACTTAGTGGGCATCCCTGTCTGACCCCTTTTGTTGTCAAGAATTTGGATGACATTTTTCCATTTGCTTTTATCTGATTTCTTGTTTCTCTGTGAATTTCTCCGATTCTCATCCTCACGCGTTTATTTATTTTCTTTTTTTCCATGATGTTTTGAAATTTTACTCTATCCAGTTTGTCAAATGCAGCGCTTAGGTCCGCAAAAAAGATATACCTACAGCTTTCCCCCTTTTTCTATATTTCTCTGTTGACTACATAGTTCAGAATAAAAATGTTGTCTATTGTCGACCTACCGCTCCTGAATACTGCTTGTGTTTCTGGTATTATGTGGTTCTTCTCCAATTCCTCTTTTAATCTTTTCTCCAGGACCATAGCATATATTTTGTACGCTGTGTTTAGGATCGTTATACGCCGGCAATTGCTCACGTTTTCTCTATCTCCTTTTTTGAATATTGGTGAAATCATCCCTTCTCTCCATCTCTCCGGCAACCCTTCTCCCTTCCACACTTTATTGAAAATTTCTGTGATTCTTGTTACTATTTTCTCGTTACCGTAAATCCAGGCATCATTTTCTTATTTGTCTTCCCCTGCTGCTGTATTCTTTTTCAATTTCCTGATTTGTTCTTTTACTTCTTCTTCTGTTATTCCCCCCCCCCCCCCGTGTTGTCTACTTCTCCCCCTTCCCTACTTCCTTTTTACAGTCTACGCCTTCTGGCAATGTTTTGAAATGATCCTTCTATTCCTTTAAATTTATTTTATTGGAGATTCCTATTCTTTTCTTTTTTCCTTCTTTATATATTCCAGTATTTGATTTTCTCCCTTTAATTGCATTATCCCATTTTCTGTATTTTTTTTTTGTAATTTCCTTCTCGTTTCTTCGCACACTTTTTTGTACTCTCTTCTTTTCTTCTTGAAGTCTTCTTTGTCTCTTTTACCTCTTCTCCAGTTCCTCAAGGCTTTCCTGACTTCCGTTTTCTTTTTTGTACAATGCGAATTCCACCACTTAAAGCTGCCCATTTTTCATGTTTTAATATTTACTTCCTCATTCCGTACTGCATTATTTACTTTTCCTACCATTTCTTCTACCATTTCATTCACCTCCGTCCTATTAAAGTTTATTTTTTTTAATTCCATTTGAAACTCTATATTATATTTATATTATATTTTATATTATATTTTATTTTTTAAATTTTTTATATTTATACCTACATTTGGTTACTTTTTGTGTCATTTATCATATTTTAGTTATATTAATTGCATTAACTGTATTTTGGTTGAAAATATCGATATGACAGTATTTTGAATTTTGGCCACAAAAAGCGGGTTTCCAGCCCACTGTGCCGTGCGACAGTGGCTTTGACTACCACTGCTCGACCTCTTGTCTGACTTGTCCCGCGTGCACCGCAAGCGATTTGCCTGCTTTTAGGCATATGTTTAAACGCTTATAACTAACAAATGAAGTCTCAACTGCAAAATCGTTATTCATGATTTCTTATTCTGGTGTCTAGAATCACCTCTTAAACTTATTCCCACGTGTAGCTGAACACCCTGTATGTTATTCTGAACAACTCATATTACTGACTACTAGCATTCACTGTTCATAATTGGTACCCACTAATTTTATTCGCTGAATTTAAAATCATTATTAATTTTTCAACTTATGCAGACATATGTACCTACATTAGTAATTAGGTACAATAAAATACAAAATTATATGAAGAACTTAACGTCCACGGATAATCAACCCTATAGGTACATATTTTACCATTTTTTTGTTCCTAACATATAGCAACATTTCTGTTCACGAAATAATCTCTTTTCCTTTGAGTTCATTTTATTCTCATAAGATTCCTGATTAATCGAAGCTTGTTGTTTTTCAAGCAGCTCAAAAGGATTTGTGTAATTACTTCAAATCCAATAGCAGGAATGTAAGTAAATAGTTAAAACGTTTAAGCTGCTCAAATTATTGGGGAAAATGGAATTTTTTCAAGTTTGCTTGAATAATTATTCAGCTACTTAGACACTCGAGTACCTGCATGGCTTGGTTCGAAAGATTTTGACCCGAGTTCAGTGAATTTTCAAGCTATTTGGACAGTTCTAGCTATCACCCCTATCCAAAAGATACATAAAAGAAGTAACTTGACAAAATAGTGGCGCTGTAAATTAAATATTTTTTAAATATATTTCTACTTCTATGGAGCGCAGGAATGTATATTGCACATATGTATTGACTTAATTTTAATTCTAGTAGGGACGATACACGGGGTGTCCCAGAATTGGGGGACAATCCGGAATATGCAGTATCCTAATGGAAGAAGACATCGAAAAGTCCTTTACCGTTTTGGGATCTGAGGTTTCGTTCTTGAGATATGAACAGTTGAATATTAGTGGTAGAACTTCCGGGACGCGCAGTTTAAAGTCGAGTCAGCTGAGCGCGCAGTAGCATACGTTGGTACGCACAGGTAGGAGGCGCGAGGTGATATACAGTTCACACACATAGTAGAGCCGACCGCGCGCGCTGTTTCAAACCCTGAAAATAGGTTAGAGGCGCTAAGCCAGACCTAAGCCAGATCCATTTTCATGGTTTGAACCAGCACGGTCGGCTCTACTCTGTTTGTGAACCTGTATCTACGTGCATCTCCTGCGTGTGCATGCTAGGGGTTACTGCTCCGCGTCAGCTGTTTCGGTTTTAAATTGCGAAGCCCGGATGTTCCACCGCTAATATTTAACTGTTAATGTCTCGAGAACGAAGCGTCGGATCCCAAAACGGTACAGGACTTTTCGATGTCGTTTTGCATGAAGAGTTTGCATGTTTCGGATTGTCCCATTATTTTGGGACACTTTATATGTACATATATGCACCTACTTTATATGGATGTAAAATTAACGCGTGGCTACACCTGTTACATCCCATCAAGGATGTCGCAACAGGGAAAGGCTGTGCCTTGTAGAAGGAAGGATAAAAATTATTTTCATATAAAAAGAAAATCTGTTTATTCAAAAGGAGAGATAGTTACTAGTTAACAATATATGCACATATTATTGGTGTATACCAACGCTATGGAACATCTTATTCAGGTAGTACTTTAGTTTCTCCAGTGAAGTGGGATAAAGTCCCCGTGCTAGTTTCCCCAGAACCGCCTTCCGTCCGAAACGCCTTGGCCTCTTTGACTTCACCATCTAAATGGTAACAGCCTATAAATCGAGAGGGTCAAGGTAGGGATAATAGGGACGGGTTCGCTGAGCCGAGCAGGATACCAGCTTCAAGACTCAGCGTCGGTAAAGGGGTAAGAAATGAGGTTTGTAAGGATGGGTTCACTGAGTCGAGCAGGATACCAGCTTCGAGACTCACAAGGGAACACCGCGAACCCGCACTCACCGATTGGAACGCAACTTTGTGGGTTTATAGAGTGACTTAAGACAAGAACAACGGTGTGTTCCATTCGGGCCCTATCGCTCTTTAAGTCGGTGAAAACTAACCTCAAAGTCAAATAGGCACTTCCACTTTTTCGCGTATGACTTCTAAAGTACAAGGGACAGAAGAAAATGTTTCGAACAGAAGTTTAATCGTACAATGAGCGCTGCAAACTTGTCTTAACAAAATTTTGAAAAGAGTTTAAAAAAATACCTGAACGAAAAACGATTTTCTTTGAACAGCACGCCTCCTATGAATAAATTGTATTACAAAGGGTATAACCGGTTAAGATGGTCAAATGTGCCCTTGAATCGAATTCGACTCACGATGAGTCATTCGAAAGCTTATAAAAAAGGAAACATTTGTGGCAAGTTTTAACTTTGTATCTCTACCCAGAGGGTAGTAAAGGCGGCAAAAATAGAAAATCAGGATTTTGCCGAATTTTTCCTATACTAGCTGATGAAAAATTTTGAAAGAAATCAGAGGCATTTCTGCTATTGGGGCACGTATTAGAGAATTGTTTCAAATTTCTAAATTGAAAAAGTAAGCTGTGAAAAATAAAAAACGCCAAAAAATGTTGAAAAATGCCGGATGTGTATCGAAGCAGTCTTAGTACTATAATTATATTTTTACGGTAAGTACGTATCATTGTCACTATTGTCCTGAATGTTTTTCAGATTTTTCAATTTGGTGCGCCGCAGTTAAAAAAATTAAAAACCGGTTTTTTGTCGTTTTTCCGTGTCAGAGTAACTTATACGTCGAACTGCTTCATGAAATAAGTGTTTTATGCGATCTTCAATGTTTATACGTACAGCAAAACATCATAGGAATGAAAGAAACTGAAAAACCCGAATCATTTAAAACTATGCATTGTAAAGTATCTACCGTATTTTCCAACGGCGTCGGTAGCGCAGCGGTAAATGTCAATGCTGTTAAACCGCTGCGAACTTTGTGAACGTAGGTTCGAGCCTCGAACTTCCAAGTCCTTTCCCCTAGGCTACTATGTTTTTTTCGTTAATTATATATATTTCCTAACTATACGACACAATGATCAATGTTTATTTTCAAATGTTTTAAGAATATTTGAAAAACATATTAACCTGAAATATACGTAAATATGATTTTGGACTGCCTTTTATGCCACCGTTTCTCTTGTCAAGTATCCTGTCAATTACGGCATTGTTTAACATTTTCTACACTACATTAATATGTGAAATTGGTTTTCAAATCTCTTGCCTTTAACAATTATGGATGGATAGCAACAAAAATCATGTTGTTGTTTTGCTACTATTTAGCCTTTTCGTCTATTAGATCATACAATTCTCTCTTTTATTCAAAATAGATGTATTCAAAGTAGATATTATGGGGACCGAGAAAGGATGTTTATACTGCAGTATCGAATGTGTCAGGAGTGTGGGGTATGAATGGTTTCTCAGAATGCACGTGGAGGATTTGGATTAGTGATGGGATCAAGTATATTGAAAGTAGGTTCGAATCTGACTGTATAGTTTCGAACAGTTCACGAGTACTTCGGAAAAAAAACACTACTTTCAAGTAGACTCGAACCTTGACGAGAAAGGTTCGAACTCTCTATAAGAACTTTGAGAAACGTCAGCGGTACTTGCAAGTATAATCGAAACTTGACCATTTATAGATTCGAATCCTTTATGATTACCTACTTTAACCAGGAGTTTTCTATTCGGTGCGAGTGTGTGATTTGTTTTCGGTGAAAATTACCTATGTACAAGTATTCCACATTACATTTAGTTAACTTTATTATCATTAACAATTAATTTATTTGGCAAATACACAAAATACTCTTAACATTTGTGAGGATTGAGGAATAATATTTGATTGACAATTTATTATAGCTTCAACCTATTTCGTTTTTTACTAACGACATTTCCTACCTTCGAAAATATTCTTTCTGATGGGAAGGAGATTCCCATGGTGCACAGGTAATAATATTTCATATAATAAATCAAATTCTGATGCAAAATCTGATCTAAACCAATATCATCGGTAGTAACATATAAACGAGTACTTAGTTGCTTTTTGAGTGGTATTATTTTGGACAAATTTATATTTTTTCGTTACTAATTTCTTTGGTAACTAAAAAAATATACGCAATATGGGCAGTATTATACTCAGAGTATTCCATTCAAGATCAGTTAATAATTCAAAATTATGTGTTAATGTGGCAACGCTAAGTTGCCGGACAATATCCGGAATCACAATCATAGATTTTTTTACTATGAGGTTCAAGGTATGTGCAAAACATAGTATGTTGGTCGTTCTAGATCTTAGCTGTTTAATTGCTAATTTGATATTTGCTGTGTTGTCTGTAACAACGCTTATAACTTACAAGGAGAGGTTCCCAGATGTCCGCCTCCAATTGCTTTGAATTTTGGATATGTTTTAGAGGACCGAAAAATAAGATATACGTGTTTTTTTATAGCGGCCCGTTTTCATATTTAGGGGGTGAAACCACCCCCCAAAGTTATGTAATGTGGACTACTTGTATTTTTCATCGAAAACAAATCACACATTTGCACAGAATAGGAAACTTCTGGTACTCATAAAAGCTTCGAATGGTAGTCAGCATAACAAAATAAATTATGAACCGATTCCAGAAACCTTGGTGATACTGATATTTTCTTTATAATTAAATTCACTATCGTATCAGGCTTCGATCATAAATTTTAGGTGTCATAGCTTTTCGTTATTAACATTTTTAGGCTTAAAGTTACTCTTTTTTCAGCATGTTTGTGTTCAAACATGCACCAAACATCGTCATTTTACTTTCTTTACCTTCTTATAGGCTGATACGATAGCGATTGATATAACATATAAGAGTATCTTTGGTTTCTGTATTTGCGACAATCCTACGTCGAGTTATACTGCATACCGTCGACGCTGCTTTTTATTATAGCAGAACAAGGAGCGCCACGTAGAAATCGAACTACTGGAAAATTAATTTTTTTTCTATCCTTGAATAACGAATAAGTAAAACCCATAAAGTTTTTTTACTGTAAGTTGTATACTTTTTTACAAAATAATCCTAAACATCACCTATTTTTTTTAGCGATTTGATGAGAATGTTCCCTTAAAAGTATTGTTTTTCTTTTTCAAAGCACTCGTGAGTCGTGAACTGTTCGAAACTATCCGGTCATCAAACTATCTGGTCACATAAATCGTACCTCATCAATTTTTCAATAATCAGTGAGTAGAACCGACATGTAATGGTAAAAACATAAAGTAAATGCAAAATGAGAAACAGAAATAAAACCTTCAAGCTTACACCCTAGTTTATGCGTGCTATAAATATAAACATTTAAAAGAATCAGGTATGATTGATGACATTTTACCAGTATATTTTAGCTGATAATAATCAAACAATGCAGTTTTATCCTGCATTTTTCTATTTTTCTAAAAGCGGGTTTATTGTAGAATATTTCACACTCATTTTATGTACATATTACATTTATTATGAAGTTTAAATCGATATGTATAAATAAACTGATCAATCATGTTTCCTAAAATCGTACAACTGCAATCGTACCAGTACGATTTGAAAACTTAAGTTATATGTCATATACAGGGTGTCCCAAAAATGCTGCGGGTCCTTAAAGGGGGTGATTCGGGGGGTGATTGCAAACAACTTTTTCCTTTGCGAAAATGTTCTCCGAGGTTTCGTTAACGAGATATTAATAAAAAGCACCGACCAATCAGAGCGCGAGTCTGACGGCCGAGTTCCCGCGCCAGCGTGGCTACGAGCCGCGCTACGACTGCGAACAAACAACTCGGCATGCATCGAAGAAAATTGCATAGAATGGCAAATGAAAAAGACGGAACAAATAAAATCGAACATGTTGTCATGGTTTGTTCGTCATTTAAAGTGAATAATGAATAAAGGATAAATGGATGAAAATCACGTGTAACGTAAAAAGACAAATACGCAGTTTTTTTTTAGAAGATTCGAAAATAATAATTATTTGAAGTGGGAGAATAAGGAATACGTAAATTTCCTTGTGTTAATAACGTAGCCACGAAAAGGTAATGTAACAGGAAATTAACGAAAAGTGATTGTAGTTCGTTATTGTGATAAAAATCCGTAATTCAATAACGGCCAGCACTGTTGGTGATAACGAATAAGTCTGTTTAAAAAGCCCGAATAAATATTTTGGTACGGGAATTTTGAGAATTATCGCCGGAAATAAGCCATCGCTTGCGTTAAATTTAAAAATTAATGATCACCAATAAAGTAACTAAAACTCACCCTTGTTGGAAATTCACCAGCAGCTTGCAAATCTGTGTCATAGGGTCACTGAACCGATCCTGGTCATCGATGGACGAACTCAGTGCACAGCTGGTCCCAGGTATACGACACTACCCAAAGTTAAGGGTCACAATGTCAGGTGCGTCCAGGTCAACGTACCGAATATTCACTTCACTGCACGGCTACTAACACTGATCACTTTATTTACTTTTCATGGAACGTGTTGTTCCTACGTTTTAAAAATTGGTGGCCCCGAAAGGGGCCGATTGTTATCAATTGAAGAATTGCTCCACATGGCGACCGTCATTGTCCACGCATGCTTCAGCGCGGAGAATTATTTGTCTTTGGACGCCGTGTAATGTTTGCGGCGTTACGTTTGCCACCGCTGCGTGAATAAGCGCAATTGCTTCTTCCGGGGTGTCCACCGGCTGACGATACACCTCATTCTGAAATGATTGTTGTACAACAAATACAAAACGTGAGTAAAAAAAAGAATATCTACAACAGGAATAAGTAAAGAGTAACAGCAATAATTAAATTACCTTCAGGTAGCCCCAGAAGAAAAAATCCAGCGGATTCATACCCGGTGACCGCGGGGGCCACGCAACGTGGGCCTTTTCACCGCCGCGGTCGATTCACCTGTCCTGAAAGGTTTCACCTAAATAAGTGCGGACATTCGAGGCGTAATGTGGCCCAGCTCCGTCCTGCTGGTAGTACATGTTCTGTCGGATCTCATATGGAATATTGTCCATAAGATCCGGTAGAACATGTTCTAAAAAATATTTATACGCTGGGCCGTCCAGCCTGTCTGGCAGAATGTACGGCCCAACGATAAATTCGCCACAAATGCCGGCCCATAGGTTGATCGACCAACGGACTTGTGCTGCACGTGGACAAAGCGCTAGGGGATTTTCGTCGCTCCACACATGCATATTGTGGGAATTGAAGCATCCTTCCCTATTGAAAAGTGCTTCATCCGTCCACAATATGTATTTGGTGAACGACGGATTCCTTCGCACTTCTCCCAACAGCCACATGCAGTATTGAACCCGCTGGATGTAATCCCCGGCGTGCAAATGTTACACCCGTACATATTTGTACGGATGCAACCTGCGATCCCTGAGGATTCGTTGTATCGTCGTCTTGCTGACATTAGAACAAAATGCAAAAACATCCACTATTAGATAACATTTTTTTTCTTAATTAATAATTGCTGCAGTTATCTTGAACTGTGACTTACTTTAGGCGACGGCTCAAGATGCGCAAACTGATTGTTGGGTCGGCTTCAACGGCGTCGAGGATTCTCTCGATGGTGCCCAGATTTCGCGCTGCTGCGGGTCTGCCCACCTCGCTGCCTCGCGGCATCATGGACCCCGTCGAGAATAGCCTCGACGCTAACCGACGAAATGTATCCTCGCTTGGCGTTCGGATCTGAGGATATTCTAGCGCAAATGCTGGCGCAACAGCATTTGCATCCCCGTTGTTCCGGGCGTACACCCAGAACATCCTGTAGTATTCTTGGGCCGTGAACATTTCTGCAACGCGATTGCTAGCTGACTGACAGGATTTTTTCCATCCAACTTCCGCTACCCCCAAGTAGCTTCTCTGGTTCCATTATGAGTTAACTCCCACCAGGACATGAGGCTTTAGGTAAAAAGAAGCCAGCACATTTTCGTAACACACGTGTTTTGCAGAAGTGCAACGAACACTTTCACAAAAGCCCGCGCTCCGTCCTTCTACTGCCAATGTACCCATTGCTTCGAGATAGAAAACAGACACCACGTGTATCGGTTCGAAAGCGTCCGAAGGGAAGAGAAGCAGAAAGTCTTCGAGTTGCTATAAAGAAGAAAATGCATACCATTCCTGTTTCCCCTATCCGATACCCTGAGTTCACGTCTGCTACGAGGCGGAACCAATTAAGTCATAAATTATCCGAAACTGTACCCTGGTGAAATGCTCTGGCTGATCAGCCTGATTAATTTTGGAGAACTAGAAATTACAGAGTATTATCCAACATCAATACGCCTCGCGGAAAGAGACAGGAAGAGAAGGGGTAGTCCGCTGACTGCGCGTAGTCCCGCCTGCTTCGTCCTACATTCAAATTAAAGACGGACCCCTTATCTCTCGAGTATAAACACGTGCAGGCCCGATTGGTTAGTTTAGAATCAATCGAACTTCAAGCTCACCATCTCTCAGACGGAATTCGTCGACGCGTGCTTTTGTTTTGAAATTCGAGCACGTGTTTATAATCGAGAGATAAGGGGTCCGTCTTTAATTTGAATGTAGGACGAAGCAGGCGGGACTACGCGCAGTCAGCGGACTACCCCTTCTCTTCCTGTCTCTTTCCGCGAGGCGTATTGATGTTGGATAATACTCTGTAATTTCTAGTTCTCCAAAATTAATCAGGCTGATCAGCCAGAGCATTTCACCAGGGTACAGTTTCGGATAATTTATGACTTAATTGGTTCCGCCTCGTAGCAGACGTGAACTCAGGGTATCGGATAGGGGAAACAGGAATGGTATGCATTTTCTTCTTTATAGCAACTCGAAGACTTTCTGCTTCTCTTCCCTTCGGACGCTTTCGAACCGATACACGTGGTGTCTGTTTTCTATCTCGAAGCAATGGGTACATTGGCAGTAGAAGGACGGAGCGCGGGCTTTTGTGAAAGTGTTCGTTGCACTTCTGCAAAACACGTGTGTTACGAAAATGTGCTGGCTTCTTTTTACCTAAAGCCTCATGTCCTGGTGGGAGTTAACTCATAATGGAACCAGAGAAGCTACTTGGGGGTAGCGGAAGTTGGATGGAAAAAATCCTGTCAGTCAGCTAGCAATCGCGTTGCAGAAATGTTCACGGCCCAAGAATACTACAGGATGTTCTGGGTGTACGCCCGGAACAACGGGGATGCAAATGCTGTTGCGCCAGCATTTGCGCTAGAATATCCTCAGATCCGAACGCCAAGCGAGGATACATTTCGTCGGTTAGCGTCGAGGCTATTCTCGACGGGGTCCATGATGCCGCGAGGCAGCGAGGTGGGCAGACCCGCAGCAGCGCGAAATCTGGGCACCATCGAGAGAATCCTCGACGCCGTTGAAGCCGACCCAACAATCAGTTTGCGCATCTTGAGCCGTCGCCTAAAGTAAGTCACAGTTCAAGATAACTGCAGCAATTATTAATTAAGAAAAAAAATGTTATCTAATAGTGGATGTTTTTGCATTTTGTTCTAATGTCAGCAAGACGACGATACAACGAATCCTCAGGGATCGCAGGTTGCATCCGTACAAATATGTACGGGTGCAACATTTGCACGCCGGGGATTACATCCAGCGGGTTCAATACTGCAGGTGGCTGTTGGGAGAAGTGCGAAGGAATCCGTCGTTCAGCAAATACATATTGTGGACGGATGAAGCACTTTTCAATAGGGAAGGATGCTTCAATTCCCACAATATGCATGTGTGGAGCGACGAAAATCCCCTAGCGCTTTGTCCACGTGCAGCACAAGTCCGTTGGTCGATCAACCTATGGGCCGGCATTTGTGGCGAATTTATCGTTGGGCCGTACATTCTGCCAGACAGGTTGGACGGCCCAGCGTATAAATATTTTTTAGAACATGTTCTACCGGATCTTATGGACAATATTCCATATGAGATCCGACAGAACATGTACTACCAGCAGGACGGAGCTGGGCCACATTACGCCTCGAATGTCCGCACTTATTTAGGTGAAACCTTTCAGGACAGGTGAATCGACCGCGGCGGTGAAAAGGCCCACGTTGCGTGGCCCCCGCGGTCACCGGATATGAATCCGCTGGATTTTTTCTTCTGGGGCTACCTGAAGGTAATTTAATTATTGCTGTTACTCTTTACTTATTCCTGTTGTAGATATTCTTTTTTTTACTCACGTTTTGTATTTGTTGTACAACAATCATTTCAGAATGAGGTGTATCGTCAGCCGGTGGACACCCCGGAAGAAGCAATTGCGCTTATTCACGCAGCGGTGGCAAACGTAACGCCGCAAACATTACACGGCGTCCAAAGACAAATAATTCTCCGCGCTGAAGCATGCGTGGACAATGACGGTCGCCATGTGGAGCAATTCTTCAATTGATAACAATCGGCCCCTTTCGGGGCCACCAATTTTTAAAACGTAGGAACAACACGTTCCATGAAAAGTAAATAAAGTGATCAGTGTTAGTAGCCGTGCAGTGAAGTGAATATTCGGCACGTTGACCTGGACGCACCTGACATTGTGACCCTTAACTTTGGGTAGTGTCGTATACCTGGGACCAGCTGTGCACTGAGTTCGTCCATCGATGACCAGGATCGGTTCAGTGACCCTATGACACAGATTTGCAAGCTGCTGGTGAATTTCCAACAAGGGTGAGTTTTAGTTACTTTATTGGTGATCATTAATTTTTAAATTTAACGCAAGCGATGGCTTATTTCCGGCGATAATTCTCAAAATTCCCGTACCAAAATATTTATTCGGGCTTTTTAAACAGACTTATTCGTTATCACCAACAGTGCTGGCCGTTATTGAATTACGGATTTTTATCACAATAACGAACTACAATCACTTTTCGTTAATTTCCTGTTACATTACCTTTTCGTGGCTACGTTATTAACACAAGGAAATTTACGTATTCTTTATCCTCCCACTTCAAATAATTATTATTTTCGAATCTTCTAAAAAAAAACTGCGTATTTGTCTTTTTACGTTACACGTGATTTTCATCCATTTATCCTTTATTCATTATTCACTTTAAATGACGAACAAACCATGACAACATGTTCGATTTTATTTGTTCCGTCTTTTTCATTTGCCATTCTATGCAATTTTCTTCGATGCATGCCGAGTTGTTTGTTCGCAGTCGTAGCGCGGCTCGTAGCCACGCTGGCGCGGGAACTCGGCCGTCAGACTCGCGCTCTGATTGGTCGGTGCTTTTTATTAATATCTCGTTAACGAAACCTCGGAGAACATTTTCGCAAAGGAAAAAGTTGTTTGCAATCACCCCCCGAATCACCCCCTTTAAGGACCCGCAGCATTTTTGGGACACCCTGTATATAGGTTATGTACAATTTTGTAACTAAAAACTATGCCTAAAACATCAAGCTTCAATATCCAATATTAACTTGCGTTCAATCTAGTACCAAATACGAAATACAACGAAAAATATGTTAAGTGGTACGATATTGGTAAATCTCAGCTATGTAGATTTTTATCTTTCAGGGTCAAATACTACTTTTACGAGATTCGATTCTTTCAAACGTCGAAGTACTTAGAAGTACATTCTGAACTCTGCCGGTACTTTTTCTGAGTTTCGAAACCGGCTTCTATAACGCACGTACTTTGGAAGTATATAGAATGAAACGCCAGCTCTTATGAGTAGTATTCGAATCCCATGAAGTGAAACTTTTGTATTGGAATTGACTCGGATTCATCAGTACATATTGAATTTGATCCCATCCCTAATTTGGATGCCTGAAGTGCGTGTCAAGAGTGTATGTTGTGGATGTGAATGGCGGGAAGCGCAAGAGACGAATGCACGAGAGTAGTCTAGTACAGAGTGTCACAGTGTTTGCGTCGTCGTGGCTTTGGTCTTTACAATCTGCTGTCACTTTTGAATTATATTTGCTTTCACCCAGTATATCTACAATAGTAGTAACTTCGTTACGTGTTTTTAAATATTATTTTGTCGGTGTTCGTTCATCTGTGGTTGTGTGTTCAATATGTTGACTGACAATGAGAAAGTGCAATTTGTTGAAAGGAAAACTTTGCATGCTAAATGTATTCGGTGTAATATTATAGTTCGCAAATCGCCTGGTCATATACGGAAAATCAAGACGGGAGTTGAGGCAGTGAAATATTCTAAAGTTCTGAAAAGAGTGGTGACTATTGGTGACATATTATGCAATAGATGTCGCCTTTACATGTACAAGAAAGCGACGACTACCGTCTCCAATCCTGAAAATTCTCAGGAATTTCGTCAGCTTGCGGAATCTTCTGTCAGAGCGTTTTCTGTAGTTGGATCTTTTTCTTCAACTGACAGAGGGTCTTCTTCAGCTGGGCCCTCTTTTTCAGCTGAAACCTCTTCTTCAGCTGGACCTTCATTTTCAGCTGAACCCTCCTCTTCAGCTGAACCCTCCTCATCATCCGGAGCTTTTTCAGCCGCAATATCTTTACGCAGAACAGCTTCAACCGAAATACTTTCTCCCGAAAAATCAACCGACTGTTGCTCTATCGTGTTCCTCAACAGAAGATCCATAATTTCTTATGGATTTGAGGAATGTGGAACAAGTAGCTACTGAATATGTATTCACCCGGATCAGACCAAAGCCACGAGAGATGCCTTTTGCTAGAGTTATTTCCACTCATGGGTACTGTTTCGTCTGTGGGATTACGAAAAATATCGTGAATGTACCGGCTGAAACCAGGAAGCAGGTATTTATCACGCGAAGATTATATGTTCCTAAAGGAAATCGGTGCTGTTCTGGTCATTTGTTATAGAACCGTTTGTTTCAAGAAGATGTTCTGAACTTAAGAACACATTAAAATAACAGTATAATCGATAGCAAAGAATTACGAAATTATTTCGAATACCTTTCCGTTAATAACAATTCAAATATTAAAGATACAATAGGTGATTTTACACTTTCTGAAGAGCGGTTGAAAGTATTTACAGGTTTAACGTGGGAAAACTTAATCAAACTTCGGGGAATGATGACTTGTTTGAGAAATTCTGAGCAGCGAGATGTCACACAAGCTATTGTTGTTTTCTTGTTCAAATTACGTACTGGCAATTCAAATAGTATGATAGCTGCAATTCTCGGATTAGAACTCGAGCAACAGATATCTGATTTTTGTAGACCCGTCATAAATTCTTTTGAAAAAGACATTCTTCTTTGTTATTTTGGATTCGCGACACTTCCTCGGAAAACTCTAATAGAAGATCAAACGTCACTTGTTGCCAAAAAGTTATATAGTATAACAGATCAATTGGAACTGATTTTCGATGGAACTTATATTCGGTTTCAGAAAAGTTCTAACAATGAATACCAGCGAAAATCATATTCGGGTAAAAAGAAAGTACCCTTGTGTAAATCTTTCACAATTTGCACCATAAACGGCTATGTGGTTGAAGTTCTTGGCCCTTTTTGTGCAAACCAGAACGATGCACAAATTATGAAAATTGCGATGGAAGACCCAAATGGTTTGCAAACCCTTTTAAAACCTGGAGATATTTGTATTGTTGATCGAGGATTTCGCGATGTAATATCTTATTTAGAAAAACGCGGATACAGAGTGCTAATGCCTGCGTTAAAAGGCAAGCGTAATCAATTGACGACTGCCGAATCAAATGCATCCCGCCACGTCACTAAAATTCGCTGGGTAGTCGAAGCAATTCACGGCATCATAGGACAAAAATACAAACTTCTTCACCATCAAATGGACAATAAGTTACTCCCAAAAGTTAGTTTATATTGCAGAATTGCGTGCTTTTTAAATAATACGTTCGGGAAACGCTTAAATTCGGACGTAGGTCTGATCATTGTATCGTATAGTTAGGAAATATATATAATTAACGGAAAAAAACATAGCAGTGATGAGATAGTAGAACGAATGTCATCTCAAAACAGCGCTGAGAATTCATTATCAGTAGAAATTGAAAATCAACATTGGAACAGGCGAAAGATTCCATTTAATCAGCTATCAGCTAACGAGCTTCTTGATTTTCCAGAAATGACAGAGAAAGACCTCAAAATTCTTTTTACTGGTTCGTATCAATTGTCTCAAGCGATATCATATTTAGCAGAAGTAATGGATGAAGAGAACAACATTAATCTTCGTTGTGTTAAAGAGAGAAAGAATATTATTAAATTCGAAGTAAGATCACGACATATTAACAGCAAAACCTACAGATGTTATATTGATTATGCACCAAACTCAATAGGCTATTCCGGAATTAAACGCTATTGTTGTGAATGTGCAAATGGTAACCGTACCGTCGGGTGCTGTTCACACATAGCTGCAATAATTTATTACTTATCGCATGCTCGGTACCTTTAAAAAATTGTAAGACTTGCAGAAATTCTTAGCAAAATATTCAACAGTGAACACGTGACACCAGTTATTAATGAAGACAGCGATGACGATTGAATACATCACACATGATTTTTGTCGCTATCCATCCATAATTGTTAAAGGTAAGAGATTTGAAAACAAATTTCACACATTAATGTAGTGTAGGAAATGTTAAACAATGCCGTAATTGACAGGATACTTGACAAGAGAAACGGTGACATAAAAAGCAGTCCAAACTCATATTTACGTATATTTCAGGTTAATATGTTTTTCAAATATTCTTAAAACATTTGAAAATAAATATTGATCATTGTATCATATAGTTAGGAAATATATATAATTAACGGAAAAAAACATAGCAGCCTAAGGGGACTTGGAAGTTCCAGGCTCGAACCTATGTTCAAAAAGTTCGCAGCGGTTTAATAGCATCGACACTTTTTTTTTTTTTGAGTGATTGTTTGTTGGAGAAACTAGGAACACTTATGTAAGTATAAGGCACCATTAAACAAAACATAAAATTTGCCATACAATAAAATACTCATATCTAAATGTTCGCGAGCCACGAAAACTCTTAGATATCCGCTCGCTGTATGTATAATGATAGGAGAAACAAATCCTTTGGTTCGGACGTAATATTGCCATATTAATCACTAAATATCACAGTTAGTGATGTACATTAGTGGGAAAACGATGCCTCGGGTTGAAACAAATAAAAAAACCCACCACTCATTCAGCCTTATCGACTAATCCTATACTACATTACAAACTACAGTTACTGACTAAAAAGAATTAAAAATTAGAAATATGTACAAAGGAACGTAAAGATCAGCAGCGCGGTGTTGTACTTGACCAGTATTAAATGCTATAAAATAGTCGGTCCCCGAGGTCCGCACACACTCGCCGACCCCGCGCCGAACCCGCCCCGACCCACCAGTGGCAAGAAGAGGAGAAGAGAAGAGAAGACCCTCGCCGCCGACGCGCCGCGACGGCACCGACACGGGACGGACACGCGCGCGCGGACCCCCTTGGATTTTCCTTACGCACTGCTTTGCTGAAACTGTAACCATCATGTTCGTAGCTCCAGCATATGTTCGCTGTCGGCGGACAACCACCAGTACTTCTTAGTGTCGAGTCTGCGAAAATCATAGGAAACTCTTTTCGAGACGGAGGTCGAAAACATAAATTTAACTCTATCGGTCTCAAAGTCTCGGTACGTAAACGCGATCCGCTTATCAGCCTTGTTGCGGCGCCAATGGAAGATGAGTGGGATGTTATCTGCGTTTTGGATTAGACCCAGATTGTCATAAGAGGGGAACGCTTGAGGCGACACATAGCTTAATTAGTTGCCTACGAGAGACTCCTTGAGCGTCCTGGGAGGCAAGGGCTTTAATTACCGAATTGTTAATGCTCGGCAGCTTACTGACATAGTCCCGCGTGAGACCGATCATAAACAAGTCTATACACGGTATATCCGCCCTATTATATATGACTTGGTTTTTGACATAATGCTACCAATCGGGGCATTGTGTTCTATGAAACCGCAGACTTGAGCGCAAGCATTTTCTTTGAAGCGCTCTAATTTTCTCGGCCGTGGTGTGGTTTAAGTTCCAAAGAACTGGAGCGGCATAGGTAACAATCGGGCGAACCAACAACATGTATAGTATGATTTTTGCTCTATGGGTGAGGTATTTGTTATTAAATAATCTACTGTTAGAAAGAAAGGCCCCATTGGCCTTCTCCAGTTGTACATCTGTGTGCTTATTTCCGCAAAGCAGATAATCAAAATGGACCCCCAGGTATCTAACTACTTTCTTATGGGGAATTAGTTCCAGGTTAGCCGTGCCTGGGATGGTCGCTGAAATTTGGAAATCTTTGCTACCTGCTTTCGCCTTTGAAGAAAGGCCAACAAGAGGTTTGCGGAAAAGCATCGTTTCACATTTAAGTGGGTTTACCCTTAGATTCCATAACATGTAATATCTGTTAACTTTGTCTACTAACGTGTTTAAGTCGGATTGAACTAGGTTCATCCTATTCCCGGACGTGTACACTACTACATCATCGGCAAATGCCAGGAGGCCTGCATTCCCCTGCGTATTAAAACCGAACAGCCTAGGTACATCGCTTAGGTATATATTAAAGAGCACTGGGGAATTTACTGTCCCTTGTTGTAATCCCTCTTCAATCAGAAATTCTACTGTGGAAAGGGAATTGCCGTCCCAAGTGAAAAAGGATTTATCCGAGATTATATCCCAAATTAGGGATATCAACCATGTTGGGAATTTCTTCTTATGAAATTTATAAATCAATCCATTTAGCCAGATTGAATCAAACGCCTTTTCAATGTCTAAAAAGGCCGCGCCTACCAAGTAGCTATTGCTCACCTTTGCATACAGATCGGACAGGAGCTTGTGTATCGCATGTGTAGTCGAATGTTGGTATTTGAAGTCGAACTGATGGTCCGGGATTATATTGTTGGTAGTGCAGAAAGACATTATTTTGTCGTTGATTACAGCTTCAAAAATTTTACTGATATTGGATGTTAGGCTGATAGGCCTGTAGTTTGAGGGATTTGATTGACTTTTTCCTCTTTTCAAGATAGGCAGGATCTTGGCAGTCTTCCACAGCTTTGGGAAGTAATTGTGGTTAATTGAATTATCAAATAAAATGGTTAAGTTTACTGTTATGTTCGCGGGTAGGTGTTTTAGCACTATCACAGGAATGCCGTCTAGACCCGAGGAGGTTTTGTTCGGCAGTCTTTTTAGGCTAGCTACTACTGAGACAGGGTCACAGAATGGGTGTAACCGAGCATCGTCAAAGGTAGGGCAGATGGCCGTGTTGTCAGCGTCGAAAAGTGTCAATATCGTGCCCTGTTCTCTTGGGGCGTGGAATCTTTGTTTTACCGTGAGTGTTTCTGACTCTACAATCTGTCTAAGCCGCGAGTTGCCATTTAGGTACCGCGGTGAGTTGATGAACTCGTAATAAGCCACCATGATGTTAAGGTTATCAGTAGGGGTGTTAAATACGAAATTATTATTTACTTTGCGTACGTCTGCAAGATTGCACGAGCTCCTGTCTAAGATAGATCTGTTGTCTTGCTGGATGTGAAGTTCGTCAATGCCCAAATGCCTCTTGGGGCGGAAGATGGCATTAATTTTTGTGAAAAAGTTGTCTGGGTCCCGAAAGTCTATTTTCTTGATAACGTTTGACCAGTACTTCTCGATTGCCTTCCCAACTTCGGACCTTAAGGCTAGTACCAGCTCCTTATGGACCACTTTTGTCCTCCTAGTAGGGTTATTTTTCGCTTGCGGGTCAGAAATATGGAGGTCGAGCAAGAGCGAAACTATTATGCCCTCATCTTTCTGAAGCTTTTTGATTTTGTGATTGAGATATCTAAAGGTGTTATTGCACGGGTATCGCTTTGGTACCACTCCTGAGATGGTCAAAGAGATTGCATTATTAATATCCAGCAGGCTCTTATCAATCTCTGCAATGGATAGGTTGCGGTCGTAGGATATTATGTACTGGTAAATGTTATAGAGTTTTTTGTGAACTTACTCCACTTGGTCGACTTAAAGTTATGTCGGCCGTTTTCGGGGCCAGAATCACTCAATGGGACCGTGTCGTTAGTCCACTCAAATGTCATCGATAGGGCAGAGTGGTCGCTGTCGTAGGGCAAGATGGTAGCCCTCTCCCCTATGCTGTTAGTCAGGCTGAGTCGTGCGTCCGCAATACAGACATCTAGAAACTTCTGAGCCGGCTTAAACGAAGGGAATGCGGGCGTTATTATTCTGAACCCATAGAAGCAGTCGCGTAGGGATTCCCATTGCCCCATATATCTGCCCCTTAGATTATTATCTCTCACCCCAGCTCTTCCTTCTGGCGTTAAGGTCACCTGCCGCGATATAATATGTATCATTATTATACAGTTTAAGACTATTAAATAAATCATGTAATTCGTTAATAAACAGCCGTCTGTTATCGTTTTTTTGCATACGTACTAATTAAGAATAAAGTCTTATAGTTAGTAGTAGGTACTTTGGCAATAACGCATTCGAGGATTTCGTACTTAACAGAGGGTGTTAGTGATAATTCTAATCAGGATTGCTGTTCCTCCGCCCTGTACCAAGTTTGGTCTATCATTTCTTATTAAGTTGTAGTCCCTAAAAGTGATTCTATGCTGGTGTTTAAGTTTAGTTTCAGATAGGAAAATAACATCGTGATTATGATTCTGTATGAAGTGAAGTAGTTCTAATCTGCAGTAGTTTGCCACTAATGAATTAACATTAATGGCCGCTAGTCTGATCTGGTTACGGCGGGGGATGTTATTATTCATTACAGTTACCTAGCGCGTTTAGTAGAAAGTTTATCTTCTCTATGTTTGTAGCAACCTGGGCCGCAAGAGTCTGTAACTGCCTCGTTATCAGGGAGGCGATTTCGTTCTTGAAGTCTGTTATCCAGTCTGTGGGCGGTTGCACGCTCTGGATTTACGCTTGCGGTGTTCTGGGTCCCTGGTCTGATGATGCTGTAGTTCCTCCAGAGAGGGGTGGTGTTACTGGTACTTTCTCTGTCTCAGGATAGTGCTGCTGCTTAAAATTCTTCGTCGCCTGGGCAAATAATACATTATTTCTAATTGCTGCTGAGATATGGTTGATTTTCTACTGTTTATTCCAGACTTGTAGCGATTTGAGTTCCCTTTTTTTATTTAGGCCAAACTTAATGAATGAGCACCCCTTGTATGATGCTGGGTGACCTGTTTGGTTATAGTTCGCACATTTCAGTGCAGATTTGTCGTCCAATTCGCTCCGAGGTTTGATGCTGCAAGCTCCTGGGGCGTGCGATTGTGCACACTTGACACAGCGAAAGGTGAGGTTACAGTTCTTGCTGGCATGGCTCAGCCTCTGACAGATTTTGCATTGAAATATCGCTGGTTTTTTTACTTTCTGATATGCTAGTGCGTTTACCTTAAAGATTTCTGAGGGTTGACTGTCCGTCGACAGTTGCAGAAGGTAGTGGAAGTTATCCGGTTGCTTTCTGTTAAACACAAACCATGATAGGCTCATTATTTTAATATTTGGGAGCTGCAGTTCGTCTATTTTCTGTTTAATATCTTGCGTGGTGAAGTCATCTTTGGCAGCTTTAAGTACGATGGATTTTGGTTTATCGCCGATGAGTTTGTGGTGTTCTATTTCGTTTACGTATATGGCGTGGTTCTCATTATTGACCTCCTTGAGCAGGAACGACTATTTCTGGCTGCCCAAGGTCGAAATAGCATTGATTATCACAATGATGGTAGCCTTTATGGTGTATATAGGTGGTGCTTTGTTGTGCTTACTTTTCGTCGTCAAAGCAGTGTTAAGGGTGCCCTCTATGTCAGCGTCCGGGTCCATATCGCAATCATTGGAGACATGTTGGAAGCAATTGGTTTCAGATACTACTTTCTGGTCAGACGTGTGATCCATCGTCGAATTGCACATTTTTTTGGAACATTCCCAACCATCTATTTGGGACGGGTCGCCTTCCTCAGTGTGAGTGTTTTCCGACTTTTCTCAAGATGGCGTGGTTGATCGGTGTTTGCGGGACTTGGAGAGGTTAGGCATAACCATACTTTTCCGAGGAACGTTGTTTTCCTTGAGGAAGCTTTTGTAGAGCCGATCGAGCTCCAAGGAATGCATTTTAGGAGTTTTTCTGAGTTTGGCCCCATTGCTAGACCCCGCTATTGCATTTTCTTTGTCCGGGCTTATTGCGGGAGCGCCCCGCTTAGCGCCATGTGCTTGTTGGTTAGGCATTAGTCCAAAGTAAATGTGGGTGGGCGAGCCCCACAGCGATTTGGGGCCCGTAGTATTTAACCCACTATTAAACCGCGGAGCAGGCTCACTTATGTTCGACACTTTGAGATTCACTTTAATACTTTTAACTTCGTAAATGTGAGGAGCGATATGGTAGCGACTGTCTCCTCCGGATTACCAACCGGAACCAGCAGTATCGACACTTACCGCTATGCTACCGACGCCGTTGGAAAATACGGTAGATACTTTACAATGTAAGCCGCAAAGCATAGTTTCAAATGATTCGGTTTTTTCTGTTTCTTTAATTCCTATGATGTTTTGCTGTACGTATAAACATTGAAGATCGCATAAAACACTTATTTCATGAAGCAGTTCGACGTATAAGTTATTCTGACACGGAAAAAACGACAAAAAATGGGTTTTTAATTTTTTTTTAACTGCGGCGCACTAAATTGAAAAATCTGAAAAAAATTTAGGACAATAGTCACAATGATACGTACTTACCGTAAAAATATAATTATAGTACTAAGACTGCTTCGATACACAACCGGCATTTTTCAGCATTTTTGGGGTTTTTTTATTTTTCACAGCTTGCTTTTTCAATTTAAAAATCTGAAACGATTTTCTAATATGCGCCCCGATTGCAGAAATGCCACTGATTTCTTTGAAAATTTTTCATCCGCTAGTATAGGAGAAATTCGGCAAAAACCTGATTTTCTATTTTTGCCCTTTACTACCCTCCGGGTCGAGATACAAAGTTGAAAATTGCCATAAATGTTTCTTTTATTATAAGCTTTCGAATAACTCATCGTGAGTCGAATTCGGTTCAAGGGCACATTTGACCATCTTAACCGGCTATACCCTTTCCCATTTATTCCTTCATGTAGAATCACTACTCTTTTAGTTGTGTCACCTACTACGAAACGTACTGTATATAGTGTAGATTATAATGTTTTTGTAAAGCTGGAAATCTATTCACTTCAACGTGGCGCCTCAAACCATCCAAGATTTGCAATTTTGTTATTTCGTTGAATTAACACAATTATGAGAACACATTTTCTAAATCTTAAGCTACAAAAAAGGAATTTAAAAAATCGATTTTTTTTATGTACTAAATAGAAATACTCCATTAAATTTCTTGTGTCAAGACCCGTTCAAAATTCTAGTATGTTTAAATATTTTCCCCATTTTTAACGTTATAGTCTTAATTATCGTCAACTGTATAATTATTATTATAAACATTGTAGTTTGAATATTTACTTAATTAGGTTCGACTCGGAGACTCAGAATCTGATGAATGATCTACGACAAGAAAAAGTACAACGTGAACGACTGGCTAGGGAAAAAGAAATTGTAATCGCAGAAAAGTTTACTATAGAACAAAATCTCAGCGTAAGTATATCTACCTATACGCCCTCATAGTGATTTTTCCGTTCCATTTTTTCTTTACTGAAATGAATATATTATAGTACTTCAGCTATGCATCTTCCACTCACTTTGTGATCTTCACTTTTGTACCCTTTATTCTTGACCGCAGGATGCAAGACTAGAAATTGAATTAAAAGAAGAAAGATTGCGTACTTTAAGCCAAGAACTTGAGGAACTGACATTTGGCGGTAAAACCGAAGAAGAAGTAGCACAATTAAAGAAAGCTAAGCACGAATTAGAAAAAAGAGTGAAGGATCAAGAAGAAGAACTCGACGATCTCGCTGGTCAAGTGCAGCTGCTCCAGCAAGCAAAGCTGAGGCTTGAAATGAGCATTGAACAACAACGCAAGGAAATGCGGAAAGAAATGCAACAAAGAGACGAAGAATTGGACGAAGTGCGCGGTAATGCGCTTAAAAAAGTCAAAGCCTTAGAATCACAATTGGAAACTGAACACGAGGAGAGGACAATTTTGCTTCGTGAAAAACACGAGTTAGACCGTCGGTTGGTAGCTATTGAAGAACAAGATCGAGCCGAGCGCCTTGCAGAAGCGGACATCATGCAGAGGTATCTTGGTGAAACTTGTTTTTTTATTTGAGCGAAAATGTTATGAAATGATACTAAGTTCTTCTCTTCCTACTTCATTAATAGGGCCACACAGCTACGAAACAAACAATTTGATACGTTGACTGTCACGAGTACCATTTCCGGTACATAATAGTCTTATCAATCATTGTTACTGATAAAACTATAACTACAGTCCCTGAGGTCACGATATAATTGTTGGTCCATTAGTAATGCTTATTCAGCAAGCTCACTTTTATCCATTATTAAACATATTTTACAGTATTTGGTGCATACGTTTCAGTGTGTATCAATTCTGGTGCATGTGGGCTTCAGAGACCAAGTATACCGTGTTCAATATATGGTACATAAATCATGTTGTGGCAAAACCATCAAAATATCCTTAGCAGTCAGGCCCGTACCATATGAACCGCGCGTGGCGCGTTGACAAAACAAAAACGCATCGACAATCGTGCTCTCTGGGACGATGTGGAAACCTATTGATATAATGTCGCCTCAATGCGCCACGCGCGGTTCATATGGTACGGGCCTGAGGCGCTCCAAGCACCATGGCCGCCGCGGGGGCCAAGACGCGCGGCGGGAGAAAGGAGGCGTTGCCTCTGAAAATCGGCCGCCGCGTTCACTTAATTCCCAAGCCTGATCTAGTTTATTCCACAATTTTGGTTTATTCCCTTTATCTTGTCATAATATTTATAATTTATTTGTATATCAGATTGAAGAGAGACTTGAAACGGACGAAAGCATTGCTTAGAGACGCTCAAACAATGCTTGAAAGATCGAAAGGTGACTCAACAGGCAAGGCAGCTTTACGGCAATTGAAGAATCAGTTAGAAGATGCTGAGTGTGCCAGAGCAGCTGCAGTTAAAGCAAAACAAGCATTGGAACAAGAATTGAACGAGTCACAAGCTTCACTAGAAGAAGCATTGCGTCAACGTTCTGAAGCTGAAGAACGAGCAAATGTGGCGAACCGTGAACGAACTGAATTACTCTCACAATTAGAAGAAAATGAAGAAGAGCTTGCACAAGTAAGCGTTTTACTTGATTACTTAAACTTTTATTCTAAAGTGTCACATCAGCTACTTCTGCACGATAACAGAGAATGAGAGAGTGAAACAATATCAATTTTGTGCGATTGAACATATGATTAATGTTAGTTTAAATTAAATTTACATTAAGCACTACATTTCTTTTGTTACTTCATTTGTAATTAGTAATTAAACTCATAGAAATACAAAACCAAATTTTGGATAGAGTATTGGCAATTTAATGGTATAATTAGATTTCTTCGAATGAATCTCATAAAAAATGGCGTTCAAAATTATTTTATAATCTAAGATTTAAATATATAAATAATTACATTGTGTACAAGGTCTTAAAGAAGTATCGAGCAGCAGTTCAACAAGTATCAGCGGAACAAGGGCAGTTACAAGAAGCTCAAGTACAAATTGTTGCTCTAGAAGCTGAAAAATCGTCACTGAAGGACCAGCTTTCAGAATTGACACAACGATTGGAATCTGTTGAGCAACTGGGCGATCCTACGGCCAACAGCCTTGCTACAAGGCGACTTGAGTTCCGCGCTAAAGAGCTCGAAAGTAAACTCGAATTGGAACAAACGACAAGGGCGCGTTTGGAAGTAGGTTGCATTATATTTGTTAGGATTATGAATCCTATTACAAATTCTATGTATTTACATATTTGTAATTTCTTTATTTTTCACAATAACGTTGTAGGGTATAAAATTAACAGCGTAATTCATTTGATTGTTTGCTCAATTCTGTTTGTTACAGACTCAAATAGCAAGATTGAAAGAAAATGTTGATAAACTGCAAACTGAATCAGCCTTATTGAGGACAAAAGAACAAGCTGCTCAAGATGCAGCAAGACGTTTACAAAGATTATTACGCGAGGCAAGAGACGAAGGTAGTTCTGCACTGGCGCGTGAACAAGAGTCCACGCGAGCTCGTCGCGAATTAGAGAAATCTCTTGAGGCTGCAGAAGCGGAGACCAAAGTTGCTAGAGACGATCTCAGATTAGCGCTCCAAAGAATCGACGATCTGCAAAGCGCTATTCAAGGTGAACTTGATTTGGATTGTAGCGAAGACGCAACAACTGAAAACAGCGACAGGTATACATAAAATCTCGTTTATTTTCCTATTATTTAAAGCCTTCCATTCAGATCAGCAATATTACATGTGATAACCAGCTAAGTTAGTGTTAGCACAAACTCTAATATCAATTCAATTGAAATATGTAATTTAATAATAATTCCTTAAGCTTGAAGAAAAAAAGAACAAGTTCTCATTTTTTCGCTGCTGTGTGTACTATATAGATTATAATAGAATAATAGTAGTTTTTTAAATAAATGTTTCTGATCAAACTTGCTTTGGTTCAAGGAGGGCATCTTTTGGGCAAAATAACTTTCATCTTAGTGGAATCGCTTTCGAGATTTTAAAGCCATCATCATTTTTTTAAATCGTATCATACACTCTTTCAACGAAAGTGCAGACACGCTTTTAGTATTGGAGCCAACATTGTGTTCCTTAGTTTTGGAACCCCTCTTCCTCAAGTTTTGCTTGCACTCGTCCAATACTAAAATCATGCCCACAATTTCGTTGGCTGTGTAATCTGCTATTTCTATTAATTTCACTATTAATACGAACTCTGAAACGAAGTGAAATTAATTCCATAAGGCAAGACCGAAATTAACCTAGATGATGCAAACATCCCAGGTCATTAGATTTATCTGTGCATGACTGATAAATGTAGATAAAAAATGTGTATAATTTAATTGAAAAGAATGAAGGTGACCTTCAAATTTTATAAGCGACTTCATCTGGTGCAAACTTGTATTGATCAAAAGTTGCACCGCCTGTAAACAGAGTAAGTTTGATCTGTACCATCTTTTTAAGCAGTAATTAGGTTTTAAGATATTCGTATGGAAAAAGTAAAATGGTTCACTGTGGGTACTTTTAGTTTATAAAATAACTAGCTTATAGCCCGTTGAAAAATCAACGATGCCAATGTGACATGTGAATGGTGAACAGCCCGCGTGACGATATAGCTCAACTATGTAGCCTCGGTAGTAAATACGTGCCGTGTTATTAAACAACTATTTAAGAACAAAGTTGAATATGGTAATTTAGTAAGCTCAAGTAGAATAAAATTAGCTCATCCCTCCGGAGGGATTTTCCAGCCGCTAAGCTACTCATGTATCTTTTGGGGGTAAGAGCTGACTGCATGGCAAATTTTAGCTTCCTATGCCTTACGGTATTTGAGATATTTTTGGTCAAACAGAGGATCCCAGCTGACAATTATATAGAGCAGGGTTGACTAACTGGTGGCTCGCGAGCCACCGGGGGCCCCTCCGCCTTGCTGCCACGCTGAACGGCCCCTCTCCATACCGACCAGACTCTGACGATCGCAGTTGATTCCTGTTCCTTTCCTTCTCTTTTCGATTGCGATCGTCACAGTCTGGTAGGTATGTAGGGGGCCGTTCAACGTGGCAGCAAGGCGGAGAGGCCCCCGGTGGCTCGCGAGCCACCAGTTAGTCCAGGCTTGGGAATTAAGTGAACGCGGCGGCCGATTTTCAGAGGCAACGCCTACTTTTTCCCGCCGCGCGTCTTGGTCCCCGCGGCGGCCATGGTGCTTGGAGCGCCTCAGGCCCGTACCATATGAACCGCGCGTGGCGCATTGGGGCGACATTGTATCAATAGGTTTCCATATGGTCCCAGAGAGCACGATTGTCGATGCATTTTTGTTTTGTCAACGCGCCACGCGCGGTTCATATGGTATGGGCCTGAGGCGCTCCAAGCACCTAGGCCGCCGCGGGGGCCAAGACGCGCGGCGGGAGAAAGGAGGCGTTGCCTTTGAAAATCGGCCGCCGCGTTCACTTAATTCCCAAGCCTGAGTTAGTCAACCCTGATATAGAGTAATGATTGATGATGAATATATTAAGATGAGGATTTTTTACTGTATGTACGCTGGTTTTAGGATAATATTTCTTGTATTCTAGCTTCATGTTCTTAATTCATTTGTTTTATTTGTAACACATTTGCTCTTTACAAGTTTCACTTTCATCTATTTGTAGTGATTGATCCGAGCTGTTATCGGATTGCAAGTCCGATGAAAGTAAGGCTGAAGAATCGACTGACGTGCCTGAGACATCTACTCACGAATCCTTAATCATCGATGGGACAATCGAGGATTAAGTCACGGAAAAGGAAAGGCATAAGATAAAACAAGGGAGGAGAATGATATAAATACACATGCTAGTTCATGATAGATACATTTTGTTTCTCTGTCAATGTCGTCACCGCTGTCGATCAATATTGAAGTATTATTTTCGTGATTGTGAATTCAAATTAAAGGGTGGAAATCAAATTAAAGGTTATCTTTTATAAAAGTCTGCAATCAATACAGCAAAATTCTTACACGTAAACTGGAGCGACAAGTGAAATCAACATTTTGTATAAATCTTTACACGGTTTCACTTGTGGCTCTTTCGTTTATCAAAATCGTAATTAAGTTTGTAGGTACTAACCATATATCTAAGGAAATGTAAGTGTCGTGGCTATTTGTATTTTGCTTCGTAATATGCGTTTTGGTGCTACTTTATCCGATAGCAGTTTTCGTCGACATACGATGTCGTTGTTCCAGTCTTCCAAAGGAAATCGAGCTTTTCGATGCTATAACGTGAAAGCGTACATATCCACGCCTATAATAACAATCTCATCGCCTTTCTGATGGCGTTGTATAAATACAAGAAGTTTATATGTGCTACGTAAATGGAAATTGAAGCAGAGCCTTATTTCTTTATAATTGAAAAGCATTTTCCGTAATCTTTGACATTTCGCTACCTGGCTAACAATATTGGCTACTTTTTACAATTTGTATTAAAGATGCGACTCACAATTCTGCTCTTTAATTTCGTATAGAGACTCGCGTGTAACTTATTGCTTTGTAAAATGCCGATATCTTATTTAATTAAATCAGTTATCTATTTCTTTCCCCAAATCCCATCTATAACAACATGCAATTGATAAGGCAACAATTTTCATAACAATAAGTCACATTATCTCATTTTTAATAAGCTCAAGAAATTAGTTCCATAATCTATGTTTACTTTTTCTAAGTATGAAAATTTAAAATGCCAACACAATTGATGTATTTAACTGAATTATAATTGTAGCACAGCTATTATGTACCATAAGAATTAATTTGTTGTATAACAAAGACTGTGCTGCGTTGCTAGTGAAAAATGTTTTATGTGTGAAATAGATTTCTTTCGTCTGGATGTGCATTTTTAAGAAACTCCTGTCCTATAGTTCAGGGATGGCGAACCTTTTTATCTGCGCGGGCCAACAATTTATAAATAATAGAGTAAGTCGGGGAGAGATTGCCCACTTTTTTTAAAACAATCAGTACACCGTAAATTGAGTGGTTTTATAAAGGATAACAATATATTTGCAGAAGGAAATACATTTAGATAAATAATATAAAATTGAATTAAAAAAATAATCATACATTTAAAAAAAATAAATTGTCCGGATTGTCCGGGTGAGATGGCCCATATAAAAGATAACATGTTATGAGGTTAACAAGACGAAAAATTATTTCTTTTTCTTGCACAGAACTTTTCCACACTCATTGCATAAGTTCAACATTTTTGAGCATCCTTCGTGAAACCATTTTTTACAGCGAACCCAGTCATCGGGTTTCGATGTACAGCTGTACTGCTCCCCACAATCCACCCATTTGGCCACTTTGGACTGCTTCTACGGTTTTCAACAATGCCTCGTTTGTCCATAAGTTCCTACGCTGACATCTTCGTTTATATTCTGTTGGCATGCTCTACAAAAACATTTACTAGCTATTTATTATGCATGATTTTATGATGGGCCAACTATCCCCGAAAAAATCGGGCCAACTAACCCGAGAGTCAAGGAGCACTGACTCGCTTGTTTTTTCAATAATACTACGACAATATCTCATCCCAAGAACGTAAATATAACCTTTAAACATTATATTAACGCACTGCATTCAGAAAAAGTCATTAATTTTTCGTAAAATGTCAGTAAATTATAATTTAAAGAACACGTAGAAAATTTTTGAGAATAGTCAATTTTTACATTATGAATAACTTACCTGATTTCATAGTTAAAAGCAAACAGAAAACACAATTAATGCGGCGTGTAAGCGACGCGCTATATACCACTACAAACAGATGGTGTCAGCTATAAAAGGTCCAACAGACGCGCTACGCCTCAGAGTTTCCTCTATAGTAGCATTTAAGCTTAGCAAGATGGAGTGAGCTTAATACACCTCCAGTTAGCCACTGTGCAGGCCACAGGGCGGCCGGATATCGGGGGAAGTCGAAGTACCACACTTGACCCTTTGCAAGGCACCGTAAGGAATTTTTCTGTTCGACCCTTTTTTAGGTCACGAACTAGAAATCGTTCGTGATCGACCAAAAGGTTCGAAATACCACTACAAACAACTGAAAATCGCAACGTTCTAGAACAGGCTTGAGAATTAAGTGAACGCGTTGGCCAATTTTCAGAGGCAACGCCTCCTTTTTCCCGCCGCGCGTCGTGGCCCCCGCGGCGGACAAGGTGCTTGGAGCGCCTCAGGCCCGTACCATATGAACCGCGCCTGTCTAGAACATAAACGTGATCGAACCATCTGACCCGGAATTGTCCTATTTATCGAATTGCTGACGTGCCCGGCAGTTGTTAATAGGGGAAAAATTAGTAGAACATTCATCGTTGCAAATTTTATTGAAACAAGTTTAAAAATTAACATAGAATTTCATAAGGATTAACCAGAGTTGGGCATTAACTAAATGAAAAATTATTTAAATAACAGATCAAATAAAAGTTAATTCAACTTTAGATTATTTGACACCGTTAACTTTTTTATATGACGAATAAAGTTAACCCGATGCAATTTTATTTGACTCATGACGAATAATTGTTTGCCAACCCTGAAATTATAATTCCAGAGATAACTCATAACTTGACATTCACATTGTCGTATAGTAAAATCTAGCCAAAAATATTTTCGTAGGTGTATCTAACGATATAATAATTATTTTATATTAATATACAGATATTAATGATAGCACCTGTAAAGCATTCACATGCTAGCAAAACTTTCGTACGTGCCATCTCTGGTTCGCCAGCCCTGCTATAGTTCATGGACACTGTGTAAACATCATTAATACGATACATTTGGAGAGATTGCAAACTGGTATAATATCGATTCTAATTTTTTAAATAGCTTCAAGGAATGATGATGTTAAATAACAGTTATAGAGAACCATTTTGGTTTTTATATCAATGCTGGTATCACTTCCAGTATTCGTTTCAAACTGAATGAAACTACTATACCTATGTTAAATCTTTCTATGAAAAACATAGTATGGAAAAATTAAGAAATTGTTTTGCAAATACGAAATTTACAGGGTGTCGCACTTACAATGAACATCTAAAGTATTTCCATTGGTATTGAAAATAAAAAATATTGTGACCACCTCCGAGTAAGGTTGTCGTTGGTGAGACGGAGAACGGGTGGTTGCCGACTCAGTCGGTCGTCAGGGTTTGTCAAATCAGTGAGGGAGTCGTTGCAGTATACGAAGTGTTTATTATATATATACAACTTATCCTAACTTAACCTATTCTTATTTCGAAGTTGCTGCAGATGCTCTCAGCAGGTCGGTCAGTGGATTCTCCGGCAGTTGTTCCGGCCGTATTTCCGGCGGTTAGCCCGGCGGCGGGTACTTCGGTGGTTATATAGGTGGCGATTCCGGCAGCGGCGGCGACTTTGAAGAGGGGTCAGGAGCTCGGGTCGGGATTACAGCCTCTGGGTGGTCGATTGTGTCACACTCGTGGGGGGGGGGGGGGTGCATCAGGGTGCCCCTGTACCGGGTGGTCCCTGGTCAACGGACACAGGGGTACTGACCGAAATATCCTGCAATCCCGCTGAAGATTAATCACGCTTAGGTTAACTTTGTTCGCGGAGTTCTCTGGAATATGAATCGGATTCGAAACAGGAACGTATTTATACACAAAGTACTGTATTTTATTCCAATCAAGCCGATTGGATATCGTATTTTCGCAATAATTCGTCGCAACAAGGCACGCATTTCCGTACAAATCCGAAGCAAAATATGGCTTGAACCACGAGGCCGTCTTATTCACGAGAGAGCACGATAGTCGATGTGTTTTTGTTTTGTCAACGCGCCACGCGTGATTCATATGGTACGGGCCTGGGGCGCTCCAAGCTGCTAGGCCGTCGTGGGAGCCTAGCCTGCACTAGGGCATAGCACAGACATGCCCAGGACCCCTGTTTCCGGATGCGGGTGCGCATTCGAGCTCGTGTTGAGCTCGAGCTCAAACTCCGAGCTCGTTCAAGGCTGCAGTAGTGGGAGCGGAGCGTTTAGGTTAGGTGTGTAATACACAGGCTGCCGCAGGGCTCTCCCGAGTTTGACGCTCCGAAAATAAGGGACATTTTGGGGAATTTTTTAAAAGAAAAGTATTGAGTATTATAATTCCAAACATTGTACGTTTATTAATTGAGATTTGAAAAATGTGTTCAAATTTTTGTATGCATTCCCCATAAAAAACTTCAAAAAAGTAAAAAAATTACGCTAAGTACATGAAAAATCAAATAAATCACAAAAAATAGAAGATAATAATAATTACAAAATAAAAAAAGATTTGAAATCAAAATGAGCTGCAAGTACATAAAGGTGCTTTCAGTCAAATACTTGGCGTAGCATGCAAATTATTGCGTACATAGTGTGACATAGATCACACTGCATCATCTTCTTCTCTGTAAATATATTCAATAAAAATCTATAAATAGTTACAGCTTAACGTAAAAATTATTATATAGAAATAGAGCGGCTCTTTGCTATAGTAAGTGTAGAGACTACAAAATGTATCCGAAGAAGGTGAGAGCGTATTCATTTCTATCCAAGCCTGTATGTCCCCTTCATTTCTATCCAAGCCTGTGCATCCCTTTCATTTTTATCCAAGCCTCTGAGTCTCCTTCATTTCTATCCAAGCCTGTGCGTCCCCTTTATTTCTATAAGCTATACATAAAAACTCTAAATTAAAAATAGTTTGCTGGTATAAAAATATCTGACAATTTAAATGCAATTTGTTACAATATATTATGTTGTACATGCAGGGTACAAATTTTCAGAAACTTATGCGAAAGAAGATGCTTCTCTGTCGAATCGAACTTTCTCCGGACAACTTCCAAGTCTGCGACTCTGCATAAAAAATCTATTAAAAAAATTTGGCGACTTGTTAATTCAGACAATAATTCAGTGTCCTATGTGGTGTAAAAACTCGTGACATTTCAAATTTGGACAACTTACTTTATTTGACACTTCGCAGGTTATGAGTGCTCAACACTTGGCAGGTTATAATCCAATAGTATAGGTATATATGTACAATGACGGACGACGATCCCTGCCGAATGATCCCGAGAGTCGACGAACAAAACATGCCTTCTTTTGGCTGAAAGTGTGCGTGTAAAGCTGGGATTTCCAATGCGCGGCTCGCCGCGGCGGCCGCCGGCGGTCCCACTATAGCAAGGGAGAAAGTTCTTTTAATAAATAAACTTGAGAATTATAAATTAATCAATATCTACTTGGAAACGGATGTTTGAATAAATGAGTTCCACTTTTATCCCATCTCCTAAGTGTGTAAATTCAGCGCAATGTTGTTAAACGGTTGGTATTTCAAACATCGATAACCGAAAGGAAATGGATCGACGAATAGGAATTTAGCTAATTAATTAATAAATTTGCGATTGGCTTTTAGAATCTAACATTAGATCTTACCGTTTCCGATTGATCCATGAGACGATATTACGATATCTCTGTCATGCGTGGACCGATTTGATTGATTTTGGTCTTATTCGAAAGCTTATATGCGATTTACATAAGAAAAATGGCTTTAAATTTAGAAAATATTGCAAGCGTGATGAGATATTAATGAAATAATTTTCAGGTAAGGTTGAAATAGCCGTGTATCTTTACTCGTCGTCCGGCTTATATATATATATATATATATATATATATATATATATATATATATATATATATATACAGGGTGTGGCATGTACTTGGCGTCGCACAGTGGGGCATTACGGGTCGAAACGCGGCACAAAACATTTTCTGACTGAAATCATATATTTATCGTTAATTTTTTGATTTCATTCAGTTAGGGTGTATATTTGTGGTCCTATTGATACAGAAAAATTAATGAAATTTGTTTATTTAAAGGGGCATAGTACTTTTTTGGCCTGAAAATTAAGCAGTCCTTATGAATTTTTTTCTATCTGAAACTGAAAAGCTAGAAACATGGGGTTTGTTGCAAATGAAAGATCGCTGTTTGAAAGTATTAAAAGAATTTTTATTTAAAAAAGGCACCCTGTCACCCTTCCCTATAATCGCTCAACGTTGGTCCCTTGCGGTGCCATAAATTCCGCCTTCTATGCTTATCTGAAACATAAAAACAAATCAAGACATTAATTACATTTTCTTTTGTTGACCGAGCCGATTTTTAAATTTCGCATTTAAAACAAAATGGCGGACTGTCACAACTGTAGGTATCGAGTTTCGACACTGAAAGTAGGGTGAAGCCACTAGTAATCGACCATGTATTAGTAGTCGACCACTTTCAGAAAAACATGAAAAATAAGGTTTTTAGAAGTGACAATCTTTTGAACAGAGTGTAGATAGAGTGCAGTTAGAGAACTGCACTTTGTTCAAAAGGTCGTTACTTCTAAAAACCTTATTTTTCCTGTTTTTTTTTTCTGGAAGTGGTCGACTACTGGTGGCTTCACCCTATAGGTTTGACAGTTCGCAATGGCGCGCCATTTTATTTGAAATGCGAAATTTAAGAATCGACTCGATCAACAAAACAAAATGTAATAAAGTTTAATGTCTTGATTTGTTTTTATGTTTTAGGTAAGCATAGAAGGTGGAATTTATGGCACCGCAATTTTACTTATTCCGCGAGCAACCTATGAGAGCTTATAGCGAGGGGAGGGATGGTGCCTTTTTTTAATACTTTCAATCAGTGATCTTTCATTTGCAACAAACACTATCTTTCTAGCTTTTCAATTTCATATAGAAACAAATTCACAAAGATTGGTTAATTTTCGGGCAAAAAAGTACTATGCCACCTTAACTGTATTTGTAAATAAACTTTTGGAGAACATTTAAATCATATAATATTTAATAGTTATAAAATCTTTATTTACGTAACTTCAAAACTATTTCACAAACATATTTTATTAATGCAAACAGTGAAAGATATTTATCACAGATTTGGGGTATAAACGGGAAGTCAGTCTTGCTCGGTAATGAAGTGCTTATCTCACTTTGCTGAATTACTTCAGCATTCTTCATCTTCCTCTTCGTCCTCGTCTTCCTCTTCGTCCTCGTCTTCCTCTTCGTCCTCCTCTTCGTCCTCGTCTTCCTCTTCGTCCTCGTCTTCCTCTTCGTCCTCGTCTTCCTCTTCGTCCTCGTCTTCCTCTTCGTCCTCGTCTTCCTCTTCGTCCTCGTCTTCCTCTTCGTCCTCGTCTTCCTCTTCGTCCTCGTCTTCCTCTTCGTCCTCGTCTTCCTCTTCGTCCTCGTCTTCCTCTTCGTCCTCGTCTTCCTCTTCGTCCTCGTCTTCCTCTTCGTCCTCGTCTTCCTCTTCGTCCTCGTCTTCCTCTTCGTCCTCGTCTTCCTCTTCGTCCTCGTCTTCCTCTTCGTCCTCGTCTTCCTCTTCGTCCTCGTCTTCCTCTTCGTCCTCGTCTTCCTCTTCGTCCTCGTCTTCCTCTTCGTCCTCGTCTTCCTCTTCGTCCTCGTCTTCCTCTTCGTCCTCGTCTTCCTCTTCGTCCTCGTCTTCCTCTTCGTCCTCGTCTTCCTCTTCGTCCTCGTCTTCCTCTTCGTCCTCGTCTTCCTCTTCGTCCTCGTCTTCCTCTTCGTCCTCGTCTTCCTCTTCGTCCTCGTCTTCCTCTTCGTCCTCGTCTTCCTCTTCGTCCTCGTCTTCCTCTTCGTCCTCGTCTTCCTCTTCGTCCTCGTCTTCCTCTTCGTCCTCGTCTTCCCCTTCGTCCTCGTCTTCCCCTTCGTCCTCGTCTTCCCCTTCGTCCTCGTCTTCCCCTTCGTCCTCGTCTTCCTCTTCGTCCTCGTCTTCCATTTCGTCCTCGTCTTCCTCTTCGTCCTCGTCTTCCTCTTCGTCCTCATCTTCATCTTCGCTCTCATTTTCATCTTGGTCCTCATCATCAGAAGATTCTGTCGCAACAAATAATTTCCTCGTTTCTCTTAAGAACGGTTCCGATTTTTTATTTGACCTCTTCCGGATACTGGAGATCAGTGGCTCAGAAGTGAGTAAAAGCCTATTTATGATTCAAGTAAATGAGTAATCGTCAATTGTTAAAATCAGTTGTAACACGCGCCATGCCATAAGCCAGGGTATCGATATGTAATCGTACCTGTTTAAAACATCCCTATTGCATTGTTCCCGTGAAAATTTCCTGGCATGATGTAAACGAAACGAACGAATGTGTTTGTTTCGTGCTTCTGCCGCTTCCTCGGATAATTGTCCGATTGGTACTAACGCGTTTGCCACTACTAATGGCCCATGCATTAATATTTTGTGTACTGTTGGGGTCATTGGGTGCCATGAATATAAACGAATATATAGCTTGGCTGTACCTCTGCAATAAACTTCAAATTTATTTACGTCAATCTCGCGGCCGCTTGATATGGCCTCTAAGATGACTTTAAACCTTTGAAAAATAGAAAGAATTGTGTTAAAAATATGAAACAAGGATAAAATTTTATAAAATTGGAATGTGGATAAGCAATACAGAGAAAATATTGATGGTCAGGACTCTGTACCTTCTTATTAACCGCATATCTACACCAGTTATCTCAACCGACAGTCCAGGATCTATAAAAAATCTACGGCTTGTATTCCCATCATTAGTATTTCCTAAAACATTATATTACAAGTCACGTTTTGCAACTTCATTTTTATAAAAAATATTCTTATTTTAATACAGATAAATAAATCTTTTCCAAAGTATTACCGTATCCTTGTTTTGGTACATCAACTAACAAGCCCAATTGGATTCTAAATTGGTCCTGAATTTGTTTCTTCTTCGCTTTCATGACATTCTTGTCGGCTTCAGTTTTGACTTGCCATTTTCTCAGAGGCAATTTGTACGCCAAGTGCAATAAACTTTCAGAAAAAGCGTATTCTGGCGTGTAAAATCGACAGACCGAATTTTAATGTATTTAGATCAACTTCAGGTATTCTTGATAATTTGTTAAAATGCTTTGACGTGGCCCCGCAAATATAGCATCTCATTGTCGATGCCGTGTTAGTGAGGGCATTGCACACTTTTCCATCAACCATGGCCAATATCATTGTATGCTTCACCGACAATGAACTTCCTTCAACTTGAAGCAATTAAGTTAAATTTAATTATCATTTTTTCATCATTTCAAAGTTGCTCAAATTATTCTTTCATTACCTTCAATTTTAGTATATTTTAAGTTTGTAATTTGTGTTTTTATATATTCGGTTTCCTCCCGAATAATGTCGGTCGTTTCTTTTCTCAATCGGAGGCGTATTGGTCGGCAGTAACGAGGTGAGGACGGTGACGGATTTTGCCAAATAATATCTGTTCCTAAAAATTAAAACCACGTTTTAAGAAAATGTTCGTATAAAGTACAAATATTTTGAAACCTTAAAAACGTTCTACATTCGCAGGGTTGCTATTACTTACCATAAATCAATCGCAACGGTAACATCGAACTTTGGATAATCTGACTATCAGAATCTTCCTCATTATCAAATTTTTGTTTATACTGCATTTGTTGAGAACCATCGCATCCCCATTTGCTGATTAATTCAAAAGGAGCACGCTCACTTTTGTCCAAGTTTGCAACTACTTCGTTTAAATATGTAAATAATCTGGTTGCCGTATGATCTAACAAGTGTTGCAAAAGTACTTCGGCACAAGTAGCTGTCACACGAAATGCTTCTTCTACTGGATATACTGAATTCTTTTATAACAGGGAAAAAACTTCTTATCACTTGTGCGGATTATGTCGTATTGTGCTCGTGACAAGTCAGCATCTACATATATCGCTAGAGCATTTAACAATGATAATCGTTTTGGTTCATTTTGCATACTTTGAATATATGCCTTTCTTAATTTCTTCGCCCTAGTTGGAGTTGCAGTAATATCTCGCATCAATTTGGAAGCATCTAATTCGTCTGACTCTCGTAATTTGGATTCCATAGCAAATCTTAATTGTTCCGTCTCCAATTTCCGGATTTGCTCTGTTAATTTTCCGCTTCCCGCGTTTACTTAATTCAATAAAAGGTATCTTTGGCCGTCCTTGCTTAGTTGCTGCTATTGGCAAATCTATAGTTTGCGTATCAGATCGTCTTTTAGCTGCCTGCCATCTGGTTTTAATACGATTTTTAAAAATTCGCAATTTACCTCTTAAAATGGTCTTTTCTTTGAGGGAAAGGGATCCCTTCACGACTCATCAATGTCGCTTGTAAAAAATCCAGTTTCTCGGCGAAACTTCCATTTTGATGCTGTTGCATGATTTTATATAATTGCATCATGGTCATAATTTTCGCTCCCGATGGACCTAACAAAATTTACAAACCTATTTTTGAATTTAAATCTTGAAATAAGGAAAGCAACACAAGAAAATGCAACACATTCAAGAAGGTGTAACACCCAAAAGTTCAGTGCTACCATAGTGTGATTTTATAAAATTTAATTACATACCTGGTGGGCTTAATTCCATCACTGATCACTGAATTTCACGGTATTGATAAAGATACAAAACACGTTTATTGTCTTATTATACAAAATCGTATAATAAGATAACACAAGGTATCTCTTGTAAAAAGATATCACTTTCGACACATGTGTTACCACAAATGAAACAACGCTTCAATAATTTGACGTGTCACTTGTCCTAAATGCTAAATCTTAAGAGTCCTCTTGAGAGTATTCCTCGCGAGTGGACACTGCGTTTGAGTGACTCTTCGAGAGCGAAAACGCACGATCTTCGCTTGTTTTCAAATGGATACATTGTAATGCGACTATCGGAGAACTACCTTTGCAAATCGAAACGGTTTCGTATTCTGAGAGTTGCTACACCCAGGGGCCAGGTATTTTTGTGCTTCGTATAGTTACAATAATGAAAATATGAGAATTCTGATGATCCGTTTGCAATGTGTTACTTGTTACAACCAGTAGACACTGCAATCACGTTCGAGACGCTTCAATTCGAAACGGTCCAGTCAAAAAGAATTTTGCAAGGGCGTCATAAATCAACGAACAAAAATTCTCCCACATACTGCTATAATGGAACATTTAAAAACACTATTTCTTTTTGCCATATTATGTTTATGGCCATGTATCTGAAAGAAAACGGAGCAATGGTTGCGATTGATCCTTCCGATTTACGACACGTACCAGCTTCACCCTGAGGACTTCTCCACTGGCTATGTACAAATTACCGACAATATCGTGCACACTGTACATAGGAAAAAGCTCCGCATCTTTCACATGTAAAAATATTTCATTTACTTTGAATTTCAATGGCAGGAAAGGCATTTTTGTAAAAAAGAACGCGTCATAGACACCTCGCCCCTCTCACTACCCCAGTAGCAGCTAGTAGCAGCCAAATTTTTCTGTACGATAAAGGTAAGGCTTCGCCCTTTCCAATGTGAATAGTAAGAACACTGAACTCCACTGAACTCCCATTCAAAATAAACAATGAAAATTGAAAAATTCAGTAAGACATAATTCCAAAAATATCAGAGATATCAAAATAAAATTTGGCACACTTCAAATACATATCCCAACACTTAATCCCACCAAAAATTAGTGGAATTAAACAAACAACAAAACTATAAATAACAATACAAGTTCTGAAGAGTTTCGTGGTTGTCCTTTTCAAAACCGTGTAGTCGCGTTAAAAATGAATGAATGTGAAAAACAATCATGCTACATTATCACCCAAATACACAATCAACTACCTGTAAAAAAAAATTTGCAGTTTGGCAATATTTTTATAAAAGGACTTAGTGCCGCGTTTCGACCCGAAATTCCCCCTCTGTGCGTCGAGACGCTACCGCCGCGTCTCTAAATAGTAGTAGTATTTTATTTCGCCCTCCGTACATTCTTTTATGCTTATCGGATATGATATACATAGTATAGTCCTATAGTTCCGTTCCCGTAAGTGGCATAAACTATATAGTGCAAATATAAAAAACATAAACATATAAATATATAGTATATTACAAAAAACACAGCCCCCTCTCCTATACTGTTTCGTTACTCTTGCGTCCATCCCTCCCGTTTGATTCATCCTCCTCCCTTCCCCCCTTTCGGCTCCATACTCCCTGTTTATGGCAATTTCCCTCTCGTACAGTCTGGCATACTTACATGCCCTGACGCTGATTTTTCCCTGAAGCATCCTCTCTATCGCCTCGCTGCTCATCCTCCACTTTCTCATGCATGCCCCTGCACTTCCACACGTGCCCTTTGAGATCTTCCTCTTCTCCACAGATGTTATACCTCTCATAATTTCTGCTCCTATACATATAATTCCCTACGTTCCCGCATCTTATGTTAGACGTGCCCATTGTTCCTTGTCCTTCCCTCTAATCCCCCCATCCCGCCAGTACTCCTGTTGCCCAAGTCCTTTCTTCCTGTCCCTATACTTCTTACAGTACGTAGACCTCTCTATTCTCGCCCACCTCTCTTGTATGTTCTGGTCCAGACGTGTAGCCACTGCCCGTTTCAACCTCTCTTCAATTTGGGCACTGTTTCCATCCCTCTCCATCAGCTCCAACGTTTCGCCATCCCCTACCTCTTCTAACGATCTCTTCATCATCTTCATCCACTCCGACAGTACCCTGTTCCCTAGCCCCCTTAGCTCCTCCTTCAGGCATATCCTTGGCCACCTCCCTTCGTGTATATTTCGACATTCTCTCTATCCGCTTCCATCTGCCAAATATACGTGGGTGTGTTCCTATCTAATCCCATGCTCATCTTCATAAATCTATTCTGCACCCTTTCTCCTTCTTCCCACTTCCTGCATCCCCACACCTTTGCTGCATTCATTAGTCCTGCTCTCACCAGCGTATTCATCAAATATCCTCTCCTTTCCAATGTATTTAGACCTGCCCTTCTCATTACACCCCATGCTGCATTTATCACCTTCTAGCATTTCCCCGCTTGCGCTTTTACATGTCCCCTGAATGAGTTCCCTATGAAAACCAGTATCCCAAATATTTGAATCTGTTAACTATTTCCAGCTCCTCTCCGTATAGATCCCATCGTTCAGTCTTTTTCCTTCTCCCCTCTTTTCCTTGCTCCATCACCTTCGACTTGCTTGTATTGATCTCCATTTCACTCCTTTTGGCGTACTTTTCCAGTTTTCTGAGCATATCCTCAAGGTCCCCCGCTTCCTCTGCAATCAGCGCTACGTCATCAGTGAACTTTAACGCGAATATCTTCGTGTTCCCAGTAAGCGTTCCCCCTACGTTCCTTCTTCTCAGATCTCGTCCATGTCCTCTATAAATATATTGAATATTGTCGGGCTCAACGGACACCCCTGTTTCACTCCTTTCAGTATTACCATCCCTTCCGTTAGCCCCCCCCCCACTGATTTCACTTTGTAAATCGTTCTCCTGTATATTCCCTTAATCATCTCCTTCTGTCTTCCTTTTATTCTTACCCTATCCAGTTTATCCAGCATTATCTGCCTGTTTAATTCATCGAACGCCGCTCTGAAATCCATAAACGCCACATACAATTTTCCTCTCTTCCTCTTAAGTCTATTACTTATCAGTGTGTTTAGGACAAAGATATGGTCCCTAGTTCCTCTCCCCGGGCGGAAATCCGCTTGGCTCTCAGTAGTAAGGCTATGAGAGTTCTAACCCATGGGGGAATGAGGGGAGCGCGGGGGCGGGGGAAATGAGGGCGCGCGGGGGAGTGGGTGGGGGAACCCGTGGCGCGGAGGAAGTGAGGAGTGGGAACCTGGCTGCGCGCGCACGAGCTGCGGTGTGGGGGAAACCGTAATCGTGGAGGGGATCAATTCTGGCCGAGTCGCCGGAAATTTCCACAAAGGGAGGGGACGACCCCCGAAAATTTTCAGACCCGGACCGTAGCAGATATTTTTTTTGTCTATACCAACAGACATTTTTTTCCCAACGCAGAGAAATAATAATTTTGAAACAACGATCTAGCGAACCAATATGTAGCAAACATACATTCTAAAGCTAACAATATTTCAAACATCGAAGCGTATCACGCGATTACGCGTAATTTGAATCCTCTGAAACAGCTGCGTGAGATGACAACATTTCGCGAAGAACGCACGAACGAAATATAATTCTTTTTGAAACTTCGAATCTTAGAATTATGTGGTGAGGAGAGATGGAGGAAAACGGGTAAATAAATAGATTGTAATATATGTTTAAGAAATTTATTTTAAAATTAAATGAATATAAAAATAAAATATAAATAATAATAATAATAATAATAACGCTAACGATAACGATAACGATAACGATAACGATAACGATAACGATAACGGTAACGGTAACGGTAACGGTAACGGTAACGGTAGCGGTAACGGTAGCGGTAACGGTAACGGTAACGGTAACGGTAACGATAATAATAATAATATATAATAGAAAAAAGGACAAAATAAAAGGTAAAAAATAAAAAATGATAACTAAACTAATAAAAGGGCGGCGATGGGGGGGGGGGGCGACGGAGGTGATGGGTGCCGCGGCCGCCGCAGAGCCCCCAATTGTTGATACGGGACCTGCAGCCGCGCGGCCATCCTCGGCTCAATTACCCGCTCCGGTCGCTGGTCCTGAGGCGCGTCGTCCTCGAAAACACACACCAGCCATGCCGAGCACCGCGACAACAGCTCGACGTTTCTAATACATAGCCGCGGCGCCCGTAGCAGCAGCGGCACATAGTGCGGCAAGTCCTCGAACACAGACACAAGCGTCGATATAATATTAGCACATCAAACGCACAAAGCACTGCAAAGTATTACATACCTGCGGAGGCGGCGACGATGGTGGCGAGTTCTATAACATAGAAACCGGCGATATATATTAGCACTTAAAAACATAATAAACATAAAAACTCGCAAAATATTGTAAAGTATTAGATACATACCTCCGGATTATCCGGGCACTGCGCGGGGTCAGACTCCGGTGCGATGCGCATCAATCCCATTTCACTGTACTTGTTGTACAAATGTCAAATTAGACTGTTGCCTGTCACGTTTGACGGACAACTGGTCTCGCAGCATCTCCAGGCTCATGTATGTAAATCCTTATCTCGAAACCGAAAAGTGCGTAGCTTTGCAAAGTAGAATGCATTTGTTCTTCACCTTCATTTCCGCTGACCATTCCATTCTTCTTCTTCGCACTCGTCATTTGGTTGAACCGAACCGCTTCACCTTCTTCTTTGGACTCATCATTCGACTAGACCATGTCACTCTGAGCGTGTATTGAACGAGAATTGGACATCTATCGTACCAATTTGAACGTGTGTCGAACGTCTGTCGTACCACTCGGAACGTGTATTGAACATCTATCGTACCACTCTGAACGTGTATCGAACGTCTATCGAACCACTCTGAACATCTATCAAACGTCTATCGTACCACTCTGAACGGGTATCGAATGTGTATTGAACCACTTTGCATAATTATAGCCATCGTGTTAACATAGCGTACATCACATGCAGGAGGTTGGGTTCGGGAGGGTGAAGAAAAACATTTTTATATGTGTTACATGGGCCCTTCAGTCCCATCCCATGCTAGCTGTCCTCGCGTCGCTTCCCGTCGATTGTAATAGACGATTCAGCGGAATCGCCTCGCGCGTGGCAGTCACGTTGCTTCGAGCCGCGTAGCGACAGCTGTAGGGCAACGTGACTGTTGCCGGCCCGGGCCCGGGAATTTCCGAAGGAGCGATCGAACTGCCGACAGGGCAGTTTCCCCCGTTCGCAAGGATTGTGCGAGGCGCGGCCCGCAACCGGGAAACCGGGTAGTGGCAGTCGTGTTTGAGAGCTCAAGTTAGGAAGTATCGACGGACAGACGTGCCGTCTAGAGTTCGCGATTTAGACGCCGTGTACAGATTACCGCGAAACGCGCTCGGCCGAACAGGTTAGGCGAAGTGCTTCTCTTTCCGACGCACCGAGAAACGGCCTAGCCGGATCACTTACGCGCCGTTACGGACCACCGCGACCGCGAAGCAGTGTAATAGAGCGAGCGAGCGAACCTGACGATCGACGAGTTCACCGACTTCCGAGCGACCCCTGTAAACAAGGCGGGCGACCTCGACCTGCGCTTGGTGCAGCGACACTGAGAGCGTGCGGAGCGATAGACGGCAAGCGTGCCGTACGTTATCTTAGGATACGTCCGAGCGACAGCTGAGACGGAGCGCCGTCTCCTGGTATGTTAATCTTATTTCGCTTACTTAAAGAATATATTTTGCTCTTGATTGTTTTCCTTTAAATTCCATCCTATTCAACTCCCTTTTACCTTCCCCTTCCGTGGTACAGTCAAGGTGGGCCTTAGCGCTTCGAAAAAGCAAGAACCCACGAATCACTCCGATAGTTCGAGCTGAATTATTGAAAAGTCCCTTCAGGACGTAACATATGCATTAAAAATTGATTATATTTATTTATGCATTTCTCTCTGGCGTTTATACTACCAGTTGAATATTTTAAAAACATTTTGCAAAGCACAGTGCTTTGCGTGTCTGTCACATCGCAGAGTATTAACTACATTTAGCTTATTTAGAGATTTGATATACTCGTAGTTAATGTCCAGTGTCTCATTGATCACGTCTGCTCTCGTATTTTCGTCGAGAAAATCCACAAGCCAGTCGCGTTTCTGCAGCCCTTTAACGTATACGAAATGTGGTGCGTCATCTTCTTCATCGGTCGCATCGGCAACAGCTTTCGTAATTAGCTATTTAGCCATACTGTACGGAACGTCTCCATCTTCCCACCGTAGCATATGATGTTTTGTCACCAACCACCGGATGCTTATTTGGTCGGATTTCGTAAGAAGATATTGCGGCATCGAACTCCCAAAAACATAGCGCGAGAGAATTGTTCCCTTCCGTAGGACAGCCACTTCTTTGACAACAAATCTTCCATCGACGATGAACCTTTGCAGGTCAACAAATGTTGGTACAACCATTATTGGTAGAATTTAAAGGTTCGCTCACTTCCAAGACAAACAAGAGTAAAACTTCCGGATTTTCACGATGAAATTTTGCACGAATGTGACACAGGAGAGGGCATGGCAATTTAATTGGTTTTGCGTACCGCGTTTGTCAGCGGATTGTATTCGGCCACCCGATTGTGCAGAATCGGACAGTAGGCTGTAGTATTTGCAGGCATATTCTCTTTACAATGGAATTCTGTGTGTACGCCCACGGTGCTATTCTTGATCGACTCATTTTGTCGCGAGCAATCAATCACCACGAGGGGACCAAATTGCAAAAATTGGACCACGGTCAATAATGCCTTGTTGCAACTATGTCCGTAATACGATTTACAGGAATGTGTATACATGTTAAACAAGATGGCATGCCTATTCTTGTCAAAGTCTAAGTTCATGTCATCGTACGGGTAAAATTCCGAATTGAGAAAAAGTTATACATTGGTCAAGTTGCAGTCGTCGAACCCAGTAACATATTCGGTCATCACATTCTTTCGAGCAGTTTGTAGAACAAATATAATGTATCGCAGCTTCTTCAGCTGCGCAGCTGCCTTCACGGGACACGAATGCTTGGTCGTGCTTTGTAAGAAAGGATTTTCGTACAGATCCCACGAATCAAAACTAATGCTCAGGTTTTGTCCACTTTCCAAAGCATGTAGGAACGATAGCTTATTAACATCGTTTAGTGTCACATGAGGCATCCACCATTGCACTTTAAGTAATTCAATTTCTGGTTCCGACATCGGCGATCATATTAGAGAATTGTTATCGTTGTGCGATCGTATTAAAATTAATTCGTGACGCGCATTAATAACCACGCGTTTGTAGTTCTCGCAAAATCTCAGCAAATATTTGAGTGGGATGCAAAAATTGAAATGATTTTTCAATATTGGCCCATCGCGTCATCTCAAGCCCCATCCGGCATTCTCCATATTTTTGTCTTCGCCAGATGTCAGTGATACATAGTTTTTAAGCGTGCTAGTTAGTCCGACGTTTCTGTTGTGGTCAATCTCCGCGCCATTCAGCTCATATCAAATCTCATCAAATAAGAACGCCATGTAATTATTTCGCAACATCACCGTTAATGCATCATTTGGCTTATTTATCGTCAATTTCCCCTCCATGGAGAGGAAACTTTCACATGGCAATGTGTATAAATCCTGCTGTTGTATAGGTATTCTTATCTCATCGCTGTATCCAAATGTTGTACTGACGTATGGGTTGTATGTGTGAGTCTCGAGCTTGACGATGCGATCATCAAACGTCGGCTTCCCTCCACTGCTTAGAATGTCAGCCGTTTTTCAACTTAAAAGCGTACAATGAATCCTAGTGATTACAAAAATGCAATGTTCGCAGCACCGAGCCTCTTCTTTTTAGCGTAATCAGAGTTGTTGTTATTGTTGCAAACAATTTCATTTGGAAAAAACGTATTTCTGGGGTCGTTCAACACAAGCATCTCCTTCGTTCGCATCACAGGTATTATCGTCGTCGTCGTCGTACGTGTAGTCTGGTGGTAATCTCTTCACCTCGAAAATCGAGCAATCGTCCGTCTTGATTCACAACGCGTATCGTTAGATCCGTAATGACCCGTGCCGTGATTGTAAGGTAAATGATTCGCGCGGGCGTTTCCGATATCTTATATCCTGGCGGGACTCTCGGAGAAAATTCATGTATCGTATGTACGTGCTTCCCATTGTTGTACGCGCCAACGGTCACGCTATATTCTACGCGAATAATGTTTACGTTCATGATATTAATTGGATCGTCCGATTCGTGCCCCTGTCCTGTTTCTAATACCTGATTCGTCGAGAATCCCAGTAGCGATCCAACGTTACTTGGTTTCGTAAAGTCTACGGCGAACGAGCAGTACAGCTCGCTTTTCATGGTGTTGTTGTTGGGGCGCAACACTGTAGGATACACATCCTTATCACCGTCATCGTTGGCATCGGCGCCACCGAGATTTTGAGGATACCGTTCGAGTAATCGCTGCTTCAAGTACTTGGCAATGGCGTCTAGTTCGTAGGACCCGTGGGGAATCGTAATGTATTCATGGGCGGTGTCGACGCTGTTGTTGTTGGTGACATAGTTTGTGGTGAAGTAGAATTTATCGTTGCTCGAGTCGATGTTGGGTATTGTATGATAAGTTTCAAAGGTTGTTAGACCAAGCTCGTAATCATCTTCGCTCAATTTCTCTCACCACGAGAGTGCTACTCTTGTCGGTCAGAGTGAATGCTAACGACATATTCCGAGAAACTGCTCGACTAGTACTGAATCAGAGTGGTTGGAAGTCAAACCTTAAATTTGGTGCCAATCGTTTGTAGAAAGCGTAGACATAGTTGTCCACAATTACTCTGATTGTACTCCTGATAAGGCGTTCGATTTAATTCAATTTTCACGGTACCTTTATCCAGATATTGTACCAATTCCTTAGGCGGCCGAAGATTGCCAACGCTGTCGAAATATATAGCTCGGCACCCTCTCTTCGCATATGCAACCCAATCAGTCCTTCGACATTGTCCGAATTTACGATACCTCACTCATTTCGACGTACTCCTCCGGCTGGTAGCGCGTTGCGCATAAAAACACCTCTAAAGAATGGAATACGCATACGTTTTGCCAACTCATCCAATTGTGCATCGGTAGTTACGCCCTCAGGCATTTTTATTGTCTTTTCTGCGTTTTTTTAGTTTCGATGTTCCCTGTCCGCGCTTGTATGGTGTGATATAAAGTCCACGAACTTCCATGTTGCGATTATGACGCTGCATTTCCTGCAGCCGCCTTATTATCGTTTACCGCCTTGGCAAGCCCCGCCGCTCCGCCAGCTAATGATCCGAGAACACCTAGCAGCGGGAGAAGTGGTAATATATCACCCTGTTTTGCCACCGGAAGAATCCGCTTTTGCGATGCTCTCCTTGCAGTCCTATTGCGGGGTTTTGTTTTCATCCCCTTTCCGATTTTCGTCTTGGTCTTCATAGCTGCCCAAGCAGCTGTAGCAGCGCCTCTTTCACCCAGAGTCGAGTCTCGCGCAACGATGCGTTATTGCGCTTTGTCAGCGAGTACGTTATCTGCCGCGTGCCTTTCACCGAGGTCGTTGTTACACGAATACGCAATATCGTGTTCGCGACACGCTGCGTCCAACGGATTGATCCCTCGATCACCTCCAGCCAATCGTATTGCCAGATGAGTTCCTGGACCGCAAAATTGGTATCCTGGAATATGTAATTCGATAGGTAGCGCGTTTATCGCCCGATTTAACAAACCACGGCGTTTCTTTATTCTCATTGGCGACATTCGCTACAGTTTTTAATCAATGGCGCCGGGCCGGCGATATGCGTTCGCTGCCAAGGGCGATTATAATGTTCCAGACACTGAAGATACTGCTGAACCTCAGGATCTGCTTTTATATGCTCGGGCAGTCTGTCCTATAAATCGTCAATGTAACTGCCAAACTCACGCAGTATAGTAATCCTTGGTATATATTTCTGCTGCTCAGTGGTTAAGTCTCGAATATCGCAATTATCCGACAGAACGAGAAGCATTTCGAATACTGAGCTGTTTTGCTTCGGCGCGCGCCTATAAATAGAGCGCGTCACCGCTTCGATGTATCAAAATCAATTTCACGGTTTGCAGAGAGAGGGAGCATGCCATTCGTGCGGCAACCTGTGACGATACGTGTGACGAATTTTGACGATAAATCGCAAATGATGTCTTCGAAAACAAGACGTAAACATGGTATCATGTTGCCAAACACTATACGCTGCGTCATTTACGGTCCATCAATTTGTGGAAAGACCAAGGTGCTGATGAGCTTGTTGGAAAGTCCACACGGCGTTCGGTCCGAGAGCGTGTACGTGAATTCCAAGTCGTTGCAACAGCCGCAATATCAGTATTTGGAAAATTGATTGGCTCCGATAGATGAAATTCGATACTTTACGTTTTCGAATAACAGTGACGTCATCCCACCGAGCGAATCGCTTCCGAAATCAATTTTTATCTTTGATGACGTGGCATGCGACAAGCATGATACGATACGAGAATACTTTGCAATGTGGCGCCACTCGAACGTTGACTGCTTCTATCTTTGTCAGACATATGCAAAGATTCCCAAACATCTTATACGCGACAATGCGAATCTGTTGATTCTGTTTAAGCAGGATGGTACCAGCTTGAAACATGTGTACAACGATCATGTAAACACTGATATGTCTTACGAGGATTTCTGCGCTTTGTGTCGCAATTGTTGGCAGCGGGAGTATGGTTTCGCGGTAATAGACAAGGATAGCGCGATATACAATGGACGTTATAGAAAGGGATTTAACGAGTTCGCGGTACCGTGAGATGGTCAATCATCGTCAACACGTCGGTGGGAAAGCAAGGTCTACGGTACAACGATGATCAGTAGTCAGGAGATTAAGGACCGCGAGAGAATAGTGAAGGAAATTGCAAAAACCAGCGATTCCATTTGCATGAAACATCAGGCTTTGAAGACTGGGAAGATGGAGGAAGATATCGCGTTGGAGAGATACTTTAAACCTGTTGTTGAACCCTTAAAACATATTGTTTAAACGGATGCCTGTTGAGGCATTGTGGATTGCCACTGGTGAAGGCCAGGGAAGGGATGCACCCCAAAGAATGTTCCAAGATGTGGCGGAACGGCACTTTATTTAGCCGGGTGGGCGTCGTTACAATAACGGACGAACACACCACACAGAGATTGAACACGGACAAGCACAACTCACAAACACGCAGTTAAACCAACAAGGATATGTACAAACTATGTGCAACGCGCAGGGCGCGACGGCTCGAAGGGCCGTTTTAATAGTGGTTCACAAAACCGTGGGTCGCTGGGCGACAAGGAATTAGGCGGTTTGGGCGTACGAGAGCGTGCTGTTGTCGTCACGGGTGTTCTGAGGACTAACTGTCGGTTTCTCGGAAACGCGCAACGTTCGAAACCAGGCAAAAACTGATGACTCACCTAACCGTCCGGCCGGACGGTGTGTCCCCGCGTTTACACGCTCTCGCACGCACATTTAAATCCGCGTAGCAGCTGATCGCTGACTTTTGGCCGCAACACATATTGTGGAAAATACCGCAGCGGCAGAAGCTGACACATCACCGCTGATGAGCATAAACGTTGAAGGGAATGAAACATTAACGCCTAAAACAAAAATTCAGCCGAAAGGGAACACATCGCGTAAGACAAAAAGGAAACCATACACGCCATCGGAATATTCACTCATAACCTCCACACCAGTTCAATCGAAGCGGAAAAGACAGAATGTCGCATTAAACGAGTCCCCGGTTCCTCCCGCACCAATAAATACATTTCCCAGTGTACAATTGCTCACAAACAATGATGACGACGTTTTCGAAACTACTCCCGATGAGTCGTTTGCAACATCTATTGGGTATCAACTCCAAACATCCGAGGGACAAGAAACGTTTCGCAACTATTTGGACCCCCTGGGTTATGAGTCAATACATGAACGCAATCATAAGTAGTGATAAGGATACTGCCGTAGACATTGTGTACGGTGTATACTTTGGCGATAGTGGAACAATGCTTGGGGGTAGGATTTTCAAGAGAATTCCCGACGATGCTGTGTACACTGATGCCGATAACCAAAAATACAAAAGTATACAGCTGACGCCGAATGCCCACAGACGCGGTTATGACTGTCAAAATCCCATATTAGGCAACAAGGGATACAAGTACAAGCATGTAATTGCACCGCTACTCCCCCGTGTATCAACCAATAAAGCTGGGAAAGGTCTAATGACCCCGCGATTCATGGTGGTAAACGATTACAAGATCGATTACGTGCACTGGGACGATCCCAACAAGCTGGTGGGTCGATTGCGTTTGCTGGAAGCGTCACGTCAGGCGGGTAACAACTCTTGTGACCACGAAATTCTATCGATTTACGAGGAACTCCGCGAGATAGGCTTCATTATAAATTAATCCGCGCGCCGATGATGTGCACTGTATGCATTGAGATGCAGATCAACAAATTTGGGGTATCGCTCGAGAATATTGGAGCAGCTAGAATGGACTATTACAATGGTGCGTTTTGCTTCGAAATTATATGTGAGATTATTTGGTTGTAATTTGCGAATTTCTTCCCTTAAAGTAAGAGCAGCATTTTGAACTATATCTTCTTTCTCTAGCAATTTGGAATCTACTGCTGCATATAAATGCCACCATACGGCTTAACAATCTTCTTTTATTCATAGTTATTATTTCAATTTTTTGGAGAAAAGTTTGTAATATTTTCTTTTCCAAATTCCGTGATGCAAACATTTCAAAAGAATTTTCTGTTTTTCCAAATTCCGCGTTCACACAAGCACCAAATAATTTGCGCAAAAATGTCATAAAATAACAATATTTATTTCTCACTATATTGTCACTTATAAAAATGCATACTTCGTGATATGCTATTCTATGATAGTCTCTCGTTATATGCCAACCTGCTTTTTGTGTCGGTAACCCTGATTTACATGTAGTACTTTCATAGTTTCTCTTACAAACATTATGATAATAAATTATTTTTTGTTTTAAATTTGCGAATTTTCCAAGCAGGTGAATATCATTGGATTCTGTTGCGAGCGATTTTATATTTTCAATAACTGTATCATTTTGTGAATTGTGCAAAGACTGAAATCGATATTGCTGTTCTTTGCGCGACAAATTTCAGAACAAACATACTTGTTCAAGTTCATCTGTACCTTCTGAGAAATCTGGCGACTGTTCTTCGCCTACTGGATGTTGTTCATCAATATTTATATCAGCTTGCTCTAAACTTTTTTCTCCGATATCTTCAGCGACTTCAAAATGTTGACCACTGACATCTTCGATGAGTTTATCAGTAGTCTGTGTAGGTGTTAAAGGAGGTGCTGTAGATGAAGTCGAAGGAATCTCCTGAGAAGCTTCGCATTTCTTATATTTCCCCATTACAGCTGTAAATTGTCTATAACACTGTCGTTGGTAGCACAGTGTATTGTCACTATTGTCACTCACATTGCTTGGTAAAATCACATCACTGTATTTCAAATTATGGTCTTTACGAATTTTCATAACATCTCTACATTTTTGTAATCTTTGATCTGTTAAAGATAATAATTTTTTTGTTTTTTTATTTTGCAAATAAAACAATATCTATTAACTGAAGACATCCTGCGTATATAATGCGTAGAAAATAAAATGCTCTTCCTTTCACGAAGACTGTTACGGTCGAACTGTTCTGCGATTCTGCATTTTTGCCTTTCGAAGCTGTTTGAGAGTAGTCGTTAGGTGTTTATTACGGTTTGAAGAGAGTCCTATCTCTATAAACAGAGCCGTGAGATTTTTCAGACCCGGCGACAGTCTGGGATATTGGGCCCACCCTCAGACAGTAGGGGCATTGTCTGGCACCTTTACGAAATTAAATCTTTACCACAAAGTATCTAACGTTGCTTCGAGTCATTCACTTGTACTTCACAAATTGAATTTATATTGAATAATTAATATACAATTACAATTTAATCAGCCTCTCAAGATACCAGCAAAGTATTTAATATAAAAACTGCAAATTTCGATGCGTCGACTATACCGCCATGTAAATCTGAATTACAACAACAGATTTTAAGGATTTCGTATATTGCGAGTGTTTTGTAAAATAGTTTATTAATAAATTTTTTATTGCTATGCTATAATAAAATTGTAAAGTAATCATATCCTCTTCAGAATTCATATTAAACGTCCGTCTTTTATAAAAGTTACTATTAAATTCAATGTTGCGTTGAGAGATTTGACTACACGATCGATTCATTTGTAAACGTCTGGCAAGGTCTTATCACCGCTTATAGGCTGCCAGACTATTTTTTCCATTGGTTTTACAACATAAACAATTATTCCACCAAATTTCAGATTTGTCGCTGTGAGTCGATTTTTTTAACATGTTTGGAGGTCTACCAGAGGTCTAAGGTCCGCGCGGAGCGCTACCAGACTGCGATTTTCTTATTCTGTATTAAGGTGTTTATTAATGGATGGAAATGCAGCCTTGTCGCGATGAGTCGGGGATGCTCTCAAACTTGACATGTTCGAGGGCGTGCCCTCGGGCCCTGTCCCCGGACTCGACTGCCAGACCACCCGTCCGTTGACTTCCAGCATAAGGTTAATTAGAAAAATGATATAAAAACCTCATCGCGATGAGACACTTAAAATGTTCACTGGCTCCCGGACTATTGCCACTGTCTCCCTGTACCACCTGATGTATCTTGACTCCTGTATTTTTTTCCTTCTCTCCCCTGCCTACCTCCTGCTGTCTTCTTTCTCCATCTCTTCGTACCCCCCTCGGCCCCTTACCCCTTCCTTTTCTTCTCACCCCCCCTCTCTCCATCCTAAACACCTTTCTCTCTCTTTCCAGCCCCGACATCTCCACCCCTTCGTCTTTCTCCCTCACCCTTACCTCTTCCAAACACAGTCTGGCTACCTCCCCTCCCTCTCCCCTGCCCAGCTTCTCTTCGTACCTCCACGCCCTTCCCCTCGCCCACGTCCTCAGCTTTTCCCTCTTCGTCTCCTCCATCATCATGTATCCCGGTGTCCTCCAGTCCACCCCCAACGACCACCTTATGTACCTTTCCTGGACCCTCTCCACCTCCTCCATCTCCTTCCACCCCCACACCTCCGCCCCGTATCCCACCACCGTCCACACCAGCGCGTCGAACAGCCACATCCTCTTTCCCCAATCCATTCCAAATTTCCTTTTCCCGATTCCCCAGACCTGCCGCATCACCACCCCCGCCTTTTTCACCCTGTCCCTGATGTGCGCCTCCTGGCCCCCGTATTTCTTAAACACGTACCCTTGGTACTTGAACTCCTTTACTTCCTCAATCTCCTTCCCTTTCCACCTCCAATCCACCTTTCTTTCTCTCCTTCCCCCTTTTCAGAACATTATCACTTTCGTTTTCCCCACGTTTACTTCCAGATTTTTTCCCTCCAAGTACCTTTCCAGCCGCCTGATCATACTCTCCATCTCTTCCTCTTTTCTCCCCAGCAACACCAGGTCATCCGCATAGACCAGAGTGCACATCCTCCTACCTCCTATTCTCACCCCTCCCCAATTTCCTTTCCTTAGTTCCTCCTCCACGTCCACTATCAACAGATTAAACAGAATGTGACTCAGCGGGCACCCTTGCCTCAGCCCTTTCGACGTCTAGAATTTTTCCCCTATCTCCCCTCCCACCTTCACCTTGCTGATTATCTCCCTGTATATTTCCTTAACCCTTTCCCTCAGCCCCTCCCTCACTCCTCTCTTCTCCATCGCCTCCCATAATTTCCTCCTGTCCACCGTGTCGAACGCTGCCCTCAGGTCCACAAACAGCTCCGGCAGTTAGCCCCTGCTCCTTCTGATCTGCGTCCCTATCACGGGGTTTACCACATAGATATGATCTACTGTCTCTCTCCCTCTCCTGAACCCCGCCTGGTTTTCTGGGATCATCCCCTTCCCTTCCACCGCTTGCTCCAGCCTCTCTCCCAGTACCGCTGCATACACCTTGTACAAGGTCGGCATGAGGGTTACTCCCCTGTATTCCTGAACACACGTCCCCCCTCCTTTCTTCACGAGCGGGGCTATTATCTCTTCTTTCCATCCCTGCGGCCATCCTTCTCCCTCCCACACTTTTCTGCAGATCTCCTACGCTACCTCTACCTCCTTCTCTCCGCCATACTTTCAGGCCTCGTTTGGGATCTCGTCCCCTCCCATCGCCTTTCCCTCCTTCAGTCTCCTCACTACCCTTTTTATTTCCTCTTTGCTTATTCCCGCTTTCTCTCCATTTCTCCTATTCCCTTCCCCGCCCATCCTTACCCCATTTTCCACTCCTCGTAGCAGTCCCATTATTTCGGAAACGGATAGTAGAAGGAGTTTTGAGTTCGGTGCCCGCGTCACGATACGACTTCTTGTCACTTCATTTCTTTATTTCTTACGTTATCTTACACTATACTTATACAAACTTATTCTATACTTATTCTATCCTATATTATCTTACATTATTTTTATACTATCTTATATTACTCTTATATTATTTGTACAGACATTTCATGTAATAAATAGGAGGGCTCGCATGGCGGGATCGAGGCATCGCCAGCCGCGTACCCCCCCGCGTCCCGCGGGAGCCCGGGTGGACCGAGTAACTCGATCCTCGCGGGTGCCGCGGGGGGAGGATGGTTGGCCTCCTAATTACCGCGGATCTCAGGCGAGCTCTCTATTGTTCTCGTAACCTCGAGACGGTATACCTCGTTCCTCGAGTGCTCCGTCAATCAAACCGTTTAATTTAAAGGTGCGTACGTTATTGGTAGCAATCCCTTTTTCCTGAAGTTCGGAGACGAACGCGTTTCGGTTTTTGGAGGCCTTCTTCTTATTCTTTTAGCGAGAACCGGTAACTTTAATCTTGGGCTCGGGCTACATCTGCGTGGCGAAAGTACATTCCCGAACACCCATAAAGTATTCGCTCCACTCCTCTTTCTTTATCCTGTCGTTTACCCGCTTCTTTCTTTTCCTTCCCCTGTTTACTATCTCCCACACTTTGTTTTCAGTTTTTGCTTCCGCCACCTCCCTTTCCTCCTCTTTAGTAGTAGGGCTAGCATTCGTTCTAACCCAAATTTGAGTTTCAAGGTCATGATAAGGATTTCCCCTGACCTTGAAATCCAAATTTGACTTTGAAAATTTTCGAAAATTTTTTTGGGGGTCGGACGGTGGGATGCGGGCGCGGCGGCGCGGGCGGACGGCGGATGACGTCATAGAGATGGCGAAGTGGTGGGCGTATAGCACGAAAACTGATAATTATCGAATCGATACCGAATTGATATCGAACCGATACTGAAGTGCATCGAGGAGGGTGAAGAAGTGCTACTCTGGAGCGTGGTACAAACTGTCGGTAAGGAAGGAAATATTAATTTTAAGATATTAATATAAATGAAAAACGGAATCTCGGGTGACTGGGCTCGAACCCAAGACCTCCGCGCTACGAGTCAGCCGCCTAACCAACTCCCCCAACGTCAGCTCTCCGACATTAGTATTTCCTGAATGGTACATATACCTGTTACGAGCCGGGGCTGTGGCAAAGCGAGAGGCCGGCGAGAAGGGTATTTCCCAAGGAATACGGTCTATGAGTTTGTTAGTTAGAGTGCGGACGAACCTGATGCGAAATCAGGGAGCCGCTAGGATTATCGGAAACGAGAACGAACCTGATGCGAAATCAGGGAGCCTCTAGGATGGATTCACACGCGGACGAACCTGATGCGAAATCAGGGAGCCGCAGGAGGGTGAAACGACGTGAACGAACCCGATGCGAAATCAGGGAGTCACTAGGATGAAGTTCACAGACGAACCTGGTGCGAAACCAGGGAGCTGTTGGGAGGTTGGATTATTCACAGACGAACCTGGTGCGAAACCAGGGAGCTGTTCGGAGGTTGGTAGACTTACAGACGAACCTGATGCGAAATCAGGGAGCTGTAGGATACGGACGAACCTGATGCGAAATCAGGGAGCCGTAGGAGGAGTGAGGTTTCGTGGACGAACCCGATGCGAAATCGGGGAGCCACTGGGTTGAAGAAGATTCCTTGTTTTGGTGAAAGGTTTGCGAACGAATCTGATGTGAAATCAGGGAGTCGCGGGAAATGTTAGTGATGCCTCGTAACTCTTAATTAAAGTTTGATACAACTCGAGCGGTAAAGTTGTATCAGTGGGTGAGTGCTACTAATATTATAAGGATCGCTGGGTAAGAGATGGGTTTAACGAATCTACTCTATTTACAACGTGAACACCATTCGTATATTCAATAATCAATATGATACAAATGTAAGTGTCGCGATTAAATAATATGATAAAATTTGTAGTTTACCAATAGTTGCACGGTGTTAACGCACTGGCGATGCGGGGCGTAAGAGTGGCTATTTCAAAGTGCCAAATAGAATATAAACCGAACTCGCGGATTCTATGAGGTTAACTGTTGATTCGTAAGGAGACTCGAGCCCGATCTTACTGGATTTTAACCAACTCTGTACGAGCGTGACACGACGTTACTCTATACGTGACTGTACTGCTTTGAACCGACGAGGGTTGAAACCAACGGGTTTATATAGTCCAAAATGAGTGGGGATTCGTTAGGAATCTCCATATAAGGAAATCCTTCGGGGTCGTCGTCGTGTCACTCCCGTTCTCACGGTCGAAATCCAGCTGGTCGGGATCTTGACTTCCATTAGTGGTGTGTGATAAGCGAAAGGATTTTAGGGCGTTTTCCCTTCGCAGACGCGAGCTCGAAAAATGGTTGAGAGCGGCGTATGGGAAAATTCCACATACGTAACATACCAAACGTAATAAATTATTTTCATCGGATGATGTCGGGTAATGTCGGCTTTTTACGTGCAATCTATTGGAGGAAGGAGGTACATCGAAAGAGTTAGACAGAGATAGCACTACTTAGTGGTACAATCGTATGCATTCTAAAGCTAAATTCTGAGAGAGGGAAAGAGACAGCAGTAGTATAATCGCAGTTCTTCTAAAGCTAAAATTTTGCAAAATGTTTTTGATCTGAATGTTGCAGCATATCGCGCGATCACGCGTAATTTGAGTCCTCCGGAGCAGCCGTGCGCGATGACGTCATTTGGCGGCGCGAAGAAGGCGCGAATCGTAGAATTATGTGGTGTCAGCAGAAATTTTTTTCCAAACCAACAGACACTTTTTCCCCAACGCAGAGAAATAATAATTTCATGAATAAACGATCTAGCGAACCATTCTGTAGCAAACAGACATATTTTTTCCAACGCAGAGAAATAATTTTCAAACAAATATGTAATAAACATTCTAAAGCTAGCATGTTTTTAAAGCGTTCAGATTTAGCGTCGCAGCGTATCGCGCGATGACACGATGCGAAGAACGCGTGAACGATACATAACACTATTTGAAACGTCGAATCTTAGAATTAGGTGGTGAGGAAAGAAGGAGGAAAGTGGGTAAATAAAATGGAAAAATAATATGTTTTAAATGATAATATATTGTTACAGTCAAAGAATATGAAAATAGAATAATAATAATAATTTAACATTTTTTCTTCCTACGAGCATCAGCCAGAATATCATTGATGGCACATGCTAACAGTTCGCAATCTACAAGATAATCCTCGTCGTAATATTCGCTATCGCGTATGATTTTAGCAGCACGACGCGTATCTAATGTTTCGCAGGCAACATCGCTCTGTTGTAGCACGTTAACAAAATTTAAAAATTTCATCCGCACATCTTGTGCAGTTTCATATAACCGCAGATACACATAGGCTATTGTTACGTGCCGGTTACTTTTTCAAATTCATTTCATATCAGTGAAAGTCCTTAATAGATATAATTTAATTCACATGAAGCCTGTGACGCCACGGCATATTCTCATGGAAGATTATTGTCAGCGCCGTCGACGTTCTTGGAATGCGCGTTGTGATAAGCATTACAAACCCCGTGCATTGTAGTAGACCACCTTATATTTTTCTTCCCTGCTAAATTTCTGTTACACTACCATTGACATCTGATCCAACCATTGCGTGTTGTGGGATTTTCCCTCAATCAATTGTCAATGATCTACAGACCGAATTGTAATAGTAACTTTACATGAACCGTTACGCCATTGCGTTCTTCCATGCGAATATCTTCCAACGCCGTCGACGTTCTTAGAACGCCGGACGCGATAACAACCTAGGCACTGAGATGCTGGGAACGTCCCGAGCGACGACGGTTGGGCCCGTGTGCAAAAGGTGCGGAGTCAGCAATTTTGGCGCTCTTTGTTCAAAGTCCCAAGTGCTCGGGCCTACCCTGCGTTCGTTCGTGGCAGTCAGCTAGCAAGTCGCGTAGTGCGCTGTTGTTCTGTCCGAGGGACATTTGCCGTACTGTACTGGAGGCATTTTGAGCTAGAGTTCCATCGTGACTAGTTAATACTTAACGTGGAAAGACTCAATCCCCGTAGAGACTTGTATATTTTCGCGTTTTCATCGTTTTAAATCTTTATTCATTTTAACCACTTCTAATTAAATCATTTATATTCTTGCGCTTAATATTTTAAATACAATATACTGTGAATCAACATCGATATTGGTGTATTGCGCGTGTGTGTGTGTGACCCACATGAACGTCGCTCAGGCGTAGGACAGCTCTAGGTCATCAGAGAGACAGAGAGACAGACCAAGAGAGAGAGAGAGAGTAAGCCAACAAAAATTGTAACCGTTCTTGTACCAATTCGGTGAGTGAATCAAAGATATCTTATTGTACGGAAGCGACGGTTAATCCAACCACTTAGTGTGTTACGGGAATTATCCCTCGATGATCTGTCGTATTCCCTCGAGCGTGTGCCGCGTTTTATAAATTCCCCGTTTATACCGTTTGGGATAACTCTCGCGCATAGATTGATCCCACCACCTAATGGTGAGTTGTGGGTTTTCCCTCGATCAATCGTCGTCTACAAATAGTCGTCCGGCATGCGTTAGCTTCGCTGCATTTAATCGTAACCCTCGAAACCTACAGAACGAGTTCCTGTACTCGATTGAAATTTCTTTATGCAACTCTCGCGCATCGATTGATCCAACCACCTAATGGTGAGTTGTAGGTTACCCTCGATCACTCGACTGAAATTTCTTTATGTATATCTATATCGCTTGACGCATACCATGTAAATTCCCCATCTGTATCACCCTTTGTTTTCCTTTGCTGATTTTGTAATACATGGTAATATCTAATTTAAATCTCGTCACATTTTGTTCGAACCAGTCTCACCAAAGTACCACATCCCGATTGGACAACCTGTATAGGTTGTAGACGAAAGCCGTACCCAAAATAATCCTGATTTTTGCATAATAATCTGATTATGTCCAAATTATAAAAGTCTTTAAAATTCGTTAAGCTTTGCGTGAGGAATTAGACTCAACCGCTCGGTCGCTTAAAAATTAACGTCTTCACGTAACAGTAAAACTGGTGTCAGAAGTGGGATATTGCTTTTGTCAACCCCGTCCGTTGTGGTATTTTCTGAGATGTTCGATTGTATACTGTGATTTAATTAGCATGTTTGCATTCTTGGTTTCTTGAAAGTTTTTAGGAAAACCTGTGATGTCGCCTTCTAATTTATTTTCCGTTTATATATTCAGCTTATTTATATATTTGTGTGTATTCTTGAACTAATTCGAAAAATTCATCAAAATGGCTAGTCCCAACGAAACCGCTAGTGCGTCGTCCGCGAATTTATCCGTCACAAATGCAATGATGACGTCTATGGCGGAATGCTTTGCTTTACAGCACGGGACGCTGAATATTCCTTTCTTTAATGGGAGAAATATTCCTCTCAAAGATTTCTTGCAAGATGTGCAAAACGGCGCAGTTTTTGTACCCCCTGCGTCGGAAGGGCCGTTCGTTAAAGCAGTCCTTGGAAAATTACAAGGAGCTGCACGCGATAGTACTTTTGGAAAAACCTTTAATACTGTAAACGAATTAATTAAGCATTTAAAAAACAGATTCGCTCCTGGAAAAAATTATCCATATTACCATCATGAAATTGAAAGCATCCGTATGCATAGAAACGAAACTGTGAATGATTTCCACGATCGGCTCAATATTTTGATTAGCGGAGCTCGACTCGCGCTGGAGGACTCGTACGGCGAGGACGCGGATAAGATGTTGCGCCCGATAAAAGACTGCGCGCTAGAAGCATTTATTCGGGGCTTGCCGGATGAGATAGCCAGGGCCGTAGACGCGCGCGATCCAAAAACTCTAGAAGACGCGCTAAAACACGCGACGCGGGTCGAGACGCGAATGAGGTCTGGAATAATACCGACCGGAGATCCAACCAGATTGTTTCTTTCAAGACCAGATGATTCTCGATTAAATTCCCGACCAGATTCGCCTGTTCAAAGCAATTCTCGTCAAGGTTTATTCACCTATCGCGACTCGCGAAATCAAAATTTTGGAGATCCCCGTTCGCGAAGCCCGAGTCCGAACGCGACCGGAAATTCAGATTATCCAAAATTCCCGACAAGTATCCTTAAACCACCGCGAAGCAATACGGAATCGAGTCGATATCCAGAACAGCATGGGTATCCTACCTATTCTCCGTATCCTTACATGCCCTATGCACCCTTTTATCAAATGCCTTATCCACCGTATTATCCACCGTATCCGCACGACCCGCGTTTTCCGATAAATTCACCGTACGCACAAACTTCGACGGCTCAACATTCGGCACGGAGCACGAGTCCAATTCCTCAAGCGACTCAAGTTGCGCACCAAAATTCAAATTATCAGAATTACCAAAATTCATTACGAAATTCGAATCCCGACTCGTGGAATTCCGTAGGATTTCGAGAGTCTAGGCCGTACTCGCCGAATCAAAATCGTTCGTATTCGCCGAATCAAAATCGTCCGTCCTCACTCAAGCAAAATGTACCGCAGAATCCGTCAGAACCGCGGAATAATTCGGATTTAAACTCCCGAGTAACTCCTCGAACAGACGCGACGACGAGTTACCAAGACCCAGAGCGTCGTCCGACGGTCAGATTTCTGGAAAGGGATTAACAGTATTAAATTTGGGTTGTAATGATGAATCGCCTGTTGTAAAATTGACCGCAGAACAATTACGATATAAAAATGCAACATTTTTGATCGATACAGGTTCGGATATAAATGTAATAAAATTAAATGCATTGCACGAAGACGTAACCGTCGACGTACACGATTCTATTGAAATGAGAGGAATTACGGCCGAAAAAGCAGAAACGATTGGAACCACAATAGTAGCAATTTTGGATCAACCAGTACTATTTCATGTAGTAAGATCGAATTTTCCCATATATAGTGACGGTATTTTAGGAAAGGCTTATCTGAGATAAGAAAAAGCTGAAATTTCTTTTGCACATAATACTTTAGTTACACAAAGTCAACCAATTCGACCGATCCGTTTTATTGGCGAAGCTCCTTCGGAGGAAGCACCTCGGAAAAATAGTACGCCGCCTGTTTATCGTATTAGCAGTCGTACCCGACAAGCAATCGCCATAGATACCATCGACTGTGATTTGAAAGAAGGATATTTACCATTAATCAAAACAATAGATGGAATTTATATTGGGGAAGGGATCGTAAAAGTTAAAAACAACGTGTGCCATGTTCTCGCAATAAATACCCCGGATGAGGACATTCAAATAGAAATTCCATCTCAAGAAATTCTACCGTTCGAATATCATAATTTTCCTGAAGAACGCGAATATTTCGATTCTGACTCTGAACAGCAGGAGTCACCGGTATCAACGGACCGAGTAACCGAAATCTTATCAAAATTACGTTTAAACCATCTAAATAACGAGGAAAGAGATCATGTAATTAAATTAATCGAGGAATTTCCTGAACGATTTCGTCTACCGGGTGACAAATTAGAATCCACTCCTTTATTACAACATCGAATACTTACAATAGATGACTTGCCCATTAACACTAGGCAATATCGTTTTCCACGAGTTCATCAAAAAGAAATAGCTCGCCAAATTTCTAGTAAATTGGCGGATGAAATTATTGCACTTTCAAACTCTCCCTACAATTCACCACTCTGGATAGTACCGAAGAAACCTGATTCTGAGGGAAATCTAAGGTGGAGATTAGTAATCGATTTTCGGAATCTTAATGAAAAAACAATAGGTGACGCATACCCCTTGCCTAACATCACGGAGATTCTAGATCACTTAGGCGAAGCGAGATACTTTTCCACCTTTGATCTCGCTAGTGGATTCCAACAAATCAAAATGGATCCACGAGATCGCGCTAAAACAGCCTTCACTACACCTAATGGTCATTACGAGTATATTCGTATGCCCGAAGGGCTCAAGAATGCTCCCGCGACGTTTCAACGGCTGATGGATCAGGTATTGCGCGGATTACAGGGTGTGGAAGTATTTGTCTACCTCGATGACATTGTTGTTTACGCGAAAAATTTGAAAGAGCACGAAAAGAAAGTCCAACGTCTATTTACGCGATTAAATGACGCAAAATTAACCCTTCAGCCGGATAAATGCGAATTTTTGAAAACCGAAGTCACATATTTAGGCCATATTATTAGTCGTTCTGGAGTAAGACCGGATCCAAAGAAATTAATGGCAGTAAAACATTTTCCTCGTCCTAAAAATAAAAAAAATGTACGACAATTTCTTGGGCTAGCCGGTTATTATCGCCGATTCATCAAGGATTTCGCAGCCAAAGCCAAACCTTTAACCGAATTATTAAAAAAGAACGCCACATTCGTATGGAGGAGAGAACATAAAAATAGTTTCAAAATTTTACGTAAAGCCTTGTGCAAGAGCCCCATACTGCAATATCCCGATTTCAATAAACCATTTACATTAACTACCGATGCATCTGATTACGCAATAGGCGCCGTACTCAGTCAAAATGTAGATGGACACGATCTGCCCGTGGTTTATCTTTCAAGGAATTTAACGAAACCTGAACAAAATTATTTTACCACTGAAAAGGAATGTCTAGCAGTTCTTTTTGCAATATTACATTTTCGACCATACCTTTAGGGAAGAAAATTTACTTTGGTTAGTGATCACGAGCCTTTAAAATGGATAGATTCGATAAAAGACCCTAGACAACGATTAGTACGCTGGAGATTAAAATTGCATGATTACGAATATGAATTTGTACATAAACCTGGACGTCTAAATTCCAATGCTGATGCATTATTTCGAAATCCAGTAACAGAAACTAATAGTAGTTCCGATTCCAGTCCAAAAGACACATCCGAGAGTGATTCGGAATGTGATATTAAACTTCCAAAAATCCTGCCTATTAAAAGACCACCCGCGGATAAAAAGACATCAGCCCCGAGTACTTCTAAATCCACACCGGTAGAATCAAAATCTGTAGTTAAACCAATTGTCAAGAAAAGTAAACGTACATTTCCATTAGATAAAAGTGCGATTGCAACAAGAACACGTTCCGCAGTTCCAACTGTCAACCCAAAACCTCCCATTAATTACGCGGAATTAACAACTACTGAGTCCTCACAAGCTTCCGAAGAAGAACCGCCTACCGAGGTGACCGATCTACCGGTATTTCGTGGTCGAAGAAGCGTGTTACCTAGTCTCAAATCACCAATATTGGTTCAAGAATTTCAACGCACCCTTTCTAAAGAAGTACAATCTGAAGACCCGTCCGAGGTTTTGGACACTACAGAGGATGAAGCTGCCGTGGCTGCAACACCCGCCGAAGGCATAACAATAGAGGTTGCACCTCCATCCAATGACAGTGACGATAACGAGGTCCACCTCGACACTAGTCAACCTATTAGGCTACAGGAACTGCAGGAATCTTTTAACCTTTTTGAAAAATCTCTGCAGGAACATGGCGATATACTTCAAAACTCATCCGATGAATCAGAACTAGATACAGAAAATTCATTCCGGGAAGAATTGGATAAACGTGCAGAGAATTTGTGGGCACAATATAAATCACAAGGACAAGATAGTACTAAAACGACAGACACCGAGGTAGTACCTTCGAGATCCGAAATGGGGAGGCCTCCTTTGGAATCCATACAAGAAGAAGAGGAACCAAACACTGCCTCAAGATTTGATAATACACTAATTCGCCATCCACCGCGCCGATCCATGATTCCAACTCAGTTACCGTCCAACAGACCGCTTGCATTATCTACACCTTATTCACAACCCACTTATTCAAAACCAACAATATACTCCGATCCGCCTTCCACCCCCAAACGTTCATATATTCCTGAATCGATGGACCACAGTAGAATTGACCAATATCGTCTAGGAATTCAAATAACAGAAAGTATACTTCCAGACATATTAACGTCACCGGCCTTCTCTCGAAACACCCGCGGAGAGAATATTAAATTTACTCGGAACAATTTAACAAACATTCGCGAAAATTACGTTCACTTCATTTCTTCTGATGTGGATTTGGTAAACCCAATAAGCAAATTGCTCGTCGATATAGGAGCCATAAGCATTGAACATCTGCGGAATGCAAAGCCAAAAGAAGGCCAAGTACTCGTTACGCCGCGAGGTAAATATAAAATTTTCAGTGTGGTAATCAAGAAAAGGCATTATGACGATGTTTCTATCACAAAATTAAGTAGTGCCTTGGAAAATTTAAAACATACATTTTTACAATCAGGCATAAAGACCTTTAGAATTTCGAACTCCGGTGAGTTTACTGATACACTGCCACAGGGTACACTAGCTGGTATCTTAATAAATGTTTTTGCGGATAATGATATCAAAATAACATTGTGTGCCGGAAACGTACAGGTACCGCCCGAAGAACTCCGTCCAAAAATCATTTCGGAATTACATGAAAGTTTGATAGGAGGGCATAAGGGCGTAACAAAAACATATCAACGAATTCGGGAAAGATTTCATTGGCCATCGATGCGTAACGACATTCAAAATTTCATTAGAACATGCAACAGTTGTCAGGAAAACAAACTTGTCAGGACAAAAACTCGTGAACCCATGCTTATAACTGATACACCATTAAAGCCATTCGATAAAATATCCTTAGATACTGCGAGACCTCTTCCATTGACTCCTAGCGGTAACCGGCACATTCTAACTATGCAGGATAATCTTACGAAATACTGCATTGCAGTTCCTGTACCGGATATAAAGGCAGAAACTGTAGCTCACGCGCTGGTCACGCATTTGGTTTTGCAATATGGGGCTCCACGTGCAATTTTAACCGATCAAGGTACTAGTTTCATCAACAAAGTACTAAAAGAACTGGCGAAAGTTTTCAAAATTAATCACGTAACTACTTCTGGGTACCGTCCACAAACAAATGGTGCTTTGGAACGTAGCCATATAGTCTTGACTGAATACATAAAACATTATCTAAATGACTTTGATGATTGGGATAAAATAGTACCGTTTGCAATATTCTCGTATAACACGTCCGTTCACGAAGCAACAAATTTCACCCCACATGAATTGGTGCTTGGCGCAACAGCACGCTGTCCTAGTGCATTCCCTACAGATGAGTCCTTATTAACATATAACGGTTATCTCCGAGACTTGTTAACGCGATTAACGGAAATGCAGACCTTGGCTGCACAAAATTTGATATCGGCTAAACACAGATCAAAATTACATTACGATGAAAAAGCGCGACCATTTTAGGGTAAAATAGGCGACATGGCACGCGTTTTAGTAGAAGTCAGGAAAGGAAAGTTTGGCAGTCGATATCACGGTCCTTACAAAATTGTTGGAATTTTGGAAAAGAATAATATCATACTACAAAAGGAATCTGGCGAACGATTTGTAAAGCACGCCGATAAGCTATTGTTACACCATTAGAGTGCTCAATACACGGAACCAAAACAAAAATTTCAAAATGACACTTGATACCTTCCAGAAACTAAAATATGCATATATTATAGGAACTTATAAAATACTTAACTGTATCAAAAATTTGTGTTCGAAAACAATATGATTTTGTAAAAACAAATATTGCCTTCACGATTTCACCTTCGTAAAAATGTATGCGACGACTTTCTCACACTCGTTTGAAACATTTCCGTCATACTTAATCGAGAAAATCAAATAGTCAAATTAAGTCGGAAAAGATGAAGCTGGTAACTCTTCTCTCTGCGATGACCTGGATCATGCTGACCTCCGCAAAACATCGGAGAACATATGAAATATCAAGAGTTCATTCGTTCCGGGATTGTATTTCAAAAAAATTGCTCATCACGAAACTGACAACCGCCGACTTACTATATAATCACGCCTATTCATTCATCGGATCAACCAACTACCATTTTCCACTGATTCACCGAGTCGAAGGACCTGTTAAAGCTCTTCAGTTGTCATGAAGCCGAACACTGCTCCAGCAACTTACATCCTGCCAGAGTATGGCCTACGGACTGTGTACTGTACTGCACGGATTGCCGAGTTCTGCAGGACGGAAGTCCATGAGTCACTTCGAGGTCTGGATCATCTGAACCTCAGTGATTGGAGGTGAACTGCGATTCGAGGACGCAGGATAGTATCAATTACCGCTTTTTATTGGATACCTTGTATGCGATGCGCCGTTATTATATGATACATTGTTTTAGATAACGAATTGGTTGCCACGGACCTATGGCCACATCTGTTGACCCTGGTTGCAAAAAACTGTACAGCGCTGGAAGGATCGGAGCATTTCATGCCCGACCATCGGCCTTTCAGGAGCTGGCAGTGCCTGCGGGTCAATTTCTTGAGGAACCTCTCAATTGGTCGCTGTATGAACTGTAGCGGCATCAAACTGGAGGCCAATCCGAACCTAACGAGTTTGGCGTTAGGGGCACCGACTTTCCTACATCCGAAAAACTCTAACCACAATATATTGCAGAGCCTGACCAGACTGTCCAGATGGAGTTCACGTCGTGAGCCCCGGAGCTGAATGCTGCGGACGGGTGAACAACGAATTCACCGAGAAAGTGGCTCGACGTATAACACACATCGTTATGCTTAATATGGCCGGGACCACCAATGTGAGAGGAGTTCGCGTTGGATGCACTGGGTGTATTGAAACAATGTGCAAAATTATTGCACTCGGACGTCGGTGCTCGATTCCTTAAGGACATGTTGTTTCTCGGGGAATTGACTTGTAGGGGCAACCGGAGTGTATGCTTGTGGTCTGATTAGAAATTGTTTAAAAATAGCAATAGGGTGACCTGGAGGGTTGTGTACGCACCCCGATAGACTGTATAAATCTCGCGCTGCGCGGCGAACCTCACAACCACCGTTTTAAATCTTGAAATTCGTGTCGGCGGAACGAGCGCGATGCCCCGCAGGCGTGACAGGCAGCTATTCCATGTTTTCCTAAATTATACTCGGCACTCCAAGTGTCCTTATATCTAGTTATCATCGGGGACGATGATTTCAAAGCGGGAGGGTGTTACGTGCCGGTTACTTTTTCAAATTCATTTCATATCAGTGAAAGTCCTTAATAGATATAATTTAATTCACATGAAGCCTGTGACGCCACGGCATATTCTCATGGAAGATTACTGTCAGCGCCGTCGACGTTTTTGGAATACGCGTTGTGATAAGCATTACAAACCCCGTGCATTGTAGTAGACCACCTTATATTTTTCTTCCCTGCTAAATTTCAGTTGCACTACCATTGACATCTGATCCAACCATTGCGTGTTGTGGGATTTTCCCTCAATCAATTGTCAATGATCTACAGACCGAATTGTAATAGTAACTTTACATGAACCGTTACGCCATTGCGTTCTTCCATGCGAATATCTTCCAACGCCGTCGACGTTCTTAGAACGCCGGACGCGATAACAACCTAGGCACTGAGATGCTGGGAACGTCCCGAGCGACGACGGTTGGGCCCGTGTGCAAGAGGTGCGGAGTCAGCAATTTTGGCGCTCTTTGTTCAAAGTCCCAAGTGCTCGGGCCTACCCTGCGTTCGTTCGTGGCAGTCAGCTAGCAAGTCGCGTAGTGCGCTGTTGTTCTGTCCGAGGGACATTTGCCGTACTGTACTGGAGGCATTTTGAGCTAGAGTTCCATCGTGACTAGTTAATACTTAACGTGGAAAGACTCAGTCCCCGTAGAGACTTGTATATTTTCGCGTTTTCATCGTTTTAAATCTTTATTCATTTTAACCACTTCTAATTAAATCATTTATATTCTTGCGCTTAATATTTTAAATACAATATACTGTGAATCAACATCGATATTGGTGTATTGCGCGTGTGTGTGTGTGACCCACATGAACGTCGCTCAGGCGTAGGACAGCTCTAGGTCATCAGAGAGACAGAGAGACAGACCAAGAGAGAGAGAGAGAGTAAGCCAACAAAAATTGTAACCGTTCTTTTCGGTGAGTGAATCAAAGATATCTTATTGTACGGAAGCGACGGTTAATCCAACCACTTAGTGTGTTACGGGAATTATCCCTCGATGATCTGTCGTATTCCCTCGAGCGTGTGCCGCGTTTTATAAATTCCCCGTTTATACCGTTTGGGATAACTCTCGCGCATAGATTGATCCCACCACCTAATGGTGAGTTGTGGGTTTTCCCTCGATCAATCGTCGTCTACAAATAGTCGTCCGGCATGCGTTAGCTTCGCTGCATTTAATCGTAACCCTCGAAACCTACAGAACGAGTTCCTGTACTCGATTGAAATTTCTTTATGCAACTCTCGCGCATCGATTGATCCAACCACCTAATGGTGAGTTGTAGGTTACCCTCGATCACTCGACTGAAATTTCTTTATGTATATCTATATCGCTTGACGCATACCATGTAAATTCCCCATCTGTATCACCCTTTGTTTTCCTTTGCTGATTTTGTAATACATGGTAATATCTAATTTAAATCTCGTCACATTTTGTTCGAACCAGTCTCACCAAAGTACCACATCCCGATTGGACAACCTGTATAGGTTGTAGACGAAAGCCGTACCCAAAATAATCCTGATTTTTGCATAATAATCTGATTATGTCAAAATTATAAAAGTCTTTAAAATTCGTTAAGCTTTGCGTGAGGAATTAGACTCAACCGCTCGGTCGCTTAAAAATTAACGTCTTCGCGTAACACTATACACAGATCAAGATTAAATAAAAATGTTACAGTATTCAGTTTGAAATACAGCGGCTTAGTATCTAGTGTTATCTTTACAATCAGAGAATCATAGAAAGAATTTTGCGGAGTCGATAGAAATTAGTGAGGAGAAAATGTCTTATGCTACTGCATAAAAATTTAATTCTAGCTAAATAAAAAATCATAAACATTAATGAAATTAAAAATCCTATAAAAATAATACTTAAATACCCAGCTATAACAATTAATGAAAATCTACCTCTAAAATACTCAGTATTAAACCCAGACACCAATTCTGATTCCCTCTCCACTAAATCGAACACTTTTTGATTTGGCTCAATTAATAATCTAATTAAAAACATTAAATAAATTGGAATTAAAATTAAATATAAATAGAATATAAAAATATAAAATAAAAAGAGAAATAGAAAAATATAAAAAGAAAAAATATAATAATAATAATTTTATTTATTGCTTATTTTCGTTACAATTTAACGATCATATACTCTTTCCATTTCATTCCCGCGATTGTGTCAGTGTTCAACCCTTCTAATGTATCCTGCTGTGTCTTAACAATTTTTCTATTTTACAAGTGTTTCCTAATCTATTGTATGCTGTATAATCTTCTTTTATCACTTTCCAGTCCTTTCCATCTTTTCCTTCTCCCTATTATCTCCTGTAAAATAGCCAAGTTTTTCCTTCTTTTCTTTCCAATTCCTGCCACTCTCTCCACTTATTTCACATGCTTCAATCACGTGTTTCACTGTTTCTTCCTCTTTCTTATAAAGCCTAAATACCCTTTCTTCTTTCTTTAGCTAATATTTGCATGCCCTTGTTTCACTACTTTTTTTATTTTTCCCCCTAATAGTATTTCGGCTTATCTCCAGGTTTCCTTGCCACCTCTCTTAATTCTCTTAGGAACTTTGACTCTTTTACTTTCGTCTCTCTTTTTTGTTCTTGGATGTCTTTACTTATCTGCCCTATTTTGTTCGACACTTCTTCCCCATTTAATCTTCTTCTTTCCAATTCTTCATTTGACCATCCTCTCCCTTCCAAGAATTTGATTCTCATTCTTTCCCTTTTCGTAACTTCATTTCCTCTCATTAGACTTCTCCCACATTCATATCTTATCGATCCTTCTTCCGAGTTTATTAGCCTCTCTTCAAACTTCATTGCTCATTCTCCCATTTCAATTGCTATGCCATCTCTTCCTGTTACTTTTAACAGCCAGTATGTTGGTGTTTATCTCTCCAATTTCATTATCCACCGTATGTATTTCGCCTGCAATTATCATAATTAATATAAATTGTATTAATCTCGAAATTAAAAGAGCTAATTATAAATTATTTTTTATGTGGAATAATAATTATAAATTTATAATTATTGGTGATATGTTATTCGATTTTATTGATATCTAGTTTTGTAAGTGAATTTATTCATATATTTAATTAATTATGAAGAGTATTTTTATTTTTGTTAAATATAACAAATTTATGGGATTATTTATACATTTATATTATTATTATTGATTTGATGTATTTAAGAATTGTAATTTTAAAATTTAATTTCATTTACGATAATTTAATAATTTATTTCATTGATAAAAAATTTAAGAATTTTGGTGCAATTTTTTAAATAAATTATATAAATTAATTATGCGTAGGGTATAATGATAAAATTAATAACTAATTTAGTGAATATATTTTTTAGATAAAAATGAACTAAAGGAATTCTGCAAATTAAAAATATTCACCTGTTTATCAAAAAACATGTCTTTTTGTTTAATAATTTAAAGTCTGCTCTGCCCAATGAATAATTTTTAGTGGCTGCAGTATATTAACTACAAGGTAGCATACAAAGGTAGCACACAAAGGTAGCATAATAATTAGTCTTTTTATTGAAGGCTTGAGTGAACGAGTTGGTGAAATATTTCCTGTCTCTAGATAAACTGTTAATTTAAATTATAAGTAAAAAAGCTTAGATATTTCTATGGGACGAGAAGACCCTATAGAATTTTATAATTTATTTTAAGAATAACTTTTAATAAAATAAATTATTTTATTGGGAGGATATTTACATTTATTTAACATTAAACAAATGTATCGAATTATTTTTGTTTCAAAAGATAGGTTATTAAAAATTGTTAGATTTAATTACCTTAGGGATAACAGCGTAATATCTTTTGAGAGATCATATTTATGAAGATGATTGCGACCTCGATGTTGAATTAAGGTATAATTTAAATGCAGGAGTTTAAATTTTAAGTCTGTTCGACTTTTAATATCTTACATGATTTCAGTTCAGATCGACGTGAGCCAGATCGGTTTCTATTGTTACGTATGTGGAATTTTCCCATACGCCGCTCTTAACCATTTTTCGAGCTCGCGTCTGCGAAGGGAAAACGCCCTAAAATCTTTTCGCTTATCACACACCACTAATGGAAGTCAAGATCCCGACCAGCTGGACCACGACCGTGAGAACGGGAGTGACACGACGACGACCCCGAAGGATTTCCTTATATGGAGATTACTAACGAATCCCCACTCATTTTGGGACTATATAAACCCTTCGGTTTCAACCCTCTTTGGTTCAAAGCAGTACAGTCACGCGTAGAGTAACGTCGTATCACGCTCGTACAGAGTTGGTTAAAATCCAGTAAGATCGGGCTTGAGTCCCCTTCCGAATCAACAGTTAACCTCATAGAATCCGCGAGTCCGGTTTATATTCTATTCTGGCACTTTGAAATAGCCACTCTTACGTCCTGCATCTCCAGTGCGTTAACACCGTGCAACGATTGGTAACTTACACATTTAATCTAATTATTTAATCGCGACACTTACATTTGTACAATAATTAGTTATTGAATATACGAATGGTGTTCACGTTGTAAACCGAGTAGATTCGTTAAATCCATATTTTACACAGCGATCCTTATAATATTAGTAGCACTCACCCACTGATACAACTTTACCGCTCAAGTTGTATCAAACTTTAATTAAGAGTTACGAGGCATCACTAACATTTCCCGCGACTCCCTGATTTCACATCAGGTTCGTTCGCAAACCTTTCACCAAAACAAGGAATCTTCTCCAAACCAGTGGCTCCCCGATTTCGCATCGGGTTTGTCCACGAAACCTCACCCCTCCTACGGCTCCCTGATTTCGCATCAGGTTCGTCCGTATCCTACAGCTCCCTGATTTCGCATCAGGTTCGTCTGTGAACTTCATCCTAGTGACTCCCCGATTTCGCATCGGGTTGGTTCACGACGTTAGTAGTGGGGCTATGAGAGTTCTGGACCAAATTGTGGCGAGGGGTGAAGCGGGGCGGGGGGTACCGCGGGCGCGGGGTGCGGCGTGGAGGGGGTACAGCGCTCTCGGTCGCGATTGGCGCGGGGCGAGGCGGGGAGGGGTGTACCGAGTTCGTAGGTGAGGGGGATGACGTCACAGGGGCGGGGGATTTCAAGATGGCGTCGCGCGCGCAACCGTTTGCCGTACGCGAGCGGGGATCGGTGCGCAGGCGCAAAGGGATGTACCACGGATGCTGTAATTCGACACGGATGACGATTCGAGATTAATTAACCTAAACAGCGAACCGTCTCACGATCGTCGTGAAAGAATGCAACGTCGCGCACGTATAAACAGCCGCCTACGCAATATAATTCGACGCGCTATCGCGATAACTATTCGAGATCGATTAATCTCGAACAGCGCAACCGCCTCGCGAAAGAACGCAACGTCGCGCTCGTATAAACATCCGCCAACGAAACCGTAGAGCGACAATTATTCGGATATCGTCCCGAATATTTTTTTTTAAAGTTTGGGACCGTCGTCTTATCACCAACGCTATAATTCGATACTCGTGGTAACGCATGTCAGGACAGCCCATACTGCCTATCCTGAAACGCAATTGTTCGCGCTCGTATAAACATCCGCCAACAAAAACATGCGCCGACGAAAACGTAGAGCGATAATTATTCGAGCATCGCCCACCGTATTTTGATGATCGAGAGACCCCCGTGACGGGTGTAAATACCCTTATCGCGAGCGCGCGAATTCGACACACGTGGTAACGCATCGAGCCAGCGCGGCATCGTGTCACCCGATCGAGTCGTCGAGGGTGAGAGAGAAAGAACGCGAGAGCGAAGAAAAGAATTCGGAGCGATAACGACTCATGAATCTCGGCTAGGGTATATGGTTAGGTATTCAATCAGAGCCGCGCAGTCGTTCGGTAAATATCTTCGCGACAACATTTGTCAAGCATCATTCTTCCTCCGGGTTTTCGATATCCGGTCCATAATCGCATCACGCGGAAGAGTCGCATCAACCACTCGTGCCTTTTAATTGAATATTGAAGTAGAAGAAAAGAGAAGTAACCATGGAGGTATTCATGTACACGTACAGGGTTTTGTCCCGGATGTCCGTGCTTTTACGCACCATTGTGGAATTCAGGGACTGGACGGATCGGTGCGACGCGTGCTTGCGACTCATCGTCGAGTATCAGTGCGGCGAAGGAGTGTCGGTGGCATCGAAACAGCGTCTGGTGTCGCTGATCGCGCGAATAAAGACATTGCGCGCGATCGTGCGGGAAAAGTTTTCGCGAGTAGGGCTCGGGGTGTCGGCTCGATCGACGGCACCCAAAGTCGTATGGGAAGACGTGGAATCAGCGTTTCGGAATCGTATTTCAACCGGTGCGGTCATCAACGTGGGTTACATCGATCCGCGTCAATTTTTGGAGGGAGCGCGACAAATTACGATCTCGCGCGTCACGGACGCTATCACCCAACATAAAAGCGTGGTCGTGAATACGGTCCTGAACGCGGAGTTTATGTTGGGCGAGAATACGGACATGAAAAGTTTCGGTACGCGAAATCGCGTACTGTTCAGGACATCGAACGTGCGCGAGTGGTATTCGAAGCACGTGGTCGCTCCCACGTTAGTGGCGATCGAGGAGTTTCAAGATCGCGACAGTGGATGGGCTCTGAGGGCTGTGCTAAACCTCCTAATAAACATTAATAGGCATAACCCTCTTCGCGCCGGTTGCGACGTACCGCTTCCGCGCGCCGTCGTCCTGAAAAAAGCGGTGGTGAACGTAAAGAGCAGAGACAATGCGTGCTTCTTGTGGTCCGTTGTCGCCAGTTTGTACCCTGCTGCTACGCACGGGGATAGGGTCGCGTCGTACCCTCATTACTCGACGGTACTTCGCACGGACGATATGACTCTCCCCGTGACGTTGGATCAGCTGGCGAAGTTCGAGAGGTTGAACGACGCGTCGGTGAACGTGTACGCGTGGTCCGACGGAAGCTGCGCGCCTCTGCGTTTAACCGAGGACAAGCGAGAGAGACACGCGAACCTGCTACTGGTGCAGGACTCCAAGGAGCCAAAACGATATCATTTCGCGTGCATGCAAAGCATGTCGAGGCTCGTATCGAAGCAGCTCGGTAACCATAATGGACAAGTATTCGTTTGCGAAAGGTGAGTCGAATACGGAATATTTCGATCGATGTATTATTATTTATTCTTATGTTTATTATTGACGTTGTTATCGTTGTAGATGTCTGAGTTACTTCTACTCGTCCGAGCAGTTGACGAAACACACCGTGGACTGTCAACGCATGAACGACTGCGCCATCGAATTGCTGTACGCGAAGGAAAGATGGTTGCAGTTCCGAAATTTCAAGAACCAGGAACGAGCGCCATTCGTCGTGTACGCGGACTTCGAGTGCATGCTGGAGGATGTCGAGCCTGCGGAGCGGAGTCGCACGTACACGTACCAGCAGCACAGAGCGTACAGCGTAGGATACTACATACATTGTTCCACCGACGCGTCTCTGTGTCGCTATCGCGCGTATCGTCACGAAACCGAGTGCGTGAAATGGTTCGTGCGGGAACTTCGAGACTTTGCCGACACCGCCTATTCGTGGTTACGGAACGCGAAACCAATGAACTCGTTGACGAGCGAACAGTGGCGTAGTTTTAACGACGCGATCGCGTGTCACGTGTGCGGGCAACCTTTCGTCGACGCGGACAAAAAAGTGCGCGACCATTGCCACTCGACGGGCGAGTACCGAGGCGCGGCTCACGTGACTTGCAACTTACAGTTTCAGCGATCGTACACGATACCGGCCGTATTCCATAATCTGGCAGGATACGACGCGCATTTCGTGATCAAGGAGTTGGCGACCGCGTTCGAGGGACAGATCGACTTGCTGCCGGTGACGAAGGAGCGCTACATATCGTTCACCAAGCACGTAAAGAGAATGGACGCAGAGAACAACGATTGGCAGAGGGGGTTGAAGTTCCGTTTCATCGATTCGCTGAAGTTCTTGGCCGCGAGTCTGGAGAAACTCGCTTCGGACCTTGGCAGAGAACGACTCGCGATTCTACGACGCGAGTTCCAACACCTGCCCGATCATCGTTTCAATCTCCTGACCAGGAAGGGCGTCTTCCCGTACGACTACGCGACGTCATACGCCAAGCTGAACGACGCGTGTTTACCGTCCCGCGAAGCGTTCTATAACCGGCTGAACGATAGCGCCGCGTCGGAGGCCGATTACGCGCACGCCGCGAACGTGTGGAACTCTTTCCGCGTACAGACATTGGGCGAGTACAGCGATTTGTATTTAAAAACGGACGTATTGTTACTCGCCGACGTATTCGAAAGTTTCCGCACCGACTGTATCGCGAGTTACGACTTGGACCCTGCGCATTATTTCACGCTTCCAAGTTTCACGTGGGACGCGATGCTAAAGTACACGGGCGTACGGTTAGAGCTTCTGATGGACGTGGACATGTTACTGTTCGTGGAGCGTGGCATACGCGGCGGTCTGAGTCAGTGCTCGCATAGGTACGCGAATGCCAACAACAAACACCTGCCTGCGGGGATGTACGACGAGTCGAAGGCGTCGACGTATCTGATGTACTTCGACGTCAACAACTTGTACGGATGGGCGATGTCGCAGGCTATGCCGCAAGGGGGATTTCGATGGCTGGACGATGCGACAGTGGCCGCGCTAGACGCGTCGTCCCTGCCCGATGACGAGGACTCCGAGGGATACCTGTTGGAGGTGGACATCGAATACCCCGAAGAGGTTCATGACGCGCACGCCGACCTACCGTTCTGCCCGGTGCGCGAGCACGCGCCGCACGGTAAACAGACCAAGCTGCTTGCCACGCTCGACGATAAGGAGCGATACGTCGTCCACTATCGCTACCTGAAACAGTGCGTGCGACACGGTTTACGCGTGGCGCGAATTCATCGGGTGTTGCGATTCGATCAGTCGCCTTGGTTGCGCGACTACATTCGATTGAACACCGATTTGAGGACGCGAGCCACGAGTGAATTTCAGAAGACTCTATATAAATTAATGAACAACGCGGTGTACGGGAAAACAATGGAGAATGTGCTGAATCGCGTAGACGTGCGATTGATGACGCGGTGGGACGGTCGTTACGGCGCGGAAGCGCTGATCGCGAAGCCGAACTTTCACAGTCGTACGATTTTCTCCGAGGAGTTGGTTGCGATCGAAATGCGAAAACTCAAAGTGAAGTTCGACAAGCCGATATACGTGGGGATGAGTGTACTGGACGTATCGAAAGAATGCCTGTACGAGTTCCATTACGCGTACATGCGCGCGAAGTTCGGTGATCGGTGCAAGGTCCTGTACACCGAAACCGACAGTTTAATGTATAGCGTGGAATGCGATGATGTATACGAAACGATGAAGCGCGACGTCGACCGATTCGACACGAGTGATTACGCGGTGGACAATCCGTACGGTATGCCCCGCCTAAACAAAAAGGTGCCGGGACTCATGAAAGACGAGAACAACAGCGTCTTGATGACCGAGTTCGTCGGATTGAGGTCCAAGATGTACGCGACTAGAACGTTTAACGCCGCAGCGGGGTCTACGAGCGAGACTAAAAAAGTGAAGGGTGTGCGGAGACACGTGGTCGCGAACGATATACAATTCGACGATTACATTCGTTGCCTGCACGATCTCACCGAGAAAGCGGTTCGGCAGAACAACATTCGATCGAACCGGCACGATGTGTTTTCCGTGAGTGGGGAAAAGAACGCTCTCAGCCCGTTCGACGATAAGCGGTGTATTTTAGCCGATCGGGTCAGCACCCTTCCGTGGGGGCATTATCGAATCCCCCAGCTCAAGGCCCACGAACGCCTCGAGCTTGAGCCCGACGAGTCCCTCGAGCTTGAGTCCGACGAGTCCGTCGAGAATCCCGTTGTCTGATCGTACGTTTGTATGATCGTACGTTTGCATGTACATATGTATATACGTTTCGTTGTAAGCGTTTCTTTCTTTCGTTCATACCATTTATCTATTTACGAATATCTGATGTATGTATGTATATAGCGTAGAATGGATAAAATTTTGTATTTTCTATTCGTGTTAGTATATATATTTTTTTTCCTTATTTTGCTAAAATTAATTGTACGCATATATACGAGAAGAAGGAGAATAATTGAATAAACGGACAATGTGTATATTTATATGTATGTATTTATTTTATTTATTTCAGTAACATAGCGCGCGTTTATAATCTCGAATCATAGAATATCCTTGTCGCGTATCCACGAGTTCCGCGACGAATCGAATCCGAGCCACTTAACGTACACCTGGTTTCCTTTGCGACGAATAATCTTCTCGACCAGATAGACGTCCGGATTCGCGACCGAATGGAGTTCGTACTCGTAGAATCCACCCGAGATCGGCTCTCCCGCGGAATCGCGTAGAATGTACGTCATCGGGTACGTTCGTTGCACGGTTACGATTTCGAACACCTCCGTCGACCAGTTCGGAGTGTACCCTTTCTCGAAGAGGGTCTTGAACTTGCTCACGCGTACCTTGTCACCGACGTTGAATTTCGCGCGTCGTCGAACACCTCTCGATGCGGAAGGGGAGAGGGGCTCATTCGCGGCGAACGACAAACGCGTCGCGGAGGTCACGTCGACGGGTCGAGCGTTGATCGTTCGATGCTTGCGATGATTGTAGGTGCGTACGAGCGCAGGTAACAGGTCGATCCAGCGATAGGACGCGTTCAAGGAGAATTGTTTCCACATGAGGTTTTTCAGCGTGCGATTGAAACGTTCTACGATCGACGCTTTCATCACGCTGTACGTGGAGTAGTGGTTGATCCCGCGTCTCTTCGCGAATCGTTCGAACTCCGCGTTGTAAAACTCTTTGCCCATGTCGGTTTGTAAATTTCGCGGGCATCTGTCGCTCCGCCGCAACACGGTCGCGAACGCATCGGTCACGTCGCGTCCGCTTTTCGTTTTCACGGGTACGGCCCACGCGTACTTGCTGAACGCATCGATGATCGTTAGTACGTAGTGATATCCTCGATTTTGCTTCGCGTACGGACGCATCTCCACCAAGTCGGCCTGCCATAAATCATCGTAACCGCGAATCGTAACGCTACGCCGTGGGAAATTTCGCCTCGCGGGAGCGTGTAACTCGTTCACTAAGCGTACTCGTTCCTCGCTTATGCTTCGCGGGTGGGCGTTAGAAGTAGTACGAGTTCCTCGAGCGTTCGTAAAATGCAATCGGTACGCGTCTTTCGCGAACGACCGTCTTCGTTCGACGATCCGGAGTCATAGCCACTGTCGTCGGGGTCAGGATCGATAATCATCGTCGTCGTCGTCGTCGCAGTCGATCCTCGCTCGCTTTTCGCTGATCCTTTCGTTCGTACGGATCCGTGATCGTTAGCGCGGTCGGTGTCGGCGCCGACGTCTCGATCCCCTCGAGTCCGTCTTTCGAGTGATCGAAGCGTCGTTCCATCGCGTTATTTAAATCGTCCTCCAATCGAGACAATTTCGCCTCAACAATGTCCGACATCGTTCGTTGTACTCGCGTCTCGAGTTGAGATCGTTGATGCTCGGCGTCCAGTCGCGCGTTCGCGATAGCCGTTTCGATTTTCCGAATAAAGCGTTCGTCCACCGCGGCCAATAGTCTCGTCATCGTCATCGCCGTTTCGTTGTTGTTGTTGTTGTTGTTGTCATTGCGTAACGAGGTACCAAACTTGTTCACCGACATGACGATGCGCGCGCGCCCCGAACACTACTGACGACACGATCACCGGATCGCTCGATTTAAGATATATATTTGTCCTCGCGAAGTTCCTCCAGGATCGATGCGATTTCGTTATCGTGATCCGTGTGACCTGCCGCGCGCGATGCCACGAGCAACGCAAGTCTATCGACCAATTCGTTGGGATCGTTCCAGTACGAGTAATCGATCGCGTTATCGGTGACCGTCATCGATTCGTCGATGGGTAATTCTAGACCATGTCGCGTGCCGCGCCCGCCGTCGCCGCCACGCCCGCCGCCGCCGCCGCGCCTAACGCGTCCGATACCCGATGTCCGCACCCCGCCGATCACCGCGGATATGATTTTTTTATACTTGTACCCCCTGTTACCCAGCGTAGGCTTGCTCGGCGAATGGTTTCGCTTATGCGCGTTCGTCGACAACAAGATGCGTCGGTACGAGTGGAGATCCTTGTCCGTGCACGTCCGATCGTTGGGTATTTGCATGAAAAACAATTCGTACAAACCCCGAGTCCCCGAGTATCGCGTTACGTTCACGCGAATGCCATCGCCGTCGCCGTCAATGGCGAGCACGGAATCGCCGATCATTAGGTCGTCGTCGGGCCCCAAATATACGCCGTACACGTTGTCGATTCGTTTCTTGGTATCGGTGAAGAATAGTCGCAGGTATTCTCGCGATAAGGGTCCTTTGGCGTTCCGTATATACACTTCGATATCATCGACGGGGCTACGCAGCGTGTCCAAATCGCGAACCTTTGCTGGCGACTCATCGTCCCGAATTGTTTCACCGTCGTCGACATCATCGACAACATCGCTGTTGTCGTTATCGTCGTTGTCGTTGTCGTTGTCGTTGTCGTCATCGTTGTTATCGTCATCGTCGTCGTCGCTAGATTCTGGAAGGTTATTCGAAAGTTCCTTGGATGTATCTTCGGTGGCGTTTCGGAGTCTCTTCAACGATTGTTGTTGTTGTTGTTGATCGTATTCGTGTTTCCTATTCACAGACCGCGATCGCGATCGAGGCGTTGAGCGCGTTTTCAACGCCGACCCGTTCTCGATCAATCGTTTCAGCGGTTCGACGATGGGACGCGTGCTCGCCTCCACAGCCGCTTCCGTAGCCATTTTACCAATTTTCAAGGCTAAGCACTTTTTACGTATAACGTCGCTGACTTTGGCAATTTCTGGCTTTGCATTCACCTTTGCGTCCACACCCTGGCGTTTCGCCACTTTTTGTCGATGACGTCGACGATGTTTACGCGTACGCTTCGCGTCGGCGTTGCTCGAGGTTATCGTAGTCGGCGGTGTCGTCGTCGTGGTTTCGTTAGACATATCGTGTTGATCGACGAACGACTCGCGGTTTACTGAGATCCGCCAGCTACGACGAACTCGTTAAATCCCCTCCGATATCGACCTTCGTACATGGACCTATCCTTATCGATCACCACGGAATCGTATCGTCGACGCCAACATCTCGCGCACAATTCATTGAACGACTCGAACGTCATGTCTGTGTTCACGTGATCGTTGTACGCGCGACGCAAGTTCGTGCCGTCTTGTTTGAACAGCATGAGAAAATTCGCGTTGTCCCTGATCAAATGTTTAGGTATTCTAGCGTACGACTGACACAAATAGAAGCAGTCCACGTTGGCGTGACGGCCCATGGAGAAGTATTCGCGTATCGCGTTCTGTTCGTCGCACGCCACGTCGTCGAACACGAAGATCGAATCGGGCCGAGCGTCTCTCGGTGGAACGATCTCAGCGTTGTCGGAGTAGGGAAAGTATTCGATTCCGTCGACGCGCGACAACACCAGCTCGAGATATCGATACTTTGGCTGATGCAACGATTTCGAGTACACGTACACGTTCTCGAAGCGCAAACCGTTCGGACTCTCTAGCATGCTCAGAAGCACGTTCGTTTTTCCGCACCCGGACGGACCGCAAATCACGCCTCGCACGCTGTTCGGTAACAACGGACCGTGTCTGTTCGATCGATTCGCGTCCCTATCGTCCTCGAGCATTCTGTTCGCGGTCACGCGAATAACGTCCGACTGTTTCGCGAATCGCATGTTCGCGCGCGCGTCTATGACGAGGGACGACTATTTATATTCGTGGCACGTGTCGCGCAGGTCACTATCGTTGTGATCGGTGGAGCGCGCGTACGCATTTATTATTGTAGAGCAGCTATCGCGGTTATTCTAACGCAGGTGTATGGTCGCATCAACGACCGCGGCGGCTCGCGAAGTATGGAAGAGGAATCTGAAGAAGAATAAGAAGAAGAAGAAGAAGAAGACTGGATCGGGTCTCGTGAACGGTATCATAAACCGCTTACCGTTCGCACTACACGTTCCGGGTTATCAGTTCTGCGGATCGGGAACGTGTTTGATAAAGCGATTGGCTCGTGGCGACGGAGGTGTGAATCCCCTGGACGCCGCGTGCCGCGACCACGATATCGCGTACTCTCGTCGAAAGGATTTGGAGGGACGACACGAGGCGGATCGCGCGTTAGCCGAACGAGCGCGAGAACGCGTGTTCGCGAACGACGCGACCTTTGACGAAAAAGCCGCAGCGACTGGAGTGTGGGCAACGATGAAGGCTAAAATTAAACTCGGCATGGGTATGAGAAAGACGAAACGTAAACAGAGAAAGTCTGGAAACAAACATCCGCAACGACGACGACATCGCGTTCTACGAGTGGCGAAACGCGGGGGCTTTCTTCAATTTCTTCCGTTCGTGCTGCCCGCTTTATCGGCTATCGGGGCATTGGCCGGTGGAGCGGCTGGTATAGCCAAAGCGGTCAACGATTCGAAGGCCTCTCGAAAACAGCTGGAAGAAACGTTGCGTCATCATCGGACGATGGAAGGGCGAGGAATGCATCTGACGCCGTACAAGCGAGGCGTGGGTTTGAATCCTAGACGTCGACGCCAACGACGACTGCGATCAAAGAAAAAAAAAAACGTCGATCGAGTAGCTGCGTGGCGACGGTGGCGGCGATAACGCGACAACCTATGACGAACCTGCAACTAGAGCGCGAGTGCGCCAGCGTACCGTTCTTTCGAGGGGTGTTTATGCGAGACACGCTTCCCACGCGCGTACGAACCAACGAATGCGGCATCGCGAATCTGGACGAGAACCGAGGCGGCGGTACGCACTGGGTAGCGTACACGAAACGTGGACCGCGAGTACAATACTTTGATAGTTTTGGGAATCTGCGACCACCCGCGGAATTGATCTACTATTTCGGACGCGGTACAACGATCACGTACAATCACGATCGTTTTCAACGTTTCGACGAGATGAATTGCGGTCGCTTGTGCATGCAATTTTTACAGCAAAAGTCTATGGAATTATGGCCTATATACTAAAACTAATAATGATGTATACTAAGATTACGCTGCGATGTATCAATGCGTAATGGCAATCCACATCTTCTATAATAAAGACTCGTAACATCGGATAAATTGCCGATTATTCTTACGCGCGCGTCACTTCCTCTCTCTCCGTCTCGCGAGTGTAATCTATGATATGTCGTTCACGCTCACGTTAACGAGTCGCAGCAGCGTGCTCACGGTAAATTATTTCCCGCCGATAGATTTGAGCGACGGTCAATACGAATTAGGACTCGCGGACTTGGAGACGTTTCACACGATTCCGAACATCGACTCGAGCAACGATAAATTCTATTTCATGGTGAACTATGAGACCGGCAACGACTCCATCGTCGACGCCGCTTACGAACGCATTACGATCCCCCACGGCTCCTACGAATTAGACGCTATCGCCGAGTATCTGAAGCATCGATTGCTCGATCGATATCCTCGAAGACTCGGTAACACCGAGAACGACGATGACGACAAGTACCCTATAATGCTACGAGCTAACAACAACACCATGAAGAGCGAGCTATACTGCTCGTTCTTCGTAGACTTTACGAGACCAGACAACGTGGGCTCGCTGCTAGGATTTTCCCCGAATCGCGTCTTATTGCCGAGAATCTGGCACGAGTCGGACGTACCCGTGAATATTATAAACGTTAACGTGATCAGAGTAACGTGCAACGTTACTACCGGCGCGTACAGTAACGATAAACCCGTACACACGATCCATGAATTTTCGCCTCGCGTGCCGCCGGGATATAAGATATCGGAAACTCCGCGACACGTCATTTACCTGCCGATCGTCGCACGAGCAATACGCGATCTAACGTGCATCGTCGATCAGTACGATCGTCCTATAGATTTCCGTGGGGCAGAAATAACGATTCGTCTGCACGTTCAACGACGTTCGCGCGATAAGTAGCGTGACCGCGCGTGCACGCGCGTGTGCGTAGTATGTTAGTGTTAGATCACACGTACGGATCACCAATCGTCGCTGCCGCTGCTACTCCTGCCGTCTCCGTCTCGCATCATCGGCGCAACCCTACATCGGAAAGCGAAAGTGGAAGTAGAATAAAGATGGGTGGAACGATAAGAAGAGGACCGGCAAGAAGCATAAGAAAGCCGTTGACTCGTCGAAACGCGCGTTTTTTACGATCGCTAGGATTCGTCGTCGCCTATTAGACAAGCGGAGAGAGCGACGGGATGTCTACTATTCTGGACGTGGCGAATACGCCAACCTTCGACAATCGTATCACGAAGATCGAGTACCACACGTATAATCCGTACGCCAACACGACGTTCGACAATAACGATGAGATAAGAATCCCTATACAGCAGCAAGATCTGTACACGCTCCCGTGCGAAAGTTTTCTCTACGTCGAAGGTCGTGGCACGTTGACGGCGCAGGATGCGAAAAGCCCGGCAACGTCCGCGACCGCGGTTCTCGACAACAATTGCGTAGCGTTCATGTTCGATGAGATTCGATACGAATTGAACGGTATCGAGATCGATCAATGCCGAAATCCCGGGATCACTACCACGTTGAAAAATTACGTTTCATTGTCGGTCGATAGAAGCAAAGCGCTCGCGAATGCCGGTTGGAATCATACCATCGACTACGATAAAGATTTTTTTCATTCGGGCTCTTTCAATTTCTGCGTACCCATGAGCATGTTATTAGGATTCTGCGAGGATTACAAACAAATCGTGATGAACGCGCGGCACGAGCTGATTCTTATTCGATCGCGATGCACTGTGCGTCCGCCACTGCGAGACCGAAACTGGAGATACGCAAGGTTCAGTGGCGTATGCCCCACGTCGTTCTGGACGATGCGAATAAACTATCGATGCTGCGTATCCTGGAAAGCGGTCGGCCGATCGCGATGAGTTTCCGATCGTGGGCCATGAACGAGTACCCGTTACTGCAAGCGACAACGAAGCACACGTGGACCGTGAAAACTACGTCGCAAATGTCGACACCTCGACAGGTGATACTCGCCATACAAACTGATCGACAGGGCCGCTCCGATAGATCCTCGAGCAGCTTCGATCCGTGTAATCTCACAAACGTTCGATTGCACCTAAATTCCGAGGTGTATCCGTACGACGACTTGAACTTGGATTTCGATAAGTATAAATACGCGATCCTGTACGATATGTACGCGAAATTCCGTCGATCGTACTACGGTCACGGAGAACCGTTGCTGAACGCGATCGAATTCTTTCGATACGCGCCTATCGCGGTCATAGATTGTTCTAGGCAAAACGAGTCGTTGAAGAGCGCTACGGTGGACGTGCGAATAGAGTTCGAATGCAAAGAAAATGTTCCCGCTAATACTACCGCGTACTGTTTCATGATACACGAACGTATAATTGAATACAACCCTTTAACCAACGTGGTACGCAAACTAGTATAGTTTGCGTACGTGAACGATTACTACTACTACTACTACTACTACCGCTACCGCTACCGCTACTACTACCGCTACTACTACTACTACTACTACTACTACGAGTAAGGATGTTCGCCGTTGTCGACCTACAAGGTTTCAAAACCGAACCTGACTTCGTCGTGAAAGAGATCGCGATTCGCACGAGCAGCAGCAACGACAGCAGCAGCAATAACGATGAAACGTCGACGATCAGCCACTGGATCTTCGAATCGCCATACTTCTGGAATCACCTGAATTCGTTCGAGAAATGTCAAGCGTCCTGGCTGGCGAAGCATCATCACGGGCTCCACTGGTCGGATGGCTGCGTTCTATACTGGAAACTTCCGGGACTGCTCGCCGGCGCACTCGCGAACATCGACTTCGCCATCGTGAAAGGTGCGGAAAAGAGAACCTGGATGCTGTCGCTACTACCGAACATAATCGGCGATGATATCTGTGATCTGTACAAGCTGAAGGGAAAAAGGATCAACAACGCTCGAACCGTTGAGGACGACGGTGGCTACGACGTTGACGATGATTATTGCGGGATCACGCCTAACGCCGTAAACGACTGCGATGATACCGACGTTCCTAACCTGAAGTCTATGTCTTCAAAGAATGCTCCACGATGCGCGTTTCACGACAACGATGGCGTTTGCGCGCTAGAGAACGTCCATAAGATATGGAATTATATACGCAGTGTCGCCTAATGTAAGTCCTATACACGCATTGCGTCTACTTTACGCGTCGTACGCAGAGAAAGAATATGTATTAATTATTTTTTTTGTTTCTATAGCGATGAGAACCATAGCGACGACGACGACGAGCACAACGGCGAAGATGAGAGCAACGGCGGTTGTGTCGGTGAGCGCAACGACGACGACGATGAATGATTCATCACCCGCGAGCAAGAATACCCCTCCCGTATGAACGTCATTTTACGCAAATACTGTTTTTTTTTTTTTATAATTTAAGTATGCATGCATGGATGTTTATTAATAATAATCACACACTGTTCTGAATAAAAATATATATATATTTATTAAAAATGTTTAATATATAAAAAAAAATATTTAATAAAAAGAAAAATTATTTTTAAAAAAAAAACTATTTTAAAAAAAAAGAAAAATTATTTTAAATAAAAGAAAAAATCGCCGCGATGTCACGTCCTGCAACACACAGAGAAAACACCAAATTATTATATAAAACGTTGGCATTAGCACGCGAAACACCAAACAATTAAAATTCATTTATACTCACTCCTTAAATAATCGTGGGCGGCCCCAAAATTCACCCTCGAACGCGAGGAACTCCACCTGCGTGGTATAATCTCTCCACATGCGCTGCTCAAATTGAATTTTTTCCCGTAATTCACTGCAAATTCGTCCGTCCCTCCTCGTCGGGTATTGGCGATGCTGAAACAAACACGCACATAACTCGATTAAACCGCCAGCGAATGGTAGGTATACGTATGACGATACAATTTGCACTAAACATCACTCACGAGCAGTTGGATGATCGCGTCACGATCGCCGTCGCGGGCGTGCAGCTCGACGTCGCGGCGGCGCTGAAACAAACGCGCGACTCGATTAAAACATCTTCGATTGGCGTACGCGTATCGGTATAATTTTCATAAAAAAAAAAATGTTACTTACGAGGCGTCCGAGCATGCCTAAATAGCGGTCGCTCCACGACCGCATCGCCATCTCCTGCTGGTACTGCAACAAACGCACGATTAGTTTAAAACACTGTCGAAAGGACTGCGCGTACCAGTACAATTTCATGAAAAATCACTTACAACGGTTGTCAAAACGCGATTGCGCGCCTCGCGCCACGCATCGCTCTCCTCGTTGGAAATTTGCTCGCACTGAAACAAACGTATAAACTGTTCAAATGCTGCCGAATTGAATACGCGCACCAGTTCAATTTCAAAATGAAACAAACGCGCGACTCGATTAAAAACATCTTCGATTGGTGTACGCGTATCGGTATAATTTTCATAAAATGTTACTTACGAGGTGTCCAAACATCTCCAAATATCTGGAATTCCATGCCCGCATGGTCATCTCCTGCTGGTACTGCAACACACAAACGCACGATTAGTTTAAAACACTGTCGAAAGGTCTGCGCGCACCAGTACAATTTTGATGAAAAATCACTTACAACGGCTATTAACATTCGTTGGCGCTTCTCGCTCCGCGCATTGCACTCCACACTGTGCTCGCGCTGAAACAAACGTATAAACTGATTCGAATGCTACCGAATTGAACACGCTCACCAATTCAATTTCAAAAAAAAAAAAAAAACTATACTTACGATGCACCGACGCATCTCGTACGAATTCATGTGCGTCATGATGATATTTTGTCCCGTGCGGCGGAGGTCGACGTCCTTATATGCATTCGGTTCTCTAGCCCTGCGCGTCGCAGGGTAGGGGTAGTCGTGGAGTACGCGCGGTGGGGGTGTCCGTATCACAGTTTCTTCTTCGATGATTCGATATTAATTATTCCAGCTTATAGCGCACTTTTATGGTTTGCACTTTTATGATTCGTACCGCGAATCGTCTCCGACTCTTCTGCGAAACGTGTACACCTTAAATTTAGCGCGTACGCTATTTGAATCTGCCGCGCGTACCATTTGAATTTGTCGCGCGCTATTCACATTTCATATTAATGTTCGTGCCATAACACAACCATGATCATTACCATCATTGATACAATACACTCTTGCACATTGGTGTGTACGTGTGCATGAATCTGTATAAAAGCGACGTTGGTCAGTCTTGCGAACTTCATAACGTCACCTACGCTCGATTGCTAACAAGTATCGTTCGCGTCAATTTCTCCGTCGATCGGTATAATCGTACAGTGCGTATCAAAATGTACAAACGCAGCTTCAACGATTCGTCCTGTGCGTCCGGCAACGATGGCGGTTCCCCCAATAAACAACACCCACAATCCGATACGAGGTACGTACATATTACTATACACTTTTCACTTACATCGTTCGCTTACTTCTTTCACTGTAAACGAACAAATCATTAATTCCGTGTACGCGTTTCTTACAGTTCTGACTCCGCAACGCCAAAAACATCGAAAACGCCAAAACCATTAAACGTACGGATCCTGGGACGCGACTACCCTTTAACCTCGACATCCTATAAAAGGCTAACCATTGGAATTCGCATTGGCATGGGTTCGTGCCGTGTCGAGATCGCCATAGTCGACAATAAAGGCTGCGAGTTGTGCTTTTCGATGTCGACGTGGAAGCTCCTGCTGGAAAATGGGGCTGACATACTTCAAAGATTACGCGACAACGCAACGTCGCCCCAAACCCACGTCGTAATTGATCATTTGCGAATCGAATTCACGCGCATGCATAATGATCAACTCGTCAAACTCACCGATAATCGCGTTACCTTGTACATGACGGAAGTCACGATGCGTAAACTATTCGCATATGAACATTGCATTGATCATATGTTCACCTGGTTGACCGAAAATATATATTCCGTGAGCAGTAAATATACCGCCTTCGTAGACATTCTACGTAGCGCTACCGAACAAACGGATCATGTAAAATTAATTTCCGAAAGCGAATACTTCGAACGGCATTCTTTGATCGATTGTGAATTGTTAGCGTTAGGAATGCAGTCCATGTTGCGCGATGTAAATCACGTACCACTATAGTACGCGTATATATACGTTTTAATAAATGAATGATTTTTACATTAATACCTCGTAACGACTCATTTATAATATCCTTTCCTACTAATACACCTGTAACGATTCATTTATAATACCCTTTCGTATTAACACGGCGGGCAATTACTCGTATGCCAGATGACCAAGAGGCAATCGACATCGTACCGTTTTCTTTGGGAATTTCGACTATGGGACAAACCGCGGAATTGCTCTGTCAGCGGGTGGTAAGTAGTACCCTCGAATCGACACATGCCGCTGACTCGTGGAAAAATGCGGTCATAAACCGTAACCCTGGTGAGACGATCCGACCGAGCAGTCTGGATAGGTTTGCTAGCCGGATGTCTGGTTTTTTTCCTCGCTATGTCATCCTTAGAGGTATAGACTTGGCGAATGACAATTGTGTTTTAGGATAGGCAGTATGGGCGGTCCTGACACCGGTCTGCTGTAAATCAGACACCTTGGGTGTAGGGTTTCCTTAGAGTTCGCTATCGGTTTAAGTACGAGTTGACGGTCGCTCGACGTCTGGGAAATTTCAAGACTTTTCGCCTCGAATGTTATTCTCGCGCGGTTCGCAAGTGCCCCCATTGAATCTCTCTCTCTCTCTCTCTCTCTCTCTCTCGCTCTCTCTCTCTCTCTTAAGCTGTACCTTGTCCTTCATTCTATACACGAGTCTAACGTCGCCTGCGTCCGATGCGTTACCACGTGTCTCGAATTACAGCGTTGGTGATAAGACAGCGGCCCCAAACTTTAAAAAAATATTCGAGACGATAGCCGAATAATTGTCGCTCTACGGTTTCGTTGGCGCATGTTTTCGTTGGCGGATGTTTATACGAACGCGAACAATTGTGATTTAGGATAGGCAGTATGGGCGGTCCTGACATGCGTTACCACGCGTGTCGAATTACAGCGTTGTTGATAAGACGACGGCCCCAAACTTTAAAAAAAATATTCAAGACGATGGTCGAATAATTATCGCTCTACGGTTTCGTTGGCGGATGTTTATACGAGCGCGACGTTGCATTCTTTCGCGAGGCGCTATCTTCAAAATTCCCAGCCTCCGTGACGTCATCCCCTCACCCACGAACTCGGTACCCCCCTCCCCGCCTCGCCTCGCGCCCATCGCGACCGAGAGCGCTGTACCCCCTCCACACCGCACCCCGCGCCCGCGGTACCCCCCGCCCCGCTTCACCCCTCGCCACCATTTGGTCCAGAACTCTCATAGCCCCACTACTGACGTTTCACCCTCCTGCGGCTCCCTGATTTCGTATCAGGTTCGTCCTCGCTTCCGATAATCCTAGCGGCTCCCTGATTTCGCATTAGGTCCGTCCGCACTTCAACTGACAAACTCATAAACCGTATTCCTTGGGAAATACCCTTCTCGCCGGCCTCTTGCGTTGCCGCAGCCCAGGTTCGTAACACTATCTATATTTATCTAATAAATTTTTGTACGAAAGGATTTAATTTATAAATTATTTTTTGCTATTTTCAATAAAAATTGGAATTTTATATTTATTAAGAATAGGTGTTTACCCTGTGATAATTGTTGGTTGGTTGGGCTTCAAATTCTAATTATTCAATATTAGGAGCGATTGGATCAATTTCACAGTCAGTTTCTTATGAAGTCCGTTTATTTTTAACATTATTTTCTGTAATTTTCTTAATTGAAAGTTATTCATTATTGGAGTTATATAAATTTCAATATTACATTAAATTTATTTTAATTTTAATCCCGATACTACGACAAGAAAACCGCGGATAGGTCTTTTATAATCGGAGACCAAGTGCTACTGCACGACGAGACGTTAAGACGCGGACGGTCACAAAACTAACACCTGCATGGATAGTTCCCTACACGATTCAAAACATGCATGATAACAATAATTACAGTATAAAGGGCGACGAACAATCCGCGTTCACGCGAACCGACTCAAACACTTTATAGAATAGGGCAGGAATAGGAAAATGGTCGCAGTTATGAGGGGAAGTAACAGCGCACCAACACCTATGTAGATTTGAAAAAAGAGGCGAAATATATTTATTAAAAAAAAAATGTGGGAGAGAAGAATATTTAAATAAGTATTTTAAAATAAGTAATTTAACTAATGAGGATATTCGCCGTTTTTTAGGGCGACTGCGATGAAGGCTTCCCAAAGAGACCACAGGCGTGGCCGTCGCGCGGGCCCGACGAACTGGTCTCCGTGACGCTCTAGACCATTCACCAAATGCAAAACAATTACTTTCGAACAACGGAAAATAAACAAAACATAAATAATGGGAAACTCACCGAACAGGGTCCGCACGCCCCACGCGTCCACATTGTCTAACCAGTCAGCGTTCTCAGGCTCAAACCGACGTCGCTCCGTGCGGTACTCCCGCACCGCCCGCCGGTATTGAATGTTCATGTAACCCGACGGGTCGGAAACTCCAAACTCTAGAAAAAATAACAAACGTTGAACCCATGCACACTTCTACAGAGACACGAAAACACTAACGAACTCGCACTTAAGCGCACCAGTAGAAATATCGCCAGCACCCTCGGGATCGAAAGCAACGTCAACATCGCAACGACTCAGAGCGAAATAAGAAGCGACCAAGAAAATCGAGTCCCATATGCCCTCACTTCTCACTTCTACTCAAGTCCAAACAAAGAAGATGAACTGTCCTACGTTAGCAAAAAAATTTATCTCGCGCTCGCACAAGGAAAGACTTCGCGACCAATAAAACGAAACACCGACTACACCTTGACATTATAATTTACTGGATTTTCGTTCTACTATATGATATGCATGTGCAATGTAAAAAAAAACTTCTACCGACAACTTACAAAAATTCTGTAAAACATTCGCGACGACAATCCAAGACAAGGTAGACCGCGTCGCCAAACTCCTCACCTACGTCCTGCAAACTAAAAGCTCAGCACAAAACAGCGTCGTGGACAAATAGACGGATTAGGTTACATAGGCAAATCACCCTTGGGGCTAATGGATTCCGAAGGTAGAAAGAAAGTCAATGATTAAATAGACCTTTTAAAAAGACAAGATAACAGACTAAAAAATGCAATCAAGTAACAAATGCAAATTGTAAGAGCAAATACCGAACTTCTCAACGAGTTTATACATGACATACGAGACAACGAAAACACCCTCTTAAACGCGACTTGGCAAATTCAATACTTACTCCAACAGACATTTAGTCTAAGCAAGCATGAGGGGCACAAGGCCGCAGCTTTGGAGTACCTAGAGCAATTTTTTCGCTTATACCTCCAGATGGTCGAATGATACTTAACCAACAAAACCGCCAAGGCCGGGCCGGAAAAAGCGGGGAAGGACCACGCTTGACTCCACGGCATCCACTGTAGGAATTTTTCTCTTTGAGCAGGATGCCAGGTTGCGAGGAATATAATACATTCGCAGCCAGACTAAGTCCTTGGCTATACTTTGCTCATCTTGGGGTGCATGCACTCACCCGGGACCACCTGGGACGCTCAGGTGGCCGGGAACGGCATTACATAAAAACGCATGCCAATCCCCTGCGATTCGGATACTCCGGGAACGCAACCGCCCGTACAGAAGGTTAAAAACCACCTGTTCCTGGAGGAATTCCAACAGACAACCAACCTTACTAAATTTCGAGAGACAGTAGACGAACACCTCATACTAATAAACAGCGTCGCAGAAACACTATTGCACGACACGCAAGACTTGTTAGAATTCATTATGGTTATAAAGAAAGGAGTCCTAAACCCACGATTAATACCACCGGCACATATTCCGAAAGGACTAGACTTCCCAATCGGAATAAAATTAGAAAACTTGCACGTCCTGTACGAAATCCTTACGCTCTCCGCATTTTCGGATACCAAATCAATTACTGTAGTACTAGATATTTCATTGTGAAACGCGAAAAAATTCAAATTGAACAAGGTACACCCGGTACCCACGAAGATAAACGAATCGTTCTACGCGTATATAGAACCCCTCGACTCATACGTGGTACTTGACACCTCGGTGCAAGTTTACATACAATTAAGCAAACAGGACCTAGCAAAATGTAAGACAATAAAACGATCTGTACCTCTGTACCTCTAATCACCCAATGTTCAAAGCGATACCATACGGACCGTGCGAAGTACAGTTGTACAAAAAATTAACAAAAAACCCAAACAATTGTAAAATGCGAATTATGACACTGAATCACACGATCTTGATAGAATTGCAACAACCAGGCACGTGGATTTATGTCGCAATTGTCGCTAAGAAAAATTTCCAAATATTTGCGCTGATTCCGATTTCCAAATATTTGCAGGTCGTGGATATTAATGCATATATTCTGACATAGGACATGCAGTCTAAGAGAACAATCAAAGCTACGAAATTGTCCGTTCGTATCAGGAATAAACATAAAAATTTCGAGAAGTTATGAAAATTAAGCCTTACCTGTTACATGCATTCCCCTTGCACGTAGCTTATCCAAAAGCTGAGCCAGCCATATTGAAGAAGGTGGCAAGCCCTAGAACATACAAACATTGATATAACACTGATACATTAAACACAATAAACATCAAACGCACAAAGCAATGCAAAGTATTACATACCGGCGGAGACGGCGAGTACACAAAATTAACAAAAAACCCCAAACAATTGTAAAATACGAATTATGATACTGGGGGGGCTCTGGGAATGCGGCTATGCTCCCTTTCGGGCGCCCGGTGAGGGCTTAGTCCCCCGCCTGGCGGCTGACGGGGGGTGCTGCCTTCCTGGCCAAGGGTTTGATCAAGACTCCACCGGCGACTCTGAAACAAAAGAGAGAAAACCTCACCGCAAAGGACCGTACTCCAGGACCCAGGACACGTACCTGAGGAGGATGACGACGAAGAAGAGGCAGATGGGTTCGATACCTCTGGAACCTGAAAAGGAGAAAGAATACCGGGAACAAGAATGAGCAACAACAGATAGAATGTGGTACGAGCTGCAAGGGGAAGTGGGCTTCGGCCCCCAAGACCTGGACCGGAAGCCAGTGGAGCAAGGATCCAGCAGCCTAATGGGATCCCACTCTTCAAGAAGAAGGAGAATAAGCTGCGGACCATACACCGGGTCAGAAAGGTGGGAGAAATCCGCCGGGCGGTGGGGCCGTCGCCCTTTAAGACATTGAAATGGTTCTTATGTCGAATTATAGCCGGGCCTCGGATGCTAACACTCTGGCGAATTCTGGTATAAGACTAGACCCCACTCGCCTTGTCGGCAGTGAGTCGGGTAAGAGTAAGTCCGATGACGCCGTGCTGAAGCAGCGGGCCGGCGTCATTGGGGCAGGTACTACAGTACCACGGCACGCCCTGGAACAAGCCACAGCAGCTGGACGTGGCAAGAGCACAATGGAAGGCGAGAGGGATGATGATTGGCTCGATGCGGAAAGCGGCAAAAAAAGAAACCTCGGTGGCACTCAGTGCAGTAAGGGTACCATAGGGGAATTCATGGAGAGGCAAATCCATGCGGCAGAGCAGGAAAGGAGAGTGGGTAGAGAGCCGCGAGAAGAGGAGATCCTGATTCTCGAATCCCCCCCGCGGGAGAAGGGGATTAAGAAGGGACGGACCCTTGCGCGGACACCCATAAAGGAGTCGGGGGTGTTGTCCGCCACCCCCACCAGGTATCCGGGAAGGGACGGGAGGACCTCGGAGGGCTGGGTGAGGATGAAGAGGCTTAGAAAACGAAAAAAACTGGAGGAGAGTACCGAGTGGAACCGGATAAGGGCAAGACGGAGAACCCTCCTCAGAAGAATACAACTAGGGGAGTAACGCCGGGGACACCCAGGGAAGCTAGACCTAGGGGGCTGGACAGGAAAAACCCTCCAGGCCGGGGGATTGGGTAGGATAAGAACACCATGGATAGAGTGGGGCCCAGACTGAGGTCGTGCTCGGCAACCCGGGTAGAGGATGCCCCGGGCAGGCGTAGGGATTGGGTTGCAAAATCAGAGTTTGCAATTCCCGCGATCCCCCGGGTCAGGAACAAGGAGGATGCGAGTCAACAGCAGACCATAGACAACACCCCGGATGCTAGGACGGGAAGACTCTTGAGTGAATTCGCCTCGATCCTGACCGGGCTTACAAAAACATGTGCCGATTTGGTGGAGGCACTGAAGACCAAGAAGATCTCCTCGACCAGGGGGGTAATGGTATTTGCCGAGGTTATGGCAAATGACTGCAGCGAGGCGGCAGGTACCGTAGCGGAGGCGGTTGCGACCCATGCCATAAAGAGGAGGGACGAAGGAGAGGGAGGATAGTGAGGTACATGTTGGGGCTGGAGGAGCGGGGACGCCCCCACGCCCCCCACAGCGGTTGACTGTGGGACCCAGACGGAGGACCTCCAACCCATCCAGTCAACGCGGGAAGGGAGTGGAGAGAAGACCCTATCGGTAGATAAAGAGGGAGAGGCCCCCCAGGCAGATAAGAGGGTGAAGACTGGCGGACTTGGGAAGTCCCTTCTGGAACCCAGGGGTGGCAAGATGGGGCGGAGCAACAATAAAAGCAACAACAACAACAGGTACAAGAGACCGAGGGAAAGGAACTCCCCGGAGGACAACGGGGCGGTGCATATTAGAAAGAAGCTATTTGAGGAGGCTACGGGGTCCCAGGAAGGACGGGACACAGGGAACAGAGAATACTCGGAGGTAACTGCTGGGAGAGCATCGCGCCTCGCCCCCCCCCCCTCCGTACCCCGGGGTTCAGTGGGAAGCGCGGGAAATGTTACTGAGAGCGGGAATGGAGAGGCAGACGGGGCTACTACTCCGGGCCAGGCGGGGGCAGACACGCCACAAGGGGAGTGGCAACGGCAACCCACCCAGGGTCAGCGGAGAAGAGAGCGCCGGGAAAGGAACCGACGGGATGTACAAGCCCAGAAACAACAAATCCCGCCCCCGCAACAACACCAGAGGGGCCAGCTACAGGGGCAAATCCAGCAACAACAACAGCAGCAGCAGCAGCAGTGGCAACAACAATCCCAACTGGGGCAACGGGGTACTCAGTGGAGTGCCCAGGATCAGCGGCCCCGATCTATGGGGCAAGGAATTGGGAGTGGGGAGAGGACCCAATCTTCGCGCCCCAGAGAGCGTAGGAGGCCAGAGGCGATACTTATTAAAGTAATAGCGCCAAGGACCTATATGGATACATACAGGCTAGTGGTCACGAAGGGACGGGAGGCGCTAACGGGAGTGAAGGCCGTTTGAAAGGCGAAGAGCGGCCACCTACTGGTAAAGTTGGAGAAAGCGGTCACCGCAAGCACCACGGCCGTAAATTTAGGGAAATTAGTAGGAGGCAACGTGAGTATAACTCCCTTACAGGATAGGACCACCATAGAGGTAAGGGATATATGCCCTATGGTGGAACCCACCGAAATAATTGGGGACATGAGCGGAGCACTGAAGATCAAACCTGAGGAGCTCCGGTTGAAGTCGCTCAAGATGGGACAGGGAGGCACGCAGATGGCGGTGGTGGAAGCCAATGCGAACATCCTAAAGAAGGCGATGGGGAATTTTAAGTTCGGCACAGGCTTGACTATGGCAAGGGCGAGACCACTCCTAAGAATAACGAGGTGCTACAGGTGCCACCTCCTAGGACACATGGCGAGGGACTGCCCTACGATGGAGGAGGGAATAGATGCAGGAGATGTGGGGCAAACGACCATACTATAGGTGAGTGTACGAACGCCCCTAAGTGTCTGATCTGCACCAAGGAAGGGATTCGGGGACCTAGGGCGGCGCATGTTACGGCATCCCTGGCGTGCCCAAGGAATAGAGGGAACCCGGTTACGGAGGACCGACGACTTCTGGCCGCTGCAGATGCCCCCATTTAAAATCCTGCAGATAAATCTAAATAGAACCAGGCTAGCGCAGGATTTAATGGTGCACGAAGCCAGCCAGATGGAGGTGAATGCTGTGGTGATCTCGGAGCCATATCGGCAGATGCCGGAATGGTCAAATGATCAATCGGGCGACGCGTTGATATGGATAACGGGATTTAGGGGTCGATTTACATCCCTAACGCCGAAAGTCATGGCGGATGGTATAGTCGCCGTGGAGGTGGCTAATACGACTATCATCAGCTGCTACTGTTCACCAAACGGGAAAACCGACTTCAAGGTATATATTGACGAATTGGAAGGGATCATCACAGAACTAAGTGCCCCAGGGAAAGGCATAATAGTGGCCGGGGATCTTAACGCAAACTCACCGGCGTGGGGTGGGAAGAAGATGGACGCGAGAGGCCAACTATGTATGGGCCTGATGGACAGGCACGGCCTGGCCCCAATTAGACTAAGGACCAATTTCACTTTCCATCGTAATAAGGGTACGTCGATCATAGACGTGATGGCTGCGGACAGGCTAACGGTACGTAGAACGAAAACGGAGGTCCTGACTCGGCAGTCGGAGTCCGACCACCGGTATGTCCTACATTCAATAGGGCTAAGACCACGAGGGAACCCTCGTCCAGTATGGTCACCCTATTCGACCAAGGACATGGAGCTCGAGGCGGTGGTCGAAACATACAAAAGGATCTCCGACGACAATCCGGTACCGGTCCCCCATCAGGGACCCAATGACAGTGGGGAACCTGTGGCGGAGAGACTCCAAAGGATTTTGGAGGGGTTGCGGCCGCGGTTCTTAAGATAAAGAAAATCCCCAAAGGCTCAATGAAGCCGAACTCCTGGTGGAACCAGGGAATAGCCGATGCAAGGGCGGCAATGCACCGAGCTAGGAGGAACCACCAGAGGAAGCGGAAGAAGAGGGAGCCGGATACCCCAGAGGCACTAAGGGCATACCAGGAGTCGTCAAAAGCCCTGCAAGTGCTGATCTGGAGGTCGAAGGAAGGTAAATAGCTCGAGATGTGCGGGATGGTGGACGCGGACCCATATGGGGTAAGCCATATTTAGCGGCCATGGCCAAACTCAAGGGGAAAGGGGTTAAAAAGTGATGTCCCTGGCCCAGGTGCGGGAAACCCTTAAACACCTATTTGTAGCGGGACCACCCGAAACCTGGAAGAAAGGCCCACCGTCATTAATTCAGTGGTTGCGGAATGACGGGAGGAGGACCTTAGAGCGGATCACTCCGGAAAACATGAAGGAGTGCGTAGCACGAGTCAAGCCGAAAAAGGTCCCGGGTCTGGATAGAGTCCCGGCGGAGTTAGCGCTCTGCATCCTGAAGGCTAATATAACGGAATTCTGCGAGATGGTGAAGGATACGCTCAGGAGAGGGGAAATCCCCGAAAGGTGAAAGGTAGCCCGTGTTATCCTGATTCCGAAACCAGGGAAGGATCCGATGAGCCCAGGTGCATATAGACACATTAGTATACTCCCAGTCCTGAGCAAGGCGTGGGAGTATGCGATGAAGCAAGTCCTGGAAGAGGAGATAGGTAGGGAAACGTTCGAGAGGTCACAATACGGTTTTCGGAGAAGATCGGGCACGGTAGACGCAGTGATGGCAGTGACGGAGTTTGCCGAAGCCTGCAAGAGAAAGGGCCGAACCTGTACTATGGTCACACTGGACATTCGGAACGCGTTTAATTCCCTCAAGTGGTCCCTAATTATGCGGGAATTGGAAAAGAGAGGGGCCTCCAAGATGACTCGGGGGGTATTAAGAGAGTACCTGAGTAACCGGAAAATTGTGGTGCATTCCCCACACGGCCCCATCGAGATGGTGGTCACAGCCGGAGTACCCCAGGGGTCGGTTCTAGGACCGATGTTCTGGAATCTGGTGTACGATGGGAGCCTGAAGTCAATGAGTACCCTCCGGAACACGGTTGCGATTGCGTATGCCGACGACCTTGCCATCCTGATCTCGGCACGAAGCCCTGAACAGCAGGAGGGAATCATGGCCAAAGCAATGGAGGTTCTGGTGGAGTGGTTTGGCAGGACAGGCCTCGTGATTGCCACCGAAAAGACAGAGGCGATTTTCCTTACAGGGAGGATCGAGAGGGTCACGGATCTTAGGATTATGAGACACACGGTCACAACGGCAACGGAAGTGAATTATCTGGGAATTTCACTGGATAACCTGCGCAACTACAGACCGCACCTGGAAAGGATGACGGCAAGAGCGGACAAGGTGGGGGGTGCCCTGGCAGCTTTGCTTCCGAACGCGCGAGGTCCGTCACGGAGGTCCAGAAGACTCTACTACAGAGTATGGGAATCAATTGTGACTTTTGGGGCCCCGATTTGGGCCGAGGCGGTGGACTAGGAGGGGAGTGCGAAGATAATTAGGAGGGCACAGCGGACGGCCTTAGTAAGGACCACGACCAGCGTATAGGACGGTGTCCTACCTGGCCCTATGTACGCTGGCGGGGGTAATGCATCTCAAACGCAAGGTGAGGGCCCTGAGGGAAATTTTTCTGGCTAGAATGACTGACAGGGAGACTCCCGGGATAGCAGGGGACCTGGTGAAACTTAAAGCGAGGGAAGCCGAGCACCGGAAGTTAGCCATGGAGAAGGCCATGAAGGCGTGGCAGGACGAATGGGACAATAGCGATCCGGGGAACTGGACAAGAAGAATTTTCCCAAGAGTAAATACCTTCGGGCCCGGGGGTCGTGAAAGGGCGGAAATGGATTATTCAACCATGCAACTCCTCACGGGACACGGAGTGTTTGCAGCCTACAAGCAGAGGATCCGGAAAGTGGCAAGTGACAGCTGCACGGAGTGCGGGGTAAGAGACGACCCGGAGCATGTCTTGACCGCATGCAGGATCCACGACGCAAAAAGCACCGAGCTTGTCGCAGCGTTGGGGGCTCAGGAGACTGTGCCCAGCATAATTGGACGGGCGATTGAAACCAAAGAAAATTGGACACAATTCACGACCTTTGCGAAAAATGTAATGGAAGCCCGTAAATACACCGAGATTGAGGAACAGAAGAAGGTCCGCCAGAAGAGGAGGGAGAAAGCCCAAATGGAGGCGGCTAGTAGGGCCACGGACCGCCGGAGAATGGCGCGGAAGAGAAAAAGAAAGGGCCCGGGAGGGTAGGAATGAATATTTTTCTTTTAAGGAGATGACGAGAAGAGGAACATAGTCACTCTTCGACTTTTTAATCTGCTGACCACAGTTATCTATTTATATATTTATTTATTTATTTACTTATATATTCGCGGGTGGACATAGGGGTAATAACAGAGTTATTAGTTATTACAGGCCTTGGTACTAAAGGCATTGGAGGGGAGCCTAGTGGCCCACTAGGAGGGTCATCGCAGGAGATGCAGTCTGGGCCGAAGTAGTAAAAACTAGTTCCGGCTCCAGACGTGATGGCCGCTAAAGGAGGAAGAAAAATAGAGGGGGGTTTTTAGTGGGTATAACACTGCACTACGAGCCCCACATAACCCCATCGCTATGCGACTGGGTATGCGTAATTGCATTTTCCCCCCTCTATAAAAAAAAAACATAGAATTACAACAACCAGGCACGAGGATTTATATCGCACCGAAACCGATACAACCAGTAGTAATTTGCGACGACAAGAGCACAAAAATGTATAGCATTAAGGATTCTGGTATAATAACAATAACAATAAGAAACAAATGTACAATCACTACCGCCGAATTCACAATAGAAACTGGAAAACAATACGGAATAGAAAAATATGGTACTACTTACCTGGCTACAACTTGTCATTTGATGAAATTATACTTCCACAGACCACTGTAAATTCGTACCGAAACACAAATTTCGAGCATAAAAGGGTAATCAAAACACCCGGAAGAATTAAATAAAGTTAGCAAACAAATTAGAAGACTTACAAAACGATTTAGAAACAACCCGAAATTATACCAACCGTGTATCACTATAGCTTCTTTACACTATCTACAATAACGGGATTTATCACATGAGGACCTATGCCTAAAGTTGCATACGTTGCAAAGTAGGATGCCGTTGTTCTTCACCTTCTTCTTCACTGACCATCCGCTTCCTCCTTGCACTCATCTTCTTCGAATTCTTTACAGATCGTCCCCTCCTTTATTGGCCTCGTCACATGACTAGACCATGTCACTTGAATGTGTATCAAACATCTATTGTACCACTCTGAACGTGTATCGGACGTCTATCGTACCACTCTGAACGTCTATCGAACGTCTATCGTACCACTCTCAACGTGTACCGAACATCTATCGTAATACTCTCAACGTGTACCGAACATCTATCGTACCACTCTGAACGTGTATCGAACCACTCTGGACATGTATCGAACGTCAATCTAACCACTTTGATCACGTATTGAGCATCAATCGTACCACTCTGAACGTGTATTGAACATCTATTGTACCACTTTCAACGTCTAACGTACCACTCTGAACGTGTATCGAACATGTATTGAACCACTTTGATCATGTATGGAACATCAATCGAACGTCTATTGTACCACTTTGATCGAGTATCGAACGTGTACCGTACCACTTTCAACGTCTATCGTACCACTCTGGACGTGTATCGAACGTCAATCGAACCACTTTCATCATGTATTGAACGTGTATCGAACGTGTATCGTACCACTTTCAACGTCAATCGAACGTGTATGGTACAACATTCAACGTCTATCGTACCACTCTGAACGTGTATGGTAAAAGTCTGTTCGACTTTTAATATCTTTCATGATTTGAGTTCAGATCGACGTGAGCCAGATCGGTTTCTATCTACAGGGTGTCCGCGGGAAGACTGAACAGCTGGATATCTCCTAAAGTATTGGAGATAAAAAAATAAAAAAAATATGGAATCGCATGGTTCGAGGGGGGCATTTTACTAGCGCAGACGAATTTTTTCTTCGATTATTATTTTAAAAGATACGATGGTCAAGTTCGGTTTCTTAAATGGAACTATTTTTTTTGAAGAGGTCACTTGATAGTGCGTTTCAAGACAAATTCAATAAGCTATAATGTATACACTTTATTTCCACTGGTTTTTAAGATATTGCGCTTGCAAATTTACTAATTTTCCTTGGAAGAAAACCCGCTGGAATAGCAAGGACCGGGGACGGTTTATCTGGCGCCACGGGTGGCCTTACCTATTGAAACAGATACCTACCTGCCAAAGGTCTACGCCGGGAATGGCAGGCCCAAAGGCTGGACAAATCTTTTCCGTCAGAAATGCTACTTAGGTAGGTACATCTGCGATATCGAGAAGCGCACCGTTACTTTTATTTCGCACTTGCTTCTACGCTCGGATGGCCGGTTCTTTTGGGAGGGATGCAAGTTCGATTGGCGCGTTGAAAGTTGTACCATACACGTTGAAAGTGGTACGATAGACGTTCGATACATGTCCAGAGTGGTACGATAGACGTTCGATACACGTTCGATACACGTTCAAAGTGGTTCGATTGACGTTGAAAGTGGTACGATACACGTTCGGTACGTGATCAAGTGGTTCGATTGATGTTCGATACACGTTCAGAGTGGTCTAGTCGAATGATGTGTCCAAAGAAGAAGGGGAAGAAGATGAGTGCGAAGAAGAAAAAGGAAAGGGTGGTCAGTGAATAATTCGAAGTAGATGCATTGAAGGAGAGGATGGTCAGCGAAAATGCAGGTGGAGAACAATGGTATCTTACTTTGCAAAGCTATGCAACTTTGGGCATGGATCTACGTGCGGGAGCTTGGAGATGCAGCGAGACCAGTTGTCTTCAAATCGTGGTAGCCAACACACAGAAAATTGTGCAACCATTTTTCATTTCACGTTACTGTGCAATGGGATTGACGAGAATCGCGCCAGAGTGTGGCCCCGAGGTATGTACACAACAATATTTTTTTACATTTATCACGTGTAACCGGTGAAATCGAGTTCGATCCCGCGGTCGTAAATATTATATCACGGGTTTCTGTGTTGTAGAACTCTCCGCCAGAATCGCCGCAACCGTCGCCGCAGCTGTCGCCATCGCCGCCACCGCCTCCAGTGGTATGTAATACTTTGCATTGTTTTGTGCGTTTGATATTTAATATGTTATGGAAAGGGAAGTTGCGGATCGAGCGTGGTCAGGTTGGCGTTCAATAACTGACGAGAATAAGATTAAATGAGCTTTATTATAAGAATGGTCTCGCACGGGACGGTCCTTCTAGCCAACGTTTTACGTCGGTCGCCAACAGAGAACTGTCCCATAAACAGTCAAACCTCACTTCAACGGCCGCATGACTCACAGCCATCCCATCGCCAATACGCCATCGACGATCGTTTCTCTTACTGCACGGCCTGTAACGTTATCCTTAAAACTAACAGTCGCTCGAAACGGTCGGCCGACAATCGGCCGACTGCCCGGCTAATCTCTCTTTCGATATATAAATGCCTACAATGTTTAATGTATCAATATTATATCGATATTTGTGTATGTCTTCTAGGAGCATCAACCAATGATACCGATGATTGTGGTAGCTCTTTTGGCGCACATCCTGGCGAGGGAGGAGGAGGAGGACGCGCCCGTGGAAGTGCGGATACAGTGGTCGGGGCCAGAGGTCGGCCCAACACCGCCACCGTCACCGCCATCTCAATAATTTTTTCTATTTAATATTTTTTTAATTTTTATATATATTTTATATATATATATATATTGTATTTTTATATTTTTATCTTTCTTATTGTATTATATTCTTTTTTATATTCCTTATTTTATTATATTCTATTTTTATATTATTCTATATTATTCGTTTTTATATTCTTTTTTATATTATTCTATTTTATATTCTTTGTAACAATATATATTTCTTAAACGTATAAATATAAAATTCCAATTTTTATTGAAAATAGCAAAAAATAATTTATAAATTAAATCCTTTCGTACAAAAATTTATTAGATAAATATAGATAGAAACCGATCTGGCTCACGTCGATCTGAACTGAAATCATGTAAGATATTAAAAGTCGAACAGACTTAAAATTTAAACTGCTGCATTTAAATTATATCCTAATTCAACATCGAGGTCGCAATCATCTTCATAAATATGATCTCTCCAAAGATATTACGCTGTTATCACCAAAGTAATTAAATCTAACAATTTTTCAATAAACTATCTTATGAAACAAAAATGCTTGGATAAATTTTTTAAAGTTAAATAATTTTAAATATCCTCCCTATAAATTAATTAATTTTATTGAAACTTATTCCTAAAATAAATTATAAAATTCTGCAGGGTCTTCTCGTCCCATAGAAAAAATCTAAGCATTTTTACTTAAAATTTAAATTAACAGTTTAATCTAGAGACAGGAAATATTTCATCAACTCATTCATTCAAGCCTTCAATAAAAAGACTAATTATTATGCTACCTTTGTATGTTACCATGTAGTCAATATACTGCAGCCACTTAAAAATAATTCATTTGGGCAGAGCAGACTTTAAATTATTAAACATAAAGACATGTTTTTTGATAAACAGGTGAATATTTTTAATTTGCAGAATTCCTTTAGTTCATTTTTATCTAAAAAATATATTCACTAAATTAGTTATTAATTTTATCATTATACCCTACGTGTAATTCATTTATATAATTTATTTAAAAAATTGCACCAAAATTCTTACATTTTTTATGAATGAAATAAATTATTAAATTATCTTAAATGAAATTAAATTTTAAAATTACAATTCTCAAATACATCAAATCAATAATAATATAAATGTATAGATGATCCCATAAATTTGTTATATTTAACAAAAATAAAAAATACTTTTCATAATTAATTAAATATATGAATAAATTCATTTAAAAACTAGATATTAATAAAAACGAATAACATATAACCTCTAATTATAAATTTATAATTATTATTCCACATAAAAAAATATTTTATAATTAGCTCTTTTAATTTCAAGATTAATACAATTTATATTAATTATGATAATTGCAGGCGAAATACATGCGGTGGATAATGAAATTGGAGAGATCAACACCAACATACTGGCTGTTAAAAGAAACAGGAAGAGATGGCATAACAATTGAAATGGGAGAATGGGCAATGAAGTTTGAAGAGAGGCTAATAAACTCGGAAGAAGGATCGATAAGATATGAAAGTGGGAGAAGTCTAATGAGAGGAAATGAAGTTACGCAAAGGGAAAGAATGAGAATCAAATTCTTGGAAGGGAGAGGATGGTCAAATGAAGAATTGGAAAGAAGAAGATTAAATGGGAAAGAAGTGTCGATCAAAATAGAGCAGATAAGTAAAGACATCCAAGAACAAGAAAGAGAGACGAAAGTAAAAGAGTCAAAGTTCCTAAGAGAATTAAGAGAGGTGGCAAGGAAATCTGGAGATAAGCCGAAATACTATTGGGAGGAAAAAATCAAAAAGTAGTGAAACAAGGGCATGCAAATATTGGCTAAAGAAAGAAGAAAGGGTATTTAGGCTTTATAAGAAAGAGAAAGAAAGAATGGAACACGTGATTGAAGCATGTGAAGTACGTGGAGAGAGTGGCAGGAATTGGAAAGAAGAGAAGGAAAAACTTGGCTATTTTACAGGAGATAATAGGGACAAGGAAAATATGGATAGAACTGGAAAGTGATAAAAGAAGCTTATACACCATAGAATAGATTAGGAAACACTTGTAAAATAGAAAAATTGTTAAGACACAGCAGGATACATTAGAAGGGTTGGACACTGACACAATCGCGGGAATGAAATGAAAAGAGGATATGATCGTTAAATTGTAACACGAAAATGAGCAATAAATTAAATTATTATTATATTTTTTCTTTTTTATATTTTTCTATTTCTCTTTTTATTTTATATTTTTATATTCTATTTATATTTAATTTTCATTCCAATTTATTTAATGTTTTTAATTAGATTATTAATTGAGCCAAATCAAAAGGTGTTCGATTTAGTGGAGGGGGAATCAGAATTGGTGTCTGGGTTTAATACTGAGTATTTTAGAGGTAGATTTTCATTAATTGTTATAGCTGGGTATTTAAGAATTATTTTTATAAGATTTTTAATTTCATTAATGTTTCTGATTTTTTATTTAGCTAGAATTAAATTTTTATGCAGTAGCATAAGACCTTCTCTCCTCACGAATTTCTATCGACTCCGCATAATTCTTTCTATGATTCTCTGATTGTAAAGATAACACTAGATACTAAGCCGCTGTATTTCAAACTGAATACTGTAACATTTTTATTTAATCTTGATCTGTGTATAGCCTTTGTGTATCTGCGGTTATATGAAACTGCACAAGATGTGCGGATGAAATTTTTAAATTTTGTTAACGTGCTACAACAGAGCGATGTTGCCTGCGAAACATTAGATACCAGTCGTGCTGCTAAAATCATACGTGATAGTGAATATTACGACGAGGATTATCTTGTAGATTGCGAACTGTTAGCATGTGCCATCAATGATATTCTAGCTGATGCTCGTAAGAAGAAAAAATGTTAAATTATTATTATTATTCTATTTTCATATTCTTTGACTGTAACAATATATTATCATTTAAAACATATTATGTCTCTATTTTATTTACCCTCATTCTTTCCTCACCACCTAATTCTATGATTCAACGTTTTAAATAGTATTATATTTCGTTCACGCGTTCTTCGCGTCGTGTCATCGCGCGATACGCTGCGACGCTAAATCTGAACGCTTTACAAACATGCTAGCTTTAGAATGCTTGTTACATATTTGTTTGAAAATTATTTCTCTGCGTTGGAAAAAATATGTCTGTTTGCTACAGAATGGTTCGCTAGATCGTTTATTCATGAAATTATTATTTCTCTGCGGTGGGGAAAAAAAGTGTCTGTTGGTTTGGAAAAAAAATTTCAGCTGACACCGCATAATTCTATGATTCACGCCTTCTTCGCGCCGTGAAAATGACGTCATCCTGCACGGCTGCTCCAGAGGACTCAAATTACACACGAACGCGCGATACGCTGCGACGTTAAGATCAAAAACATTTTGAAAAATTTTAGCTTTAGAATGCATGCGATTGTACCACTGCTGTCTCTTTCCCTCTCTCTCAGAATTTAGCTTTAGAATGCATGTGACTGTACCACTGCTATCTCTTTCACTCTCTCTCTCAGAATTTAGCTTTAGAATGATTGTAGCACTAAGTAGTGCTATCTCCGTCTAACTCTTTCGATGTACCTCCTTCCTCCAATAGATTGCATGTAAAAAGCCGACATTGTCCGACATCATCCGATGAAAATAAATTATTACGCTCGGTATATGTACCATTGAGGAAAGACTAATGTCAGAGAGCCGGCGTTGGGGAAGTTGGTTAGGCGGCTGAATCGTACCGCGGAGGTCTTTGGGTTCGAGCCCCGTCGCCCCGAGATTCCGTTTTTTCATTTATATTAATATCTTAAAATGAAATGTTTCCTTCCTTACCGACAGTTTGTACCACGTTCCTTCCTTCCTTACCGATAGTTTGTACCACGCTCCAGAGTAGCACCATCGACGAAGTATAGGATAGAAGACCTATCATCTTATGGGACTATGTGTCACCACCCAAACTGTATTACCGACCCATAACTCGAGGACTGACTTTAGCGGCCTCTGTTCATGAACAGCGTCCAATTCCGGAACTACTCTGAAATGTGTTGAAATGCTGAAAGGTGTGTGCGTGCTTGTATACGTGTGACTTGTGTTTAGAGCGAGAGTTTGACATAGAGGGCAGGCTTTCGTTACGCTACGCTTTGGCTCGGTTTGTCAGCGACTCACGTGGATTCGCGTAGATTTTTCTCCGAAGATCTATTTCGGTGATCTGGAGACTATATAGCGCCGAAATATGGCTCTTCTTGAAAGCTTATACAAGCTATAAATTGCAAGATGACATTGATTTTTAGTGCTTTAAGTGTAGTTGAACACTTAACTAGCATTTTCGCGTGTCGTACGTCAAAAAATATTAAAAATTGACGCTGTTACTGACATTTCCGCAAATCTCTGCACTCCGCGCATGTCTAAATAGACGGTGCTCATCCTCCGACATGTATAAATCATTGAGAACAAGGAATCCAAACGTTTTTGTAAAATCTATATTTGTAGTTTTCGGGACCCGAGGACATTTTGCAATAGCTTCTTTATTACTTGGGAACGGTAGATTAGTAGTTAAAACTCTACGTTTCGGTACAAATTGATTGGCCCTTTCCTTATTAACTATTGTATGGATTTAAAAATTGTAAAAAACATCTACGATGTAAGTACCCGAGTGTATCGCTTGCGTTAAGGTCTGTTTTCATTATTCCTAGAGTACATATGAGAAAACAGTTATGGTATTTTTTAAAGTACAAGTAAAAAAAAAGGTTCTGTTTTACGGACGTCGCGACTCACGAGTGAGATAAAATGGGAGGGAAACGGCACGGAGGTCCTTTACGCGCCAAACGATCATTCTGGCAGCGGCAACAAAGTATGATACCTACACTGTCTTCTTGCATTCTCCGTGCGCCTGATTTTCGCATGTGATGTCAGCCCACGGACGAGCTATGCTCAAATGCCCGTATTGAAGCAGATTTCACTTCTATAAATTCTGCAAAAGCCATAAGCAGTAGCTAAAAGCAGAAAACATGTATATACACATGCTAAGCTAATTGTAAGATGAAATTTTTACATTCTCTGTTTTGTCTTTATTCGAGCATTTATGGCAAATTAGTGAGATTTTTTTAATAAAAGGAAAATCAAACACGACGTCATTCGGGCAAGTAGATATGTACATATGAGATGGTGGTGAAAGAAACGAACTGTTTTATATATGAAATATGACCTTTTTATTTATTTACTAAAAGCTGTCATACAAAAGACAAAAATAATATAACTATAATATTTGTGAACTCCTTTTCTTCTCACGGTCATAATTTCTTACTTATATAACATTTTAGACTGTAAAAAGAATAAAATGTATAAAGTATTAGGAAAGAGATCTTTTAAATAACAATATTAATAGCGTTAGTTAAAATTATCCATTTGGACTATTATACTTTTAGATATAATGTATTTTAATAAATATATAAAGCAGCAAGTTTATGTTTGTGTGTTTGTCTGGCGCCTAAAAACTTTCGAACGGTAAACTCTTGCAACACAAAATGTGCTTCCGCTCATTATGCCTGGCTAATCCAAATGCATGTAACTATTTTCACAAAAAAAATTAAAAATTTTTTTTAGAAAATCAGAATTTAAATTCCAGGCGAAGCCGAGTATGTAGCAAAGCTAGTGTATGTACAGTGGCTCATAATCGTACACTCTTTAAAATCGCATACCATTTTTAAAATTGGTCCAAACGACTTGTGTTTTTTTGCTAAGCTAGAAGGATTAGTTTGCTAAGTGACGTTTCGTCGTTTTGAAAAAAATGCAATTGGCCGGAATAGCAAAATAAAATAGTAAAGGTCGTTTTTTTCAATTTTTTTCGCTGATTTCGTGAATTTCGCGATTTTCGATCTTATTTTGCGATCTTTAAGCGTTTATAGCTCAGAGCAACGTTAACCGATTTTGATGAAATTTTAGGCATGTATACAACTTACTTAAATCTACAAACGGGTTTTTTGAATTTTCATTACAGGCGTAGAAAAAAATTTGAAAAAACGACCTTTAATATGTTTTTTGCTATTCCGGCCAATCGTAATTTTTTCCAAAATGACGAAACACGTCACTTAGCAAACTAATCCTTCTATCTTCGCAAAAAAAAAACTCAAGTCGTTTGGACCAATTTTAAAAATGTTATGCGATTTTAAAGGGTGTACGATTATGGCTGTGAGCCTGTATGTATATTCCGGACTGTAGACAGACCTGGTGTAACGTATGGAGCAAAGGTCTTTGAACCGTAGGCTGTTAAGTACATAATTATTTGTTTAAAGTTGAAATCGATTGATATCGCCTACGGATTCAAGAACCAAAGTATCCTATATATCATATTTACGGAGCTTGAGACCATTACAAATGTTCTATCAAATATCGGAGCTCAATGTCCACAAAAGCTCTGCCTTTCTTTCATCTTAGTTCCTCTATCGCTTTATAGTCTGTCATGTTAATACAGATTTCAAAAAATAAAGCAATAGAGTTAACGGGGTGTGCCACGCGAAGGCGTGAAAGAAGGTCTTCGCCATCCCAGAGTATGTTCAATGTTAGTACAAATCCAAAACATTCATCGAAAAAAAGGAAAATACAAGAAAAAAATACCTTATTTTTTAGAAATAAAGCCTTCCACCGAATAATATAACACTGAAAATACTCGAAATCATGCACAAGCCAAAATATACAGCATAAGCCACAATTTTAAATCGGTAAGAAAAAGTTACTTTAGGGTATCCAAAAGTTATTTTATTCACTATACATGTCTATTGTGTATCTATACTGCTAGGACATGGATGTGCGTATTCCAAATGTCATTCTTCATCAAATATACAAAATTTGTGTTAATATCTATCATATTTTCTAAGATATTTAACGTGTTACAGTCGTCCTCCTGTTACTATCACCCCCGGTCTACCCTACTTTGAATTCCAAATTGTAAGTTATTTAAATAAATTTTTACATTATCACTTTAAAGGACAAAGAGGAGGAGGAAGTATAAGAAACGGATTCATGCGCAATCGGAGTAATTATAGGAAGGGCGTCGTGTTTGGCTTTTCTTTCATCCGGAAAATTTCATATAATATGTTACAAATATCGTGATGAAAATAAAACAAAAAATATAACAATTTCATTTTTCAATAGTATAGATGATTTCGTCTAACACGCGTTCCCGCCTTTGGTTACTGCATCGTCTGTTTCACGTCTGTCAGTACTCAACCGATGCACCAAACTCAGCATTACAGTATTGTCTCCCTGAGGGCTCGGTTTGGTGTACACGATACGGACTTTTCGCTATCCCCACCACTTGTGTCTCACTCTTGTCCGGCGAAGGCGAGAGCAAGATGGAACGAGAGCGAGCGAGAGGCACTGAAAGCGAGCGAGGGCGTTACGAGACAGACGACGCGTTGATGTTTTGTCTCGCTCCGTCTTTCGGACGCCGCGACACTCCGTCCTTTGCGTGCGCGACGGGCGTGTGCGATGGTCGCAAGCGTTTACGGTCAGGAGGGGAACCGCTTCGCAAAATTTTGACACAGACCCAGCTACCAAGTCTTTTTTGCGCCCTAGGCGAACTTGTCAAATTGCGCCCTTTATTATATTACATTTATTTGAGATTATTTATGACTTTAATCTACAAAATTAGGCAACTGCTAGGGCGTAAGGTTGACAAGAGACACAAAATGGCCTTTTCATTGTTGGCATTGTTGAAAATAAATTTTTAAATGAAATATTACAAATTGTACTGCAACTGTTTGAAACTACGAATACAAATTCAGAGTAAGGTCATCAATAATCTCAAATAAATGTATTATAATATAGGACTCAATTGGACAAGTTCTCCTAGGGCGCAAAAAAGACTCGTGTCATGCCTGGCTATCTGACCGTCGCGCGCATGCGTCGAGGAGTCACGATTCCATCTGAGCGCTCGCGCCGTCGCGCACGCAGAGCGTTCCATCTCGCTCCCCCCTTCGGCCAGAAAGAAGAGAGAAACGAACACTCGGAATTAGAGCTTTGTCTACGATACGGGCTCAACGCCGGTCCCGACTAGCTAGTCCTCAGGGAGACGATACTGTATTTGGCTTGACAAGTGCTACGAACTGGTAAAGATTCATTAAGAGCAAACGCCTGATTTAGCGAGCTCTGCTTGCAAGACATTTCAAGTCGCATCGATTTTTGCCTTCAGGTGCATCGCGTTTCTGGGAACGGTATCTGTTTTAAGAGAAGACTAATGTTTCGGGGGCCTTGACCTCAACAATCGATGAGAAAAAGGCCGCACATCTACTAAACGTTCGCTATCGTATTATTTGTTGGGCTTTAAAAAAAATATTCTGTACCAATCTTTTGCCGTACCTTCCTCCTACCAAATTGCGTCGTAATTGGTTTCATTTTAGTAGAAAAATTTGACATACAATACAGATGTTTGCATAATGATAACAATATTAAAAAATTATTTTTGCATTAGAGGATACTGCATATTAATGCCCCTATATTCCTTCCAAGCACCGACCAACATGTTGCTATAAAGAGTCGGTAGCTTCTGAACAATTTTAGAAACCTATGTAAACTTGATACCTATGTTTCCATATTTGGAAGAGTGATAGGAACTAGAGGAAATACTGTATTGCGTTGTCTCAAGCGTAAATGTTGTAAAACGTTTATAAGACCAACTCAAAAAATCCGATCTTACCATATTTTATGGAAGAAAGAAAGTCAGAAAAGCATGTATTTAGTCGCGTAATATAACATTTTTAATAGTTTTCTTAGCAGGTTAGTCAATTGAATGTCAGGGTGGCTTAAAGTAATTATTTAAATATTTAAAGACAGTTCTTCGAAATATAAAAGAATTAATTATGGCTACAGTCCCTAGTAATAATCCCACTAAATATAAAGAATTTAATTAAATAACTTTTCTCCCGCTTGGGACCACAAGTCAATTTTCCGCGTACCCAGGCTCAAAAATATCGTTCCAACTACAACTAATGTGGGGTGGGGAAAGTAATCCTTTCATGCGGTCGCCCAGGCTAGGGAAAATGCGCAGGCTGGATGCGCGTGATTATTACGTGGCCCCCTCCTCGAAGTGACAGAAAATATGACCTATATGCTACATGACAATAAATGTTTATTGACTATTTCGTGCTTTTACGCTACATTTGTGAACTTTTCATAACGTAAGATCCTTCCAAAATATTATTGTTACGCCGCAACAGTATATTTATGAAATTGGGTATAGCATATAGGTTATATTTTCTGTCACTTCGAGGAGCTGATTTTCTGTCCTCGAAGTGACAGAAAATTAGGGAAGGGCGATTCCGTTCAAAAGAATCGATATTTAAGAATCCATTGCAATGAAACATCGATGCTTAAGAATCGATTATTTCCAAAAAGAATCGAAGAATCGATGAAAGGACCCAGATAGCACACGTCTATAAGCCGTCTTTAAGACGTCTTTTAGACTTTCAAGACGTCTTAAAAACGGCTTATAGACGTCGTGTGCTATCTGGGAATAGAATCAATTAACTGTAAGATAAAAAGAATTTTTATTGAATCATTATATTGGAAAATACAGTATGTAATATACATATAGGCCGCTATTCATAGTCGCATACTTATTAAGATCGTCTTAAGCGAAAAAGGTCAGCACCGTAACGAACGATGAAAAGCCAGCACCATTCCCAACGATGCTGAGCACCGTAAAAACCGGTGCTGGGCCCCATTCACAGCGCTGTTCGACACCGAAAAACACCGTTGTGAATGGGCGAAAATATCGGTGATTGGTCCATTCACAAAGGTGTTTTTCGATGCTGAACAGCGCCCAGCACCGGTTTTTACGGTGCTGGCCTTTCATCAGTCCTAACGGTGCTGACCTTTTTCCGTGTAGACTAGTAAAGGATGCCGAATGCTTAAGACGATCTTAGTCTTAAGCAACGACTATGAATACCACCCATATTCTGTATTTTAAGCATATATTACAAAATCTTTTTAAAAGGTATAGTGTATACATCCACGAAACTCTCACACGCGCGCTCGTGCAACACATAAAATTTTAGTTTTTATATACAGTTGTAGTTTATTTAATTTAAGACATCTGAATTTCATTTTCATTTGTAGAGACTAAAAAATAAAAGATTATAATTAGAAAATTCTTAAAAATACAAAGTGTGCATTTAAAAGCTTAATTATATCATGCTCTCTTTTTATTAAATCAAAACTTGTATTAAGAATAAAGTTGAAAGTTATTTGATAAACAAAATTAATTATACATATTCATAGTAATTAATAATTAGCAACTTGCCTGGCAGATTCAGAAGATGAATGAGATATAGATGAAAATGTTAATTTTTCTCGATTCTTGGTTAGAAAATAATCGAATTATCGGGAATCGATTTCGAGAATAATCGGTAAAATAATCGATTCTAGAAGAATCGAGGAGAATCTCCCTTCCCTACTGAACAGAGCCGTGAATGGGCCCAGCACTGGTTTTTACGGTGTTGGCACCGTCGCCGACGGTGCTCACTTTTCGAGCACCGTTCCCAACGGTACTAACCTTTTTCCATGCACAGAGATGTGAATTTAAGAATAGAAGCTAAAATTAGTTACCTACAATCTCGAACAATTCCATGACATTGCAAATGTGAAAATTGATGCCAAAACTTCATTAAGCATAGAAATCTGTAAACATGAAAATTGATGCTAAAATCAATTAGAGTCTAATAAAACGCATGAACTTAGCAAACATAAACAAATTAAGCTAAAATTTACTATTTCGATGAAATGTACTCAGAAAATGACGTTATAAATGGAAATTTTGATTTCTTAACCACGAATAATTACGCTCATCGACTTCATAAATATACCGTTGCGGCGTAATAATAATATTTGGGAAGGATGTTAAGTAATAAAAAGTTCACAAATGTAGCGTAAAAGAACGAAATATCCAATAAACATTTATTATCATGTAGCATATAGGTTAAGTATATTTTCTGTCACTTCGAGGCCACAGAAAATCCGCTCCTCGAAGTGACAGAAAATATAACCTAAGAGACTGTACAAATATTTATTACGCGGTTGTATTTATATATAATATATGATCGAAATTTATGGAAATAAGTGCAAATTATGCTTCTATCAAAATGTATTAGGAAACGGAATTATTCAACATGTTTCTTGAAATTAGTCATAACGCTCAGGCCCTTTTAGATTTTAAATGTTTCCGATAAGATTTAATTTTAATTCCTACCACTCGTAGCATTGTAATCTTATTTTAGACTGAATCGATAACGTTGGGTGTGACACGAAAATGGTAAGGGTCTCGCGAGCCCCCCGAGCATGTGACACAAAATTACATTGCGTGATAGGTCTATCCTATACCTGGTCTGTGGTAGCACTTCAGTTCTCGCGCTATACCCCCACCACTCCGCCATCTCTATGACGTCATCCGCCGCCCGCCCGCGCCCGCCGCCGCGCCCCAAAAAATCCTTTTCATGACCTTGAAACTAAAAAAATCCTTATCATGACCTTGAAACTCAAATTTGGGTTAGAAACCGCCTACCCCTACTACTCCAGTGTACGGAACCTGCGGATAAAACAATTCGACGTAACTGCAGCCTACCTGTATGGTACACTTCAGGAGGACGTTTATATGGATCAGCCACTCGACTTCGAAAATGGTAAAAATGAGGTATGCAAACTTTCCAAGAGCATACATGGATTATCCCAATCGGGGCGTCAATGGAATGAAAGAATGAATGAGATTATGGAAACCGTCGGATTGAAACGTATAAGAGAGGATCCGTGTGTGTATGTGTTACACCAAGGCCGGAAAATATTAATATTAGGCGTGTGTGTGGATGACTTTATAGTAGTAGGAACGGATACGCAGATAAAAGATAGCGTAGTAAATAAGATTAAAAAGTCGCTGACACTGACAGAGTCAGAAAACAAGAATTTCCTGAGCTTAGAGATCCTTGAGACTAAACACGGGTTAGAATTGTCACAAACAAGCTACGTAAACAAAATAATAGAGAAATATGGACTGTTAGAATGTAACTCGGCAAAAACGCCGTTAGATCCGCAACAAGACTTAGATAATTTTATAGATTCCCCAAAAGCGGATAGTATCTTATTTCAAGAAATGTTAGCTCATTAATGTATCTGAGCGTGGGGACAAGACCGGATATTTCGTATAGTGTTAGCAAACTTTCGCAATATTGTAAGGACCCACGTCAAATACACCTAGCGGCGATGAAAAGAATTTACAGGTATATTAAAGGAACAAGTGGACATAGACTCAAATATTATAATGTAAGTGACGGGCTGAGTATTAACACAGATGCAAGCTGGAATTCAAGTATAGATGCAAAATCCTTTGGAGGGTACATAGTTAAAACCGGAAATAATTGAATCAATCGGAAAAGTAAGAAGCAAGAGCTGGTAGCTATATCTACTTGTGAAGCAGAGCTTATAGCTCTATACGATAGGCTACACGAGTTGAAGTGGGTCCACGGTTTATTAGTTGATATCAATATAGGTATAGGAAATAAGTTACCAATAGAACTGAGAACTGATAGTAGAGCGGCAATGGATTGGGTATTTAAAGAAAGAGTTACTAATAGAACTAAGCATATTAACCGAAAATGCTATGGTGTAAAATATGATGTAAAGGCCGGTTTCATAAAGCTAACTCACGTAATGTCAGAGGACAAAGTCACTAACGGAACAAAAACTAAATAAAAATATGAGGAGCATAGGCTTGTACGACGTACAGGCATCGGCACCCAAAGGGGGGAATTGATGTACCATTAACGGATGGGGTGTCGCTGCCCATACGTGCGGCCCTGACGCCCATAGGTAGAGAGAAGGGGAGAGAGATCGAGGTCTTTTTGTCACGAGTTGTACACGAGAGTAGATGTTTGATTTCATACCTTATATTATAATTACTGTATTCATGGAAAGTATTCCAATTAGTAATAAATAGTCCTAAGATTATTGATGATAGATAGAAAGAGGCAATTATTTACCCCATCAATACAAATAAGTACAAATTATTTATACAAAAAGGTACAAATTATTTATACGAATAAGTACAAATTATATTACAAACTAAAATTATCATGTTATTTCACGAGCAAATACTGTTTTAAACATTATTGACAAGTAAACTGAATTACTTTATTAATAACATTATTCCCTCATTTTACCAATACAATTACAATCTAATTCTAATTTTTATGATTGATTAACAATAATGTAAGTCACACGATATCTCACTGATCTGCGTTTAGAATTGTATTGATATTTAAACGTAGCAGATATGAAACTTCCGAATTCAGATATTTTAAAATGGTTGACCTTTTCTATTATTTTCGGTATTCCGACCAATGGCAATTTTGTTTTAAACAACGAAACACGTCACTTAGCAAACAAATCCTGCTAGCTTCTAAAAAAAACTCAAGTTGTTTGGACCAATTCTAAAAAAGTTATGCGATTTTAAAAGGTGTAAACTTTCTTTCGTCCGCCAGAGTATCTAGGGTGACTGTACCAAATATCGCCCATGTTCCTAATACTGCCACTCGCTATATCTCGCAAAGTAAGCTCTAAAATTTATCGCTTATGCACTGAATTAGTACCTAAACATATGTAGGAAGACATACTGTAATTGCAGCACCATGTGATCAACAATTACAGAAAAGCAGAGACCAGAAATAACAGTTATTTTTTTAATTTTTTAGAAAAAAATCATTGAGAAAAAGTTAATTTTTATTCAAATGGAAGTCAGTCTTCATTAAATACTGCATAAATTTTCCGAAAACTGAAGTGATTAAAAAATATTAAGACTTATCTGTTTCGGTTACTGATAACCATTATTGTCGACGGAAATATTTTTTGGTCACTAATAACTGTTATTGACGACGGAAATTGTTTTCGGTCACTAATAACTGTTATTGACGACAGAAATTGTTTTCGGTCACTAATAACCGTTATCGATGACCAGAATTTTTTTTTGGTTACGAATAATCATTATCCTTGACGAGAATTTTTTTTGGTTACGGTATAACCAATATATATTGCGGGAATTTTTTTTTTTTGGTTACGGTATAACCAATATGAATTACGGGAATCTTTTTTTGGTTACGGTATAACCAATATGAATTACGGGAATTTTTTTTCGGTTACGGTGTAACTATTGAACTATAGAATATCTGGAATGCGAACTGTGGGTATTAGGAGCCGTCGCGCGCTGTTGAAAAAAAATAGTTGCTCTGCGTGGGATGCTGTTTCACTCTTACACACACGTCTATATCTGCCTGTACTCCAATTTACTACAGGATAGAAGTGCATTTACTACAGGATGGTGTATAATACAGAATAAACACCCATTCAATGCCACTATTTCTCTTGGTCTGGCCAATCCGGGTTTTTTCGTACCGTATTTGCATTCCAGATATTTTATAGTTCAATGAGTATAACCAAAATCACTTGCTGGAATTCTGTTTTGGTTCCCGGTAACTAATATCGATTGCGTGAATTCTGTTTTGGTTACCGGTAACCAATATCGGTTGCGGGAATTCTGTTTTCGTTACCAGTAACCAATATCGATGGCGGGAGGTTTATTTTGTTCACTCTAGGCCATCATCAATTTTTTTTTAAATATTATTACGAATAATTTGTATTTATAAACGATGTACAATGAATTATAGAATTTATATGTTTTAATCAATAAAAACACATACGTAATAATTATATATTTTATTAACTAGGGCCTAAAATCGGTGTTAAGTTTTACAAATAATAATTTGTGCAAATTCTGTTCTGATAAATTGCACCGCCGATCGTCCAGCATCAATTTCAGCGCCGAGAAGGCTCTTTCAACGCTGACTTGAGTAGCCGGAACAACATGGCAAATTGTTGCCAGTTTTGATACATACGGCATTATATATTTTTTGTCTTGCCAATAAGCCATGATCTTTACCTCTATATCTACACGCTTTTCCTTATAACTATCAATTTCAGCATACATTTTGGCAAGTTCTGTGGAAGTTGTAGCTTCTGTGTCGTCATCGGACGACGAATCAACTTCCATCTCATTAATTGTTTTTTGTAACAACGACACAGAAGTGCCGCTTGTACTTGGTATCGCATCATTTTCTTTACAAGTGGCCTCCGCTATTTTGCCAATTGCCCTATCACTCTAAGGATTGCATAAATTAATAAGAAAATTGCATTACCTATTTCAAGAATTAAATGACAGCTATGATATACATAATACGTTGCCACCCTGCTTTAACGCACGACAGTTCTTTGTCTCACAAGGAATTAACGTAATTAGGTGAGGGCCTCACCCACAGGTGGCGATATGTGCTGACGATTGCAACGGTGTCAGTCGAAATTATGGGTAGGTAGGTCTGAGAAGTGGAAAAAAGATATAAGAAGCAACAGAGAAATTAATAAAGAGTAAAGCAATAATATGCGGTATACAGTAAAACACAGTATTAGAATAAACGAAACCTTGACTGATGTAAAAGGTGAAAATAGTTTAAACTTTGGAATAGGTGGTACAAAACGTATAACGAAATGTAGACGGATCAGGGAAGATAACCTGCTAAGGGATTTGGGATGTTAGAGAATAGAGATGATCAAATGAAAAGTCTATTGCCGAGTAATGAGTTAAACAACAATTCCCTTAAGAGAAAACAGAATGGGGACGGTATGAATGGGGTAAAAAACAAAAAATCTCTGAAGGACGCCCCCCTCACCGGGAAGCCACACATGGTTAAAGCTTCACCAAATTCAATAAATGTATATCCTGACTCCCATAAAGGTTCAGCTATTGTTGAAGTTGTCCTTAATAAAGAATATGTCAAAAGAGGTAGAAGCCAGGACTTACTGGAACTGGCAAGGATCATATCGGGATTAAACTGTGGAGCCTTTGACCTTAACCCCAGAGGATTCTGCAAAGCAGAGGTTTGTTTTAGGAATAAGCAAGACGCAAATAAGTTTGTTGCAGGGATCAATCTCACGGAGAATCGTAGGATTGAGGCTTTCATATCCAGATTCAAAATAGAAAGGAAGGGGTTGATCAAGGGCTTTTGCGAGGATTACGACATTCAGGACCTGATTGATCTCTCTAGCTCAACATGTAAAATAACATATGCTAAACGACTGAATAGGAGAGTATTTAATGAGGAGAACAAAACCACGGAATGGATATCCAGCGATAAGGTTATGCTCACCTTTGAGGGAGATACCCTTCCCGATTATATCAAGGTATATGGTCTAATTAACATGAAGGTTCACCCCTATATTGAACCTGTCAGAACGTGCAGAAAATTGTCCTATGGGCATTCACAGCTGAAATGCCAACGCATGGCCAGATGTGGCTTCTGTGGTCGTAAGGAGCATGGCGAGGAACCATGCAGTGAAAAAGAATCATCCAAATGCTTGCACTGTAAAGCAGAGCACAATACATTCAGCTCTGACTGCCCGCAGTTTGGCTTCCATAAAGCGGTACAGACTTACATGTCCTACAACTGTGTTGGCTTTTATCAGGCGCAGGAGGTAGTAAGAGACAAGCCTGAATTTGCAATTCTTAAGCTTAGAAGGAATGTAGACCATGCAACTATGCGTCCCACTAAGGAGCATTTCCCTAAACCCAAGGAAGCCAACAGTAAAAAGTTATTGGAACTCAAAAGAATAGGTGGATCTGTGATGCCAAAAGTGGTGAATGTGGTCACCATAAAAAATGTCCCTATTAGGACTTACAGTAAGGCTGTATCTTTACCATTGACATCAGTAAGCAAATCCCCTAGCCAATTTAAAAAAAAAAAGAAGGAAGCCTTAAGTAAGGAAAAAGTGAAACAGCAGTTAATGAAACGAGCTGCAGAGGAGATAATATTCAACAACAGAGATCTAGATTTAAAAAAGGATAAGTATGGTATAGGACTATCTGCTCACAGGCAGGTGTCAGCACCCCAAAGGGAAGAAAGCACCAGCTTGACATCAACAAGTAAACTATCGGAAGATCTCAACGGAAATGGGGAAGGAGTGACCGATGTCTCAACAAGCTCATCCAAGAGCACTGGATTTACATCTAAGGCTGTTTCCGATATAGGAAATTACTCTGACCGCACTTACATATTGAAAAAGTTAAATAATAAAGATTTATAAAATAATCTCATTATCACCAGATAAAAAATAAGCTATACAATGCAACCATTTAAAGTAACATTCTGGAATTGTAGAAGTATTAACAATAAACGAATGGAAATACTTCACCTTTCCAGCAATACCGACATTTTAATATGTGTGGAAATGTGGCTCAAACCTCAAGACAGGTTTGAAATCCCCGGCTTTAACTCAGTCAGGAAGGACAGGTGGGGTAACAGAGGTGGCGGGATCATCATTTTCATCGCCAAACACCTAAAGTTTAAAACCCTGGACAACATGGTTAATGGCGACCTACATGTAGAATCCTGCTGTATTCAAATATATAACCTCACTGAGACAATTAATATTGCTGCCTGTTACAGACCTCCCGGAAGGAAGCTGCCGGGAGACGGATGGGACAAATTCTTGAGGGCCATGACGAGGCTGGGATCTGCTTTGTTTCTTGGTGATGTCAATGCACATCATGTTGAATGGAATTGTGATCCCACGGATGCAAATGGGGATATTCTGATGGACCTAATCGACAAACATCAACTTGATATACTTAACCACAACACGAAGACATATATGGATGTTAGGAATAACACCTCAAACAACCTGGACCTTGCACTGACCTCGACAAGGCTCACTGACGTCTCAACAGTGTATCAGGGGGAGGATCCAATGGGATCAGACCATTTCCCGCTTCACATTGAAGTCTATGTAGGCAAATATGTGTACAAAAAGACTAACAACAGACTGTCCTCACAGAGAACAGACTGGGCAGAATATAAGGACATTATGGATAGCCACTATGAATATTTTATCCAAAACCTGGTGGGTCCACCGCTAGAGAAATATAAATTATTTACAGACAAAATGACGCAATCTATAGAGGCATGTACTCCGAGAAAAGTGGAGGTTCCTCCTAGCAATCGCAGGAATTCAGTTCGCTGGTGGGACTCTGAATGTAATAAGTTTGTGCGACTAAGAAAGGCAAACAAATTAGAAGACTTACAAAACGATTTAGAAAGAACCCGAAATTATACCAACCGAGTATCACTATAGCTTCTTTACACTATCCACAATAACGGGATTTATCACATGAGGACCTATGCCTAAAGTTGCATACGTTGCAAAGTAGGATGCCGTTGTTCTTCATCTTCTTCTTCACTAACCATTCGCTTCCTCCTTGCACTCATCTTCTTCGAATTCTTCACAGATCATCCCCTTCTTCGTTGGACTCGTCATTGGACTAGACCATGTCACTTGAATGTGTATCAAACATCTATCGTACCACTCTGAACGTGTATCGAACGTTTATCGTACCACTCTGAACGTGTATCGAACGTCTATCGTACCACTCTGAACGTGTATCGAACATTTATCGTACCACTCTGAACGTGTATCGAATATATATCGTACCACTCCGAACGTGTATCAAACATCTGTGATTACTTTTCTGCAGGTCACCCCCTCCATCGGTTAGGCCGGACATGTATTGAAATCCTTCCCTCGGTTAGTTCTGAAAAATTTCTGCAGTGGATTACGTCTGAAATATTCCAACGTTGGAAAATTTCACTTCGCCAGCTCTATGACGTCATACCCCGCCCGCCCGCGCCGACGCGCCCGCAGCCCGCTCGCGCCCGCCGCCCACCCCAAAAAACAAATTTCGAAAATTTTCAAACTCAAATTTGGATTTCAAGGTCAGGGGAAATCCTTATCATGACCTTGAAACTCAAATTTGGGTTAGAAACCACCTTGCTATACTACTTGTATTAAATTGCGATTCATCGATTCGTACAAATTTCTAAATACCAGTCTCGACAAATTAGCATCTTTTCTTAGCGCAGATAAATTAAAAATTTTATGATCCAAATTTGAAACATTATCCGCCGAGGATTTCAATTTATTGACGCGAAAGGGTGTCTTTCCGTATGGATACATTGATTGCGCGAACAAGCTGCAGGATCCATGCTTATCGCCGCGCGAGTCATTCTACAGTTCGTTAACGGGTGAGACTGTATCCGAGAGCGATTACGCGCAAGCCGAGACTGTCGGACAGCGTTTCGGCATTAGAATCTTGGGCGAATACAGCAACTTGTATTTGAAAACAGATGTCTTGTTATTGGCAGATATTTTTGAAAATTTTCGCGAAAGTTGCATCAAGAATTACGGATGAGATTCAGCACATTATTATACTTTAACTGGTTTCACGTGAAATGCCATGCTAAAACACACCAAAATTATATTCGAATTACTCACCGACGTCGATATAGTCATGTTTATCCAACGCGGTATACGTGGGGGTTTAAGTCAATAATCCGGAAGATATGCACATGCCAATAACAAGTACATGCCATCTTACGACGCATCGGAACAACCATCGTACTTGATGTACTTTGATGTAAACAATTTGTATGGATGGGCAATGTGTCAGCTTCTGCCATACGCCAAATTTCAATGGGTCGAAGATGTTGCAAATTTTTATGTGTCTTCAATCGCTGTCGATTCGCCCACGGGATACATTTTCGAGGTAGATGTGGAATATCCGCAACGTCTGCACGACGCTCATTCTGATCCGCCGTTCTCCCCGATGCGTGCCAAACCACCTGGCAGCAGACAGGACAAGTTACTCGCAACGGTATACGATAAGCAGCGTTACGTTATCCATTATCGCAACCTGCAGCAATGCAAGCGTTACGGTCTTCTTATTACAAAGATACACCGCGTGCTTCAACTCACTCAATCCCCCTGGCTCTGCGATTACATCGAACTCAGTACACGGTTTAGAACAAGCGCGACAAACGAGTTTGAAAAAAATTTGTACCAATTGATGAACAACGCGGTATTCGGTAAAACTATGGAAAATGTGCGAAATCATGTGAAAACTTTTAGCACATTAGGAAGGGCGATATGGCGCGGAGGCAATGATCGCGAAACCGAATTTCTACAGCAGAAGTGTTTTTTCAGAAAATTTAATAGCTGTTGAATTGCGAAAACTCGAGGTGAAATTCAACAAACCGATATACGTGGGTATGTTCATTCTGGACATATCAAAAATTTGTTTGTGTGAACTTCATCACGAGTACATGTCTCTTTTGCACGGACAAAATTGTAAAATTCTATATACGGACACTGACAGCCTCATAAATCACATTCAATGCGAAGATATCTACGAAACCATGAAACACAATATCGATAGATTTGGCACAAGCGATTATCCCATCGACAATAAATATAATATACAGCGCGTAAAGAAGCAGGCTCCGGGGCTGATGAAGGATGAAAATAACGGTGCGATAATGACCGAATTCGTAGGTATTAGAGCGAAAATGTATGCACTCCGCGTAGACGGTAAAAAAGATACGAAAAAGGCGAAAGGCGTCAAGACCAACGTCATAGCCAGGACGATAACTTTCGACGACTACGCGCAGTGTTTGCACAGGGAGATCGAAATGGTTCGCAGGCAATCATGCATACGGTCGAAATTGCACAAAGTGTACACCATTTCGGAATCGAAAATCGCTCTAAGTTCGTACAACGACAAGCGGTATATCGTAGCCGATTCGACCGACACTCTACCCTGGGGACATTATAATATACAATTGTAAAATAGAAATTATTATAAAATAGAACATACAATTATATTTAGTAATTCGTGTTTTATAAATAGTGGAATTATTGCATAATATAAAATTGTTCATGCATGTATAGAAATTATTATATTTATTAAAGCATTATAAATGGTGGAATTATTGCATAAAAATAAAATTGTTCACACATGTATATGTATCATTGTATTTACTGAACCATGCATTTATTTTTACAATACATTATTTTTATTTATCCAAGAATTGTGCGATTTATCAAACCCTAGCCACTTGACGTATACCTTATCCCCCTTCCTGCGCAATACTTTTTCCACTAGATACACATCAGGATCGATGACGCGTTGCAGCTCGTGATCATAGAATCCTGCGGCAACAGGTTTTCCACAGGAATCGAGGAGCAGATACGTTGCGGGATTAGTTGCCTGTACTTTGGCTATCTCGAACACCTCCGTTGTCCAATTCGGCGTGTAGCCTTTATCGAAGATGGTTTTAAATTTGCTCGCGCGCACAAACTCGCCCAACTTGAATCTCGCTGAAGCAGCGATCTTTATGTTGCTGTATACGGTGGCCAGCAGCTTATCGGCGATCGTTGGGGTAACATCGCAAGGACGCATTGATGGTTCTATGTTGTCGCGCGTTATACTCTGCAAGTAGACGCGATATCGGTCCATCTGTAGGTTCCATTGAGCGTAAACAGTTTCCACATATTGCATTTCAAAGTTCGATTGAAACATTCTACGACGGAGGCCTTCATCACCGAATACGCCGAATAATGATTAATGTCATGCTTTGTCAAGAGTTTCTGCACATCGGCGTTGTAAAATTCTTTTTCTTGATCGGTTTGCAAATTTTTCGGATATCGATCTCTGAATATCTTTGCAAACGCTTTAGTCACCTCAGCGCCACTTTTAGTCTTGAGCGGTACCGCCCATGCATACTTGCTCAACACATCGATGATGGTGAGTATGTAGTGATGGCCTTGGTTGAATCGCGAGTAAGGTCGCATTTCTACAACGTCAGCTTGCCACAGATCATCGTATCCGTGCACTATGACTCGCCTCCGCGGGAAATGTCTTCGAGCTGGAGCATGCAATTTCTCGACGAGTTGCCGCTTCTTGTGGCCATGGTTTTCTTTACTCTTGGATATCGATGATGGGTACATGTTTGATCGCAGAGGTGTCTTTGACACGAATGATGTGATAATTATCGTGTACGTGCATTATGTGCGCCCCATCGGTCCGGTGACAAGTTCAACCGTCTCGCATGATTCTCCTTCGCAGCGCTGCTGTGGGATAGAATTCGAAGCCTGCGATATCTTTTGAACGCTGTTTTGCAGCGCCAGCATCTCTCTCTGAAACACGATCAGCTTCGTCTCTAATTCTTCCTGCTGTTCTCTCAAAAGTATAATGCTCTTTTCCACGTATAGTTTATTGACGGCATCGCTATCAGCCACCGGTTGAGCTACCCGTCGTATCTTGCGTGATTTTGCATCAAAGTCGGCACCAGTCACACAAAGAGCGTGATCTCGCATATAATTTCGAAGCAAACCGTTCCATTTGTAATAATCCATTCTAGCTGCGCCACTCTTCTCGAGCGATACTCCAAATTTGTTGATCGGCATCTCAATGCATTTTATTTATAATGAAGCCTCCCTCGTGGTGTTCCTCGATAATCGACAGAATTTCATGGTCATGCGAGTTATTGCCCGCCTGACGCGACGCTTCCAGCAAACGGTATCGATCCACAAGCTCGTTGGGATCGTCCCAGCGCACGTAATCGATCTTGTTATTATTTACCACCATGACTCGCGGCGCCGTTAGACCTTTCCCTGCTTTATTGGTTGATACACGAGGGAGTAGCGGTGCAATTACATATTTATACTTGTATCCCTTGTTGCCCAATATGGGATTTTGAGCGCCATGACCGCGTCTGTGGACATTCGTAAAGGCCGGGCGTTCCTCTGTATTTTACACCGTCGATGATTATATTATTAGCCTTGTCCGTATCGAAAGCCTTATCCCCAAGCATCATTCTACTATCGTCAAAGTATACGCCATACTGTGTCTGTGACAGTTTCCTTATCCCTACTTATGATTGCGTCCATATATTTTTGTCCCAGGGGACCCAAATGGCTGCGAAACGTTTCTTATCCCGCGGGTGTTTGAAGTTGCTGTCTAATAGATGCTGCAAACGACTCATCGGGAGTAGTTTCAAAAACATCGTCATCATCATCATCATTGGTTGTGAGCAATTGTACACTGGGAAATGCATTTATTGGCGGGGGAGGAACCAGGGACTCGTTTCATGCAACATTCTGCCGTTTTCGCTTCGATTGAACTGGTGTAGAGGTTACGAGTGAATAATCCAATGACGTGCGTGGTTTCCTCTTTCTATTACGCGATGTGTTCCATTTCCGCCGGATTTTTGTTTCAGGCGTTAATGTTACATTCCCTTCAACGCTTGTGCTAATCAGCGGTGATATGTCAGCTTCTGCCGCTGCGGAATTTTCCACAATATGTTTTAAGGGTTCGGCAATAGGCTTAAAGTATCTCTCCAACGCGATATCATCCTCCATCTTGCCGGTCTTCAAAATCAGATAGTCCTTGCGAATGGCTTCGCTGGTTCTTGCAATTTCTTTCGCTACTCTCTCGCGGTCCTTAATCTCCTGACTATTGATCATTGCTGTACCGTAGACGTTGCTTTCCCACCGACGTGTTGACAATGATTGACCATCTCATGGTACGGCAAACTCGTTAAATCCCTTTCTATAACGTCCACTGGACATCGCGCTATCCTTGTCTATTACCGCGAAACCATACTCCCGCTGCCAACAATTGCGACACAAAGCGCAGAAATCCTTGTAAGACATATCAGTGTTTACATGATCGTTGTACACATGTTTCAAGTTGGTACTGTTGGAATGGTTGTTAAATAACTGAACACTGAGTTACTAATTGTAATAGAACAAGGTATAATAAAGTTTGGCAAAAGCCTAATTGGCAACACGTTCATTTTCGTTACAGTCTTATAGAAGAATGAGGAACAGTGAATGTAAATTCTAGTCATAGTCGCTCTCAACTAAATTCAAGTCGCTGCATAAATTCGCTCTTGACCAATAGATGGAGCGACAAGTATCAAGATTATAATTACTTACTATATTACAACAGGTACCATCCTGCTTAAACAGAATCAACAGATTCGCATTGTCGCGTATAAGATGTATGGGAATCTTTGCATACGTCTGACAGAGATAGAAGCAGTCAACGTTCGAGTGACGCCCCATTGCAATGTATTCCCTTATCGTAACTTGCTTATCGCATGCCACGTCATTAAAGATAAAAATGGAATTCGGAAGCGATTCGCTCGGTGGGATGACGTCACTGTTATTCGAAAATGTAATGTAGCCAAATTCATCTATCGAAGTCAATAATTTCTCCAAATACTGATATTTCGGCTGTTGCAACGATTTGGAATACACGTACACGTTCTCGAAGTGGACGTCGTGAGGACTTTCCAACAAGCTCACCAGCACGTTGGTCTTTCCACAAGTTGATGGGCCGCAAATGAGGCAGCGTATGGTGTTTGGCAGCATGCTAAGATGTCTGCGTCTTGTTTTCGAGGACATTATTTGTGATTTATCGTCAAAATTTGTCATGCGTATCGTCACATGTTGCCGCACGAATCGCATCCCCGCAGCAAACCGCGAAAATGATTTTAATACATCGAAGCGGCGACGCGCCCTATTTATAGCCCCGCGCCGAAGCAAAACAGCTCAGTATTCGAAATGCTTCTCGTTCTGTCGGGTAATTGCGATATTCGAGACCTAACCTCTGAGCAGTTGAAATATATATCAAAGATTATTCTACTGCGAGAGTTTGTCAGACACATTGATCAGTTGTGGGACAGACTCTCCGAGCATATAGAAGCCGATTCTGAGGTTCAGCACTATCGTCGGTGTCTGGAACATTATAATCGCCCTTGGCAGCGAACGCATATCGACGGTACAGCACCACTGATTAAAAACTGTGGCGAACGTCGCCGCCGAGAGTAATAAAAGTTTGTGGTTTGTTAAATCGGTTGATAAACGCGCTACCTATCGAATTACATATCCCGGGATGTCAGTTTTGTGGTCCAGGAACTTGTCTGGCAAAACGATTGGCTAGAGGTGATCAAGGCATAAATCCGTTGGACGCAGCGTGTCGCGAAGACGATATTGCGTATTCGCGCAGCAACGACCTCGGTGAAAGGCACGCGGCAGATAACATACTCGCCGACAAAGCGCGAAAACGCATCGCTGCGCGAGACTCGACTCTGGATGAAAGAGGCGCTGCCACAGCTGTTTGGGCAGCTATGAAGGCCAAGACGAAAATCGGAATGGGGATGAAAACAAAAACCCGCAAAAGGACTACAAAGAGAGCATCACAAAAGCGGATTCTTCCGGTGGCAAAATAGGGTGGTATATTACCACTTCTCCCGCTGGTAGGTGTTCTCGGATCACTAGCTGGTGGAGCGGCGGGGATCGCCAAGGCTGTAAAGGATAATAAGGCGGCGCAACATCAGCTGCAGGAAATGCAACGTCATAATCGCTCCATGGAAGGTCGTGGACTTTACCTCGCGCCATACAAGCACGGATAAGGAATATCGAAACGAAAAAAAAACGCCGAAAAGAAAATAAAAATGCCTGTGGGCGTAACTACCGATGCACAATTGGCGGAATTGGAAAAACGTATGCGTATTCCATTCTTTAGAGATGTTTTTATGCGCAATGCGCTACCTGCCGGAGGAGTACGTCGGAACGAGAGCGGTATCGTAAATTTGGACAATGTCGAGGCGCCAGGGACTCATTGGGTGGCATATGAGAACTAGGGGTATGAGAGTTCTAACCCAGGTCCTCTGAGGGGGGCGCGGGGGCGGGTGGAAGTGAGGGCGCGCGGGGGAGTGCGGTGGGGGGAACTTTAGACGCGGGGACAGCGGGGAGTGGAAGACTGGTTGCGCGCGCACGAGCCGCGGAGTGGGGGAAGCCATAATCGTGGAGGGGATCAGTCCAGGCCGAGCGGTCGCGGAGACTTCTCCAGATCTGGCCCACCGTCAGAAATTTTTTCAGAGGGAGGGAATGACCCCCGAAAATTTTTTCACACCTAACCGAGGGAGGGAACGACCTTGGCCCACCCCCGAAAATTTTTTCACCCCTGGCCTACACCGATTTAGCGAACCGCCAAGCGCAGAGAAATAATAATAATTTATCAGAAATTGTTTCGGGCGATGTCGGGAAAGATCGACGTTTTACAAACCACATATTCGGGGAGGGAAAGAGATAGCACTACATAGTGGTACAAGCTAAATTGGGTGGAGGGAAAGAGATAGCACTATCATAGTGGTACAAGTTAAATTCGGTGGAGGGAAAGAGACAGCAGTGGTACAATCGCATGCATTCTAAAGCTAAAATTTTTCAAAATGTTTTTTCAATCTTAGCGTCGCAGCGTATCGCGCGATCTCGCGTAATTTGACTCCCCTGGAGCAGCTGCGCGAGATGATGTCATTCGGCGGCGCGAGAAACGCTCGAATGAAAATTTTTCAGAGGGGGGACTGACCCCCGAAAATTTTTTTCCCACCTAACCGAGCGAGGGAATGACCCACCCCCGCAAATTTTTTCACACCTGGCCCACACCGATCTAGCGAACCAATATGCAGCAGAAATTGTTTAATAATTTATCAGAAATTGTTTCGAGCGATGTCGGGAAAGATCGACGTTTTACAAACCATATATTCGGGGACGGGAAAAAGAGAGAGAGAGAGAGAGAGAGACGGCACAAGCACAGTTATTTTAAAGCTAAATGCGGGGAGGGAAAGAGACAGTGGTACAATCGCATGCATTCTAAACCTAACAGTATTTCAAATGTTTTTCAATCTTAATTTGACTCCTCTGGGGCAGCCGTGCAGGATGACGTCATTTTCACGGCGCGAATCATAGAATTATGCGGTGTCAGCTGAAATTTTTTTTCCAAACCAACAGACACTTTTTCCCCAACGCAGAGAAATAATAATTTCATGAATAAACGATCTAGCGAACCATTCTGTAGCAAACAAACATATTTTTCCCAACGCACAGAAATAATTTTCAAACAAATATGTAACAAGCATTCTAAAGCTAGCATGTTTCTAAAGCGTTCAGATTTAGCGTCGCAGCGTATCGCGCGATGACACGACGCGAAGAACGCGTGAACGAAATATAATACTATTTAAAACGTTGAATCTTAGCATTAGGTGGTGAGGAAAGAATGAGGGTAAATAAAATAGAGACATAATATGTTTTAAATGATAATATATTGTTACAGGCAAAGAATATGAAAATAGAATAATAATAATTTAACATTTTTCTTCCTACGAGCATCAGCTAGAATATCATTGATGGCACATGCTAACAGTTCGCAATCTACAAGATAATCCTCGTCGTAATATTCGCTATCACGTATGATTTTAGCAGCACGACGCGTATCTAATGTTTCGCAGGCAACATCGCTCTGTTGTAGCACGTTAACAAAATTTAAAAATTTCATCCGCACATCTTGTGCAGTTTCATACAACCGCAGATACACATAGGCTATACACAGATCAAGATTAAATAAAAATGTTACAGTATTCAGTTTGAAATACAGCGGCTTAGTATCTAGTGTTATCTTTACAATCAGAGAATCATAGAAAGAATTATGTGGAGTCGATAGAAATTCGTGAGGAGAGGTCTTATGCTACTGCATAAAAATTTAATTCTAGCTAAATAAAAAATCATAAACATTAATGAAATTAAAAATCTTATAAAAATAATTCTTAAATACCCAGCTATAACAATTAATGAAAATCTACCTCTAAAATACTCAGTATTAAATCCAGACACCAATTCTGATTCCGCCTCCACTAAATCTGGCTCAATTAATAATCTAATTAAAAACATTAAATAAATTGGAATTAAAATTAAATATAAATGGAATATAAAAATATAAAATAAAAAGAAAGATAGAAAAATATAAAAAAGAAAAAATATAATAATAATTTAATTTATTGCTCATTTTCGTGTTACAATTTAACGATCATATACTCTTTTCATTCCCGCGATTGTGTCAGTGTCCAACCCTTCTAATGTATCCTGCTGTGTCTTAACAATTTTTCTAATTTACAAGTGTTTCCTAATCTATTCTATGCTGTATAAGCTTCTTTTATCACTTTCCAGTTCTTTCCATCTTTTCCTTCTCCCTATTATCTCCTGTAAAATAGCCAAGTTTTTCCTTCTCTTCTTTCCAATTCCCACCACTCTCTCCACGTACTTCACATGCTTCAATCACGTGTTCCACTCTTTCTTCCTCTTTCTTATAAAGTCTAAATACCCTTTTTTCTCTCTTTAGCCAATATTTGCATGCCCTTGTTTCACTACTTTTTGATTTTTCCCCCAATAGTATTTCGGCTTATCTCCAGGTTTCCTTGCCACCTCTCTTAATTCTCTTAGGAACTTTGACTCTTTTACTTTCGTCTCTCTCTCTTGTTCTTGGATGTCTTTACTTATCTGCTCTATTTTGATCGACACTTCTTTCCCATTTAATCTTCTTCTTTCCAATTCTTCATTTGACCATCCTCTCCCTTCCAAGAATTTGATTCTCATTCTTTCCCTTTTCGTAACTTCATTTCCTCTCATTAGACTTCTCCCACTTTCATATTTTATCGATCCTTCTTCCGAGTTTATTAGCCTCTCTTCAAACTTCATTGCTCATTCTCCCATTTCAATTGCTATGCCATCTCTTCCTGTTTCTTTTAACAGCCAGTATGTTGGTGTTGATCTCTTCAATTTCATTATCCACCGCATGTATTTCACCTGCAATTATTATAATTAATATAAATTGTATTAATCTTGAAATTAAAAGAGCTAATTATAAATTATTTTTTTATGTGGAATAATAATTATAAATTTATAATTATTGGTGATATGTTATTCGATTTTATTGATATCTAGTTTTTAAATGAATTTATTCATATATTTAATTAATTATGAAAAGTATTTTTATTTTTGTTGAATATAACAAATTTATGGGATTATCTACACATTTATATTATTATTATTGATTTGATGTATTTAAGAATTGTAATTTTAAAATTTAATTTCATTTAAGATAATTTAATAATTTATTTCATTGATAAAAAGTTTAAGAATTTTGGTGCAATTTTTTAAATAAATTATATAAATGAATTATGCGTAGGGTATAATGATAAAATTAATAACTAATTTAGTGAATATATTTTTTAGATAAAAATGAACTAAAGGAATTCTGCAAATTAAAAATATTCACCTGTTTATCAAAAAACATGTCTTTATGTTTAATAATTTAAAGTCTGCTCTGCCCAATGAATTATTTTTAAGTGGCTGCAGTATATTGACTACATGGTAGCATACAAAGTTAGCATAATAATTAGTCTTTTTATTGAAGGCTTGAATGAATGAGTTGATGAAATATTTCCTGTCTCTAGATTAAACTGTTAATTTAAATTTTAAGTAAAAATGCTTAGATTTTTTCTATGGGACGAGAAGACCCTACAGAATTTTATAATTTATTTTAGGAATAAGTTTTAATAAAATTAAGTAATTTATTGGGAGGATATTTAAAATTATTTAACTTTAAAAGATTTATCCAAGTATTTTTGTTTCAAAAGATAGTTTATTAAAAATTGTTAGATTTAATTACCTTGGGGATAACAGCGTAATATCTTTGGAGAGATCATATTTATGAAGATGATTGCGACCTCGATGTTGAATTAGGTTATAATTTAAATGCAGCAGTTTAAATATTAAGTCTGTTCGACTTTTAATATCTTACATTATTTCAGTTCAGATCGACGTGAGCCAGATCGGTTTCTATCTATATTTATCTAATAAATTTTTGTACGAAAGGATTTAATTTATAAATTATTTTTTGCTATTTTCAATAAAAATTGGAATTTTATATTTATTAAGAATAGGTGTTTACCCTGTGATAATTGTTAGTTGGTTGGGCTTCAAATTCTAATTATTCAATATTAGGAGCGATTGGATCAATTTCACAGTCAGTTTCTTATGAAGTCCGTTTATTTTTAACAACATTTTCCGTAATTTTATTAATTGAAAGTTATTCATTATTAGATTTATATAAATTTCAATATTACATTAAATTTATTTTAATTTTAATCCCAATACTACGACAAGAAAACCGCGGATAGGTCTTTTAAAATCGGAGACCAAGTGCTACTGCACGACGAGACGTTAAGACGCGGACGGTCACAAAACTAACACCTGCATGGATAGGTCCCTACACGATTCAAAACATGCACGATAACAATAATTACAGTATAAAGGGCGACGAACAATCCGCGTTCACGCGAACCGACTCAAACACTTTATAGAATATGGCAGGAATAGGAAAATGGGCGCAGTTATGAGGGGAAGTAACAGCGCACCAACAACTATGTAGATTTGAAAAAAGAGGCGAAATATATTTATTTAAAAAAAAAAAAAAAAAAAATGTGGGAGAGAGAATTTTTAAATAAGTATTTTAAAATAAGTAATTTAACTAATCAGGATATTCGCCGTTTTTTGAGGGTTTAATTTAGATTTAAATTTATTTAAAACACAGTTCAATTGGTCTTTCTGATGTCTCGCATCTAAAGCTATGTGCGGGCTTAAAAATTCTAACGAATTTAAAAATTTCTCATTAAAAGGCAATCTCCTCACAGTATGTTTGAAGGCAGATTGGTAATATTTTTTTATATTTTCATAAAAGTCTATAATTCCTTGGCTATTTTCTGAATTACTACTTCTAATTTTATTAATGGTTGCCATCGATTCCTCTCCAATAAAAATTGATTGCAGTGGCAGTAAATTATCTTCATTATATACGTCTATTTCATGTGAATTGGGTGCTACAATATACTCACGGTTTATAAAATTTCCTCCCAATGATCTTAATAATCTAAAACATTCAGGGAGCAGGCAATGAACTAGAATTTTCGAATTCTGAAACACTGTGTTGAATCTTGTAAATATGTTTAAAGATCTAATCACTAACCACCAGTGGTTAGACCACCAGAGAGAAATGCATAAATAAATATAATCAATTTTTTAATGCATAAATGTTCTTTTCTTCACCCATCCCCAACCTCCTGCATGTTATGTACGCTAGATTAAGATGATGGTAGTAATTATTATGTAGAAGTGGTTCGATGCGCGATCAATGTGGTACCATACACGTTCAGAGTGGTACGATAGACGTTGAAAGTTGTACATAGTGGTGCACTACCGGAAATTGTAGAAAGTTGAAAGTGGTTCGATTGACGTTCGATACACGTCCAGAGTGGTACGATAGACGTTGAAAGTTGTACCATACACGTTCAGAGTGGTACGATAGACGTTCGATACACGGTCAGAGTGGTACGATAGACGTTCGATACGTGATCAAAGTGGTTCAATACACGTTCGATACACGTTCGATACATGATCAAAGTGGTTCGATTGACGTTCGATACATGTCCAGAGTGGTACGATACACGTTCGATACACGTTCGATACACGTCCAGAGAGGTACGATAGACGTTGAAAGTGGTTCAATACACGTTCAGAGTGGTACGATAGACGTTGAAAATTGTACCATACACGTTCAGAGTGGTACGATTGATGTTGAAAATTGTACCATACACGTTCAGAGTGGTACCGTACACGTTGAAAGTGGTACGATACGATAAGATGGTTCGATACATGATCAAAGTGGTTCGATACACGTTCGATACACGTTCGATACACGTCCAGAGAGGTACGTTAGACGTTCAAAGTGGTTCGAATGATGTGTCCAAAGAAGAAGGGGAAGAAGACGAGTGCGAAGAAGAAAAAGGAGAGGGTGATCAGTGAATAATTCGAAGAAGAGATGTGTCCAAAGAAGAAGAGGAAGAAGACGAGTGCGAAGAAGAAAAAGGAGATGGTGGTCAGTGAATAATTCGAAGAAGATGCATTGAAAGAGAAGATGGTCAGCGAATATGCAGGTGGAGAACAACGGTATCTTACTTTTGCAAAGCTATGCAACTTTGGGCATGGATCTACATGCGGGAGCTTGGAGATACAGCGAGACCAGTTGCTCGTCAATCTGCCACTGCGAGGGATCATTACGCGTTTCAATCAGGATGTGGTGCGACGACAGCAACGAGATGAAGGAGTATTTGGTGAGTGATATTTGTACGTAGCGACTACAAGGTCTTTTCATAAAAAGCATATGTTTTCTATAGTTTCTCATATGTTTCAGCGAACAGAGTATCCATATACGAAGGGACACTACAGCATTAAATGTAGAAAATTAATGCATGGCTGCAGGCAGTTTTGGCGCGAGGTTCGAGACGATTTAGACCGTTAGGCGTTCAACGACGACAATGATGATCCGGACTATTGGGGGCCACAACGATTATTCGAGCCGTAAATGTGCGTATATGTGTTCAGAGGATTTATTCGATATAATACAATTACGATGTGATACACGTGCATGAAGAAATGTCTGTCTTCCCATGCTTTTGCTATTCAATGTATTTGGTCGCGTGCTGTGCGAGCGATTACTTGCCATTGCAAATACAGCAATTACTCACTTTCATTTATACATGTCTTACAGTAAATAAAAAACAACAGAAAGTTTTAGAAGACCTGCAAGATTTTATGGACGATGTAAGGGAAAAATTCTGCAGCCATCTCCGATCAGATGGGTTGCACTACCGGAAATTGTAGAAAGAACGTTAAGTCAGTGGACAGTTTTATTTGCTGTCTTTGCGGAGGCAGCAGCAGAACACAATTATTCCGAAAGAACAAACCAAATATTTCGAACATTAAGTTGCCCTTATACTAAGGCTTATTTGCAATTTTTAAATTACGCGTTAAACATATTTACAAGATTCAACACAGTGTTTCAGAATTCGAAAATTCTAGTTCATTGCCTGCTCCCTGAATGTTTTAGATTATTAAGATCATTGGGAGGAAATTTTATAAAGCGTGAGTATATTGTAGCACCCAATTTACATGAAATAGACGTATATAATGAAGATAATTTACTGCCACTGCAATCAATTTTTATTGGAGAGGAATCGATGGCAACCATTAATAAAATTAGAAGTAGTAATTCAGAAAATAGCCAAGGAATTATAGACTTTTATGAAAATATAAAAAAATATTACCAATCTGCCTTCAAACATACTGTGAGGAGATTGCCTTTTAATGAGAAATTTTTAAATTCGTTAGAATTTTTAAGTCCGCAAATAGCTTTAGATGCGAGACATCAGAAAGACCAATTGAACTGTGTTTTAAATAAATTTAAATCTAAATTAAACCCTCAAAAAACGGCGAATATCCTGATTAGTTAAATTACTTATTTTAAAATACTTATTTAAAAATTCTCTCTCCCACATTTTTTTTTTTTTTTTTTTTTTTAAATAAATATATTTCGCCTCTTTTTTCAAATCTACATAGTTGTTGGTGCGCTGTTACTTCCCCTCATAACTGCGCCCATTTTCCTATTCCTGCCATATTCTATAAAGTGTTTGAGTCGGTTCGCGTGAACGCGGATTGTTCGTCGCCCTTTATACTGTAATTATTGTTATCGTGCATGTTTTGAATCGTGTAGGGACCTATCCATGCAGGTGTTAGTTTTGTGACCGTCCGCGTCTTAACGTCTCGTCGTGCAGTAGCACTTGGTCTCCGATTTTAAAAGACCTATCCGCGGTTTTCTTGTCGTAGTATTGGGATTAAAATTAAAATAAATTTAATGTAATATTGAAATTTATATAAATCTAATAATGAATAACTTTCAATTAATAAAATTACGGAAAATGTTGTTAAAAATAAACGGACTTCATAAGAAACTGACTGTGAAATTGATCCAATCGCTCCTAATATTGAATAATTAGAATTTGAAGCCCAACCAACTAACAATTATCACAGGGTAAACACCTATTCTTAATAAATATAAAATTCCAATTTTTATTGAAAATAGCAAAAAATAATTTATAAATTAAATCCTTTCGTACAAAAATTTATTAGATAAATATAGATAGAAACCGATCTGGCTCACGTCGATCTGAACTGAAATAATGTAAGATATTAAAAGTCGAACAGACTTAATATTTAAACTGCTGCATTTAAATTATAACCTAATTCAACATCGAGGTCGCAATCATCTTCATAAATATGATCTCTCCAAAGATATTACGCTGTTATCCCCAAGGTAATTAAATCTAACAATTTTTAATAAACTATCTTTTGAAACAAAAATACTTGGATAAATCTTTTAAAGTTAAATAATTTTAAATATCCTCCCAATAAATTACTTAATTTTATTAAAACTTATTCCTAAAATAAATTATAAAATTCTGTAGGGTCTTCTCGTCCCATAGAAAAAATCTAAGCATTTTTACTTAAAATTTAAATTAACAGTTTAATCTAGAGACAGGAAATATTTCATCAACTCATTCATTCAAGCCTTCAATAAAAAGACTAATTATTATGCTAACTTTGTATGCTACCATGTAGTCAATATACTGCAGCCACTTAAAAATAATTCATTGGGCAGAGCAGACTTTAAATTATTAAACATAAAGACATGTTTTTTGATAAACAGGTGAATATTTTTAATTTGCAGAATTCCTTTAGTTCATTTTTATCTAAAAAATATATTCACTAAATTAGTTATTAATTTTATCATTATACCCTACGCATAATTCATTTATATAATTTATTTAAAAAATTGCACCAAAATTCTTAAACTTTTTATCAATGAAATAAATTATTAAATTATCTTAAATGAAATTAAATTTTAAAATTACAATTCTTAAATACATCAAATCAATAATAATAATATAAATGTGTAGATAATCCCATAAATTTGTTATATTCAACAAAAATAAAAATACTTTTCATAATTAATTAAATATATGAATAAATTCATTTAAAAACTAGATATCAATAAAATCGAATAACATATCACCAATAATTATAAATTTATAATTATTATTCCACATAAAAAAATAATTTATAATTAGCTCTTTTAATTTCAAGATTAATACAATTTATATTAATTATAATAATTGCAGGTGAAATACATGCGGTGGATAATGAAATTGAAGAGATCAACACCAACATACTGGCTGTTAAAAGAAACAGGAAGAGATGGCATAGCAATTGAAATGGGAGAATGAGCAATGAAGTTTGAAGAGAGGCTAATAAACTCGGAAGAAGGATCGATAAAATATGAAAGTGGGAGAAGTCTAATGAGAGGAAATGAAGTTACGAAAAGGGAAAGAATGAGAATCAAATTCTTGGAAGGGAGAGGATGGTCAAATGAAGAATTGGAAAGAAGAAGATTAAATGGGAAAGAAGTGTCGATCAAAATAGAGCAGATAAGTAAAGACATCCAAGAACAAGAGAGAGAGACGAAAGTAAAAGAGTCAAAGTTCCTAAGAGAATTAAGAGAGGTGGCAAGGAAACCTGGAGATAAGCCGAAATACTATTGGGGGGAAAAATCAAAAAGTAGTGAAACAAGGGCATGCAAATATTGGCTAAAGAGAGAAAAAAGGGTATTTAGACTTTATAAGAAAGAGGAAGAAAGAGTGGAACACGTGATTGAAGCATGTGAAGTACGTGGAGAGAGTGGTGGGAATTGGAAAGAAGAGAAGGAAAAACTTGGCTATTTTACAGGAGATAATAGGGAGAAGGAAAAGATGGAAAGAACTGGAAAGTGATAAAAGAAGCTTATACAGCATAGAATAGATTAGGAAACACTTGTAAATTAGAAAAATTGTTAAGACACAGCAGGATACATTAGAAGGGTTGGACACTGACACAATCGCGGGAATGAAAAGAGTATATGATCGTTAAATTGTAACACGAAAATGAGCAATAAATTAAATTATTATTATATTTTTTCTTTTTTATATTTTTCTATCTTTCTTTTTATTTTATATTTTTATATTCCATTTATATTTAATTTTAATTCCAATTTATTTAATGTTTTTAATTAGATTATTAATTGAGCCAGATTTAGTGGAGGCGGAATCAGAATTGGTGTCTGGATTTAATACTGAGTATTTTAGAGGTAGATTTTCATTAATTGTTATAGCTGGGTATTTAAGAATTATTTTTATAAGATTTTTAATTTCATTAATGTTTATGATTTTTTATTTAGCTAGAATTAAATTTTTATGCAGTAGCATAAGACCTCTCCTCACGAATTTCTATCGACTCCACATAATTCTTTCTATGATTCTCTGATTGTAAAGATAACACTAGATACTAAGCCGCTGTATTTCAAACTGAATACTGTAACATTTTTATTTAATCTTGATCTGTGTATAGCCTATGTGTATCTGCGGTTGTATGAAACTGCACAAGATGTGCGGATGAAATTTTTAAATTTTGTTAACGTGCTACAACAGAGCGATGTTGCCTGCGAAACATTAGATACGCGTCGTGCTGCTAAAATCATACGTGATAGCGAATATTACGACGAGGATTATCTTGTAGATTGCGAACTGTTAGCATGTGCCATCAATGATATTCTAGCTGATGCTCGTAGGAAGAAAAATGTTAAATTATTATTATTCTATTTTCATATTCTTTGCCTGTAACAATATATTATCATTTAAAACATATTATGTCTCTATTTTATTTACCCTCATTCTTTCCTCACCACCTAATGCTAAGATTCAACGTTTTAAATAGTATTATATTTCGTTCACGCGTTCTTCGCGTCGTGTCATCGCGCGATACGCTGCGACGCTAAATCTGAACGCTTTAGAAACATGCTAGCTTTAGAATGCTTGTTACATATTTGTTTGAAAATTATTTCTGTGCGTTGGGAAAAATATGTTTGTTTGCTACAGAATGGTTCGCTAGATCGTTTATTCATGAAATTATTATTTCTCTGCGTTGGGGAAAAAGTGTCTGTTGGTTTGGAAAAAAAATTTCAGCTGACACCGCATAATTCTATGATTCGCGCCGTGAAAATGACGTCATCCTGCACGGCTGCCCCAGAGGAGTCAAATTAAGATTGAAAAACATTTGAAATACTGTTAGGTTTAGAATGCATGCGATTGTACCACTGTCTCTTTCCCTCCCCGCATTTAGCTTTAAAATAACTGTGCTTGTGCCGTCTCTCTCTCTCTCTCTCTCTCTTTTTCCCGTCCCCGAATATATGGTTTGTAAAACGTCGATCTTTCCCGACATCGCTCGAAACAATTTCTGATAAATTATTAAACAATTTCTGCTGCATATTGGTTCGCTAGATCGGTGTGGGCCAGGTGTGAAAAAATTTTCGGGGGTGGGCCAAGGTCGTTCCCTCCCTCGGTTAGGTGTGAAAAAATTTTCGGGGGTCATTCCCTCCCTCTGAAAAAATTTCTGACGGTGGGCCAGATCTGGAGAAGTCTCCGCGACCGCTCGGCCTGGACTGATCCCCTCCACGATTATGGCTTCCCCCACTCCGCGGCTCGTGCGCGCGCAACCAGTCTTCCACTCCCCGCTGTCCCCGCGTCTAAAGTTCCCCCCACCGCACTCCCCCGCGCGCCCTCACTTCCACCCGCCCCCGCGCCCCCCTCAGAGGACCTGGGTTAGAACTCTCATACCCCTACTACTCATATGCGAAACGAGGGTGTCGAACTATATATTTTGACAGCTTTGGGAATCTTCGACCGCCTAGGGAATTGGTACAATATCTAGATAAAGATGCTTTGAAAATCGAATACAATCGAACGTCTTATCAGCAGTACAATCAGAGCAACTGTGGACAACTGTGTCTACGCTTTCTACAGACGATCGGCACCAAATTTAAGGATTGACTTCCCACCGCTCTGATTCAGTACTAGTCGAGCAGTACAGCTCGGAATATGTCGTTAACATTCACTCTAACCGGCAAGAGTAGCATGCTCGCGGTAAGCTACTTTCCACCCATAGATTTGAGCAATGATGATTACGAGTTTCGTCTAACAACCTTTGAAACTTATCATACAATACCGAACATTGACTCGAGCAACAATAAATTCTACTTCGCCGTAAACTATGACATCAACAGCAGCGGCGTCACCACTCATGAATACATTACGATTCCCCACGGGTCCTACGATCTAGACGCCATTGCCAAGTATACTCGAGCGTTTACTCGAGCGGTACCCTCAAAATCGGTTGGCACCGATGCCAACGATGGCGGTGACAACGATGTGTATCCAATAGTGTTGCGCCCCAACAACAACACCATGAAAAGCGAGCTGTACTGCTCGTTCGCCGTAGATTTTACGAAACCCGATAACATTGCATCATTACTGGGATTCTCGACGAATCGGGTATTAGAACCAGGACAGTGGCACGATTCGGACGGTCCAATTAATATCATGAACGTAAACATTATTCGAATAGAATGTAGCGTGACCGCTAGTGCGTACAACAATGGGAGGCGCGTGCATACGATACATGAATTTTCTCTGAGGGTCCCACCAGGATATAAGATATCGGAAACGCCTGCACAGATCATTTACCTTCCATTCACCGCACCGGTCATTACGGATCTAACGATACGCATTGTGGATCAAGACGGACGGTTGCTCGATTTTCGAGGCGAAGAGATTACCATCAGACTACACGTACGGCGGCGAGGATTATAATACATGCGGTGTGAACGAAAGAGATGCTTATGCTGAACGACTCCAGAAACCCGTTTCTTCCAAACGAAATTGTTTGTAACAACAACAGCAACAACAACAATAAGAACTGCAACAGCTCTGATCACGCTAAAAAGAAGAGGCTCCGTGCTGCGAACATTGCATTTTTGAAATCACTGGGATTCATTGTGCGCAGTTAAGTTGAAAAAATGGCTGACATTCTAAGCATTGGAGAGAAGCCGACGTTTGATGATCGCATCGTCAAGCTTGAGAGTCACACATACAACCCATACGTCAACACGACGTTTGGATACAGCGATGAGATAAGAATACCTATACAGCAGCAGGATTTATACACATTGCCGTGTGAAAGTTTCCTCTACGTGGAGGGGAAATTGACGATAAATAAGCCAAATGATGCATTAACGGTGACGTTGGGAAATAATTGTGTGGCGTTCTTATTTGATGAGATTCGATACGAGCTGAATGGCGTGGAGATTGACCGCAACAGAAATGTTGGAATAACTAGCACGCTTAAAAACTATGTATCGCTGACATCTAGCGAAGACAAAAATTTGGAGAATGCAGGATGGGGCTTGAAACGACGCGATGGGCCAATATTGAACAATCATTTCAAATTTTGCATCCCGCTCAAATATTTACTGGGATTTTGCGAGGGCTACAAACGCGTGATTATTAATGTGCGTCACGAATTGATTTTAATACGATCGCGCAACGATAACAATTCTCTAATAGGATCGCCGATGTTGGAACCAGAAATTGAATTACATAAAGTGCAATGGCGGATGCCGGGTGTGACTCTGAACGACGTTAATAAGCTATCGTTGCTACATACTTTGGAAAGTGGACAAAACCTGAGCATTTGTTTTCAATCGTGGGATCTGTACGAGTATCCTCTCTTACAGAGCACGACCAAGCATTCGTGGGCCATGAAAGCATCTGCGCAGCTGTAGAAGCCGCGATGCGTTATCTTTGGTCTACAGACTAATCGAAAGAATGTGATGAGCGAAGATGTTACTAAGCTCGACAACTGCAAACTGATCAATCTAAAACTTTTTCTCAACTCGGAATTTTACCCGTACGATGACATTAACATGGACTTTGACAAGAATAGGCATGCCATCTTGTTTAACATGTATACGCAAATCTTATTACGGACATAGTTGCAACGAGTCATTATTCACCGTGGCCGAATTTTTACAATTTGGTCCGCTCGTAGTGATTGATTGCTCGCGACAAAATGAGTCGTTCAAGAATGGCACTGTGGACGTGCGCATAGAATTCGAATGTAAAGAGAATGTGCCTGCAAATACTACGGCCTACTGTCTGATTCCACACGATCGGGTGGTTGAATACAATCCGCTGACAAACGTGGTGCACAAAATCACTTAAATTGCCACGCTACTTGCCCGCCCTCTCCTGTGCCAAATTCGTACAAAATTTCATTATGAAAATCGAGATGCTTTACGAGAAAGACCGCATTCTCCTGCCTGTCTTGGTAGCGAGCGGACCTCTAAATTGTACCAATAATGACCGTACCAACATTTGTTGACCTGCAAGGGTTCATCGTTGATGGAAAATTTGTCGTCAAGGAAGTGGCTGTCCTACGAAAGGGAACAATTCTCTCGCATTATATTTTTGGGAGTTCGATGCCGCAATATCTTCTTACGAAATCTGACAAATCAAGCATTCGGTGGTTTGTGGCAAAACATCATGGACTACGGTGGGAAGATGGAGACGTTCTATACAGTATGGCTAAACAGCTAATTACGAAAGCTGTAGCTGATGCGATCGTTGAAGAATATGTTGCATCCAGTATCATATACGTTAAAGGGCTGCAGAAACGCGACTGGCTTGTGGATTTCCGCGAACAAAATACGAGAGCGAACGTAATCATTGAGACACTGGACATTGACTACGAGGATATCAAATCTCTAAATAAGCTAAATGTAGTTAATATTCTGCGATGTGGCAGACACGCAAAGCACTGTGGCTTGGAAAATGTATTTAAAATATTCAACTGGTGGTCTAAACGCCAGAGAGAAATGCATAAATAAAATATAATCAATTTTTAATGTATATGAAAATGTTTTCCTTCACCCTCCCCAACCCAACGTCCTGCATGTGATGTATGCTAGATTAAGGCGATAGTTATAATTATTATGTAGAAGTGGTACGATAGGCGTTCGATACACGTTCGATATGTGATCAAAGTGGTACCATAAACGTTCAGAGTAGTACGAGAGACGTTGAAAGTGCTACAATAGTCGTTCGATTGATGTTCAATACACGGTCAAAGTGGTTCAATACATGTTCGATACACGTTCAGAGTGGTACGATTGATGTTCAATATATGATCAATGTGGTTCAATACACGTTCGATACACGTTCGATACGCGATTAAAGTGGTATGGTCTAGTCGAATGATGTGTCCAAAGAAGAAGGGGGAGAAGGTGAGTGCGAAGATGAAAAAAAGGAGAGGGTGGTCAGTGAATAATTCTAAGAAGATGCATAGAAGGAGAGGATGGTCAGCGAAAATGTAGGTGGAGCACAAAGACATCCTATTTTACAAAGCTATGCAACATTAGACAAGGATCCCCTTGCGACAAATTGTATGAGCGCTGCGGGACCAGTTGTCTTTCAATCGTTGCGGATAACAGCACGATTTTTTAAGCGGTAATTTTGTGTTTGCATATTGTTACGAGTTTGGTTGGGCACAACGTAATTTTAATGGATAACAGCTATAACGGAACATTTAGTAAAGGTAACACAATAACAAACGGGGAATACAAGTTCTATAATCTACGACGGTAATAGAGGCGCGTCGTTACGCGATCGCGGCTGATCCCCTTCTGACAGTTTGACAGGTGACCGCTACGATTACCTTCTTCTCGTTGCCGCTTGTCTTCGTTGCGGACACCAGCGGGCCATGGATCTCATCCATCGGGTGTCCGCAACACAGCTCTCCCTCCTTGAAGAGCGGTCGTCCCGATCGCGTCGCTTCCTCTTAGTCTTCGTACCCTGGTATGAGGGGGTCGTGTTGGCCAGGTGGCCTCCCCAGACCGTCGCCTCGGCATTCGCCTTCCCGCCCCGAGGGAAAACCACCTAAAAACCTGGGGCAAGGCGTGGGTACCATGGAACGATCGGTGTTACTTCCTCGTCGCGGGGTCCTCTTCGCTGTGACGTTTCAGCTTTCTGTCTACTTCTGTGCGTCCCGCGACGTATTCTGTTCCGATGTCCATGACTTGTCCAGTCAGATCCCAATGGTGCCTTCGTCCGGTTCCATGGGTCCCGCGACGAACTCCATGGAGGGCGGCTGGACTGTCCCTCGACGGAGCGTCCCGCCTCCTCGTCCTTCGTCGTCTCTGGGATTTTGTCACCAGGAAGGTTCCGTGACGGCCCCACCGCGCTGAGGCTGCTTCCTCTGTACGGCCGTGGGTAGTCTTGCCTCTGGAGGTTCGTCCTCGACGTCTTTCGGTCCCGCCTGAGACTCGGTGGCACCAGGACTGCACGAAGTTTGTGTACCGGGTTCTCTTAGTAGGGAAAAGACAAACGGACATTATTTTCTTTTCTCGCGCGGGAAGGGAAGTTCGTTGGAGCTGGACAAGTTGAGAAACCAGACAGGGAGACCGAGCACGCCCGCAGGGGGTCGCAGCTAGTCGCGAGCGTACGAGCGACCCAGCCCCCAGTCCAGCTGCCAAACTCATCAGCCCTGTTGTCTTCGGTCTTGGTTCTTGACATCACCTCCATTCATCCATTCCGTGGCTTCATGATGGCCCCATTCCTCTTCTTGGCCTCCGGTGCTGAACCAGGGGACCGTCTCGGTGCAGCTCGACAACGACCCCGTTTCCGCGATGTCCCCTCCGACCGACCCGAGTGACTGCGTCGCACGTCCGTCCGGTGGTTGGGGACACCATTTCCTGTTTGCTGTCCCTCAGTCAACCCGGACCTCCATTGTACAAGATTCTGGGTGGAAAAGCCACTAAGATCCCGGTCAGGAGAGTTAGCGGGGTGTTTTCACGTATGTCCGCACCCCGCTGCGGACCACAACGCTATTGTGGCATATTCGGGGGCTTTGGGGTTGCATTCGAGCCACGGGAGCAGTCCCTAGACACATTGTCCCTCGTCGTGGGGTATCATGCACCTGGAACACACAAAAAAAGAGGGGGGCTGGGCTACGAAGGTAGCCTCCGCAGCCCAGTCCACCTATTAGTTTCTTGCTAATCTTCTCTCTGGCTTCTTGACGTGTGCCGCGACGTCTTCATTCCTCTTGGAATCGTCCTTCGTACTTCGCAAGGCGGCGCACGTGTACCACCTTGCACTTCTTCCTAGGCGAACGCTGGATCCTGTAGATGACGTCGTTGATCCGGTCCACCACCGTGTATGGGCCTTTCCACTCCGTTTGCAGCTTCGGGCATTTTCCTTTGACTCTTCTTGGTTGGAACAACCACACTCGTTCTCCAGTCCGGAACTCCACCGCGTGGACACGATTGTCGTACCACGACTTCATCTTCGAACTATAGAGGTCCAGACGATGTCGAACAAATCCGTGGATCCTCTTCATCTTCTCTCGGATCCATTCAGCGTATCCCTGTTCGATCCCTGTCTTCTTCCACTTCTGGAGGCAATCCTCTCCACAACTGCAGGGGTAGGCGAAGTTCTTGGCCATACAGGATCATCGCTGGCGTCAATTGGGTATCCTCATGTCGTGCTGATCTGTAGGCTAGCAGGAACATGGGGATCCACTCGTCCCAATCCCGCTGATGTTCTGAAACAAACATCGCGAGATATTGTAGCAACGTTCTATTCAAACGTTCTACCAGCCCATCGAATTGAGGATGCAGTGGAGTCGTCCGCGTCTTCCTGATCCCCAACAGCTTCATCAATTCCTTGAACACGGAGGATCCGAAGTTTCTCCCTTGGTACGTGTGTATCTCCAACGGTACACCATGACGACACACTACGTTGTGCAACAGAGCTCTTGCCACTGTGACAGCTCGCTGGTCTGGCATCGCGATTACTTCCGGCCACCGGGTGAAGTAGTCCGCCACGACCAGCATAAACCTGTTCCCGGCATGAGACTTCGGGAGCGGACCCACAACATCCAGGGCAAGCCTCTCGAACGGAGCTCCCACGTTGTACACTTTCAGGTTCCCTGCTCCCCTCTGACGTGGTCCCTTCTTCGCCGCACAGGTGTCACACCGCCGGCACCACTCTTGAACGTCCTGTCGACATGTAGACCAGAAGAACTGTTGGCGGATCTTTGCCAAAGTCTTGTTTACTCCGAAGTGTCTAGCTGCTGACGCATCGTGGAACTCCTTTAGCACTCCTGCAACCCTTTCTTGCGGGGGACCACCAAAAGCAACGATGTCGTTGTGCCATCGTGGGACTCCCATTTCCTGAAAAGCAAACCTTCGTGAATTTCCAGCGATTCCCATATGGACCAGTAGTATTTCAGCCGTGGGGAGAAGTGAACAATGTCCTGCCAGCCGTGGGGAGAAGTGAACAATGTCCTGCCAGCCGGGCCTCTCCCCTTCCTCTTTCTTTCTAAGAATGAAGCCGATCTCTTCATCCTCTTCCTGGCTTCGTTTCCACTCGTGCTTCGTCTCTTCGCAAAATATCCTGTGGATCTTCTTTGTGGTATGTCCTTCCTCTTCTGCTTCTTTCTTCTCCAGTCGATTGCAGTTCCTACAATTTTCTTCGACACAAGGTCTTCTTGAAAGTCCGTCGGCGTTTCCATGGGCTCTTCCTTCCCGATGGCGAATCTCGAAGTCGTATTCCTGAAGTCGCTCTATCCAACGGGCGACCTGTCCTTCAGGGCGTTTGAAGGTCAGCAACCAGCGAAGTGCCGTTCTTATCAGAAATCTTCTTCCGTAGAGGTAGTGATGGAAGTGCTCGATGGATTTCACCACTGCCAGTAGTTCTCTTCGGGTGACGCAGTAGTTCCTCTCTGCTTTTCCTAAGGTCTTGGAGAAATAAGCCACGACCTTTTCTTGTCCTTCGTGTTCCTGTGAGAGGACGCCGCCTATGGCAAAGTTAAAGGCGTCCGTGTCCAGAATGAAATCCTTGTCAATCACAGGCTAGCACCAGGGCTCCGGTTAGTTTCTTCTTCAGCTCTTGGATAACTCCTTGGCATTCTTCGGTCCATTGGTAATCCTGTTTGGTCTCGGTGAGGCGATTTGGGGTTTGGTGATGCTGGAGAAATCATTTACGAATTTCCTGTAGTATGTGCACAATCCTAGGAATCTTCTTAATTCCGTGATGTTCTTCGGCTGCGGCCATTCCGAAATGGCTTTAATTTTCTCCGGATCTGTCTTGACTCCAGTCTCCGTTACGACGTGTCCCAGATATTTTACTTCTCGGCAGAAGAAGGAGCACTTCTTGGGGCTCATCAGTAGTCCAGCTTGACGTAAACGTGAAAGCACTGTCCGTGGGCGTCCGAGCTCCTGTTGAAAGTCCTTTCCGTAGATGATGATGTCGTCCAGGTAAACCAAGCAGATTTTCCAGGTTAGATCTTGAAGTACGTCTTCCATCAGCTGCTCGAATGTTGCAGGGGCGTTGCAGAGTCCAAAGGGCATGACCTTGAACTGCCACAGTCCCGTCCCTACTGAAAACGCAGTTTTCTCCCGGTCCTTCTTGTCCATAGAGATCTGCCAGTATCCGCTCTGCAAATCCACGGTTGAAAACCACGATGATCCAGTGAGGGCATCCAGGGTGTCTTCTATCCGGGGTAGAGGATACGAGTCCTTCTTGGTAATCTCGTTCAGGCGACGGAAATCCACGCAGAACCGTATGCTTCCATCCTTCTTCTTCACGAGGACGATCGGAGAAGACCACGGGCTCCGGGATTCTTCTATTACGCCTTGCGCCAACATTTTCTTGAGCAGCTCTTCCACTTCTGCTCAACGGTGTAGAGGCAGCCTCCGTGGCGCCTGTTTTATTGGCGGGCAATCTCCAGTGTCGATGGTGTGCTCCACACGTTCGCAGTTTCCAATTTGGCTCGGATCCGTGGCGAAAACGTCCTGAAATTCGTAAAACAATTCAACAAATAGCTTTTTCTGTCCATCTGTCAAACCTGATGAGCAGCGGGTGTACAGCTCCTCCAGATGCTGTGGGACGACCGTTTCCCTTTCTTCTTCTTGTTTCTTCTCCTCGGCGGTCGGTTCGCCGAGGCATATCTCTGTTTTGTCGGGAAGGCACAGCACATTCCTGGATAGATCTATGCTGCAACGGTGCTTCTTCAGGAACGCTGCTCCCATGATGCACTTTTCCACCATGTTGGCGACGTAGAATTCCTCCACGGTCGAAAGTTCTCCCACGCTGATCTCCAGGCTCTTCTTCCCGAACACTTTCATTTTCTCTCCAGTGGTGGAGCGAACGTCGAGTCTTGTTCGGGAGATGTCCTTCGACGCACACAGCTCTTTGTCCAGAAGGTTGACCGGAGAACCTGTATCTAGGATAATTTTACACGGTTTTCCACCGATTTTTCCACATACGTAGGTCTCGTCGGTCGAATTTCATTGATGCCCAGTCGCCTCCTGCATCGCCACACTCTTGACGACCGGGGAACTGTTCCTTCTGGTCCGGCGTCTCCCCCTTACACCGTCCTCTTCCCGTTTCCCTGGTCCGGCTTCTTCGGGGGGACTTCCCTGGTTTGGCCGTTCTTGGCCTTGAAACAATCCTTCTGAAGGTGGCCCATTTTGCCACAGAGCCAGCAGGTCCTCGGCGGGTTGTGCGCTCGGTCCTCTGTTCTGCTCTTCTTTGTCGGGAACCCTTCAAAATTGTTGGAGGGTTTAGCCTTCCGTTTCTCGGAATATCGTTCTCGCGATTCGACCGCGGGGCTGTGCGTCATCGACTCAACGGCCTCCATCTCCAGAGCTCTCGTCACGGCAGCTCTTAGAGTCGTGAAGCCGCCGAGTCGCAGCTCCCGCTGCATTGTCGAGCTCGACAACGCCGTCACGAACTGAGACGCGGCGAGCTTGTCGCGTGTTTCTGTCGGGCAATCGGCGAAAGCGGACAGCGCTAATCGCTCGATTGTGGCGGCAAGGGAGGAGATGCTCTCATCTCTCCGCTGTCTATGGCTCTGAAAGAGCACAGATTAGATTCGACAAATTTTTCGCCCCGTAGCGGAATTCGAGTGCCGGAACCACATCTGCGAAATTTTCGCACTGGGTAGCGGAGAGCGTCGTGAGGACGCTCCTCGCCGAGCCCCCGAGAGAAGCGATCAAGGCTGTAGCTTTTTTTTTTGTTATTCCAACCGTTAGGACGCGCGATGGTTTCGAATTGCACTCGATATTCCTCCCACGAAGTTTTGCCGTCGAAAATGGTCGGTTTCACCGTGTATCCCAAGTCGATTACGCGGTGATCTGGGGATAGGGCGGCAGCGGACGCACCGACGGGGGTAGGGTAAATCGCGGGGGATACACTATTTACAACGGGCACTACCTCCCCACCCCGAGGGTTCGCGCCGCTATCCATCGCGTCATTTCGGTTTAAAACTGAAGCGGTTACGACCTGCATCCGCTCCTCCAGCTTTGTGATCCGGGCCTCGAAGGGCGCCTGTGCCTGTCGGTCGGCGGTCTCCTTTTCTTCCCGGCGACGGTCCTCCCTCTGCCAGCGGGCCTCGTCCTCCCTCCGTTGTTCTCGCATCTGGCCTACGATGCTAAGATGTAGGGAGGTGAACAGCTCCTGGATGGATGCATCGCCCGTCGCTGTGGGTAGAAGATTCGTGGCGGCCGCGGATGCGCGAGTGGGCATGCCCCTTCGAGTGGGCATCCCACTTCTGACGCCATTGTTACGAGTTTGGTTGGGCACAACGTAATTTTAATGGATAACAACTATAACGGGACATTTAGTAAAGGTAACACAATAACGAACGGGGAATACAAGTTCTATAATCTACGACGGTAATGGAGGCGCCTCGTTACGCGATCGCGGCTGATCCCCTTCTGACAGTTTGACAGGTGACCGCTACGATCACCTTTTTCTCGTTGTCGCTTGTCTTCGTTGCGGACACCAGCGGGCCATGGATCTCATCCATCGAGTGTCTGCAACAATATTATGGGATTAATGAGAATTGCGCCGGAGTGCGACCCCGAGCCATGTTGGGACAAACCCGAGGTATGTACACAACAACATTTTTTTACATTTATCGCGTTTAACCTTTAAAATCGAGCGAGATTAAATCAGGCGTTCGTGCTAATATTATATCGTGGGTTTCTATGTTCTAGGACTCGCCACCACCGTCACCCCCCTGGTCGCTCGATTGGGCTGCGCCCGGTTGGGCGCCGTCGCCGCCTTCGTCGCCTTCGCCGCCGTCGCCGCCGCCTTCGTCGCCGTCACGGCCTCCGCAGGTATGCAATACACTACATTGTTTTATACATTTGATGTTTACTATGTTTAATGTGCTAATATTATATCGACGTTTGTGTATGTGTTCTAGCATCAGCGGCCAACAGTGCCAATGATTGTAATGGCATTGTTGGCGCACATCCAAGAGGGAGATGTGCTCCGCGTCGGCTATATTGAAATCCAGATGCGGCGGTCGGGGCCGGTGATCGGCCCTGTGATGGACGCGGGACGTCGGCAACCATGGGTGCCGTATCAGCAGATGGGGCCCCTGCGACGACTGCGGTCACCATCACCGCCGTGGATAGACGTCGGGAGGCCGCAGCCGTTGCCACCATCGCCCCCGTCGCTCCCATTTGCTGATACACCATCGCCATCATCACCGTCACCACCATCGCCATCGCCACCGTCGCCTCCGTCGCCGCCATCCAGTATGAAAGGTGAAAATTATGCTCTATGAAGCGAGGAATGGAACGCAGTCTTCTCCGCAAACATAAAGATAGGTAAATAACATACATACATTTATATTTTTATTGCATTCAGATCGATTACAACGTGTTCTAACTTTTTATCACAGGTTCTATGACAACTATCTGTAATCGAAAGGGCTCAGTGCCATTGCAAGAAAATATTTATGAGAAATAGGAAACAATAGTAATGGATTCTTCAGGAAGTGTATCAGTTTTTACATTCAAGTGGTATAAACACAAAATGTAATTTTTATTAAATTTATTTATGTTTACAGATCAAACCAGGGTGTACATATGTACACTGGGCTCAGGAATATCGTTGCAACTACCACAAATGCAGAGTGGAAGAGGTACCCCTTCTCCAAGTGACAGAAAATATAACCTATATGCTATATTCGATTTCCGAAAAATACTGTTGCGGCGTAATAATAATGTTTCGGAAGGATGATAAAAAGTTCACAAATGTAGCGCAAAAGAACGAAATAGCCGCTCAACATTTATTGTCATATAGCATGTACATAGATCATATTGTCTGTCACTTGGAGGAGGGGACCACATAATAATCACGCGCAATTCAACATCCAACACAATTTTATATATAATGTTTGTTCATAACTGCTTTCTGCATAGGACGTTTAATTATCTTGTAATAAATGTATTTCATGTTCTGTTTCAGTGTTTGGCTTATAAAAAAATGTCTAACCTAACAAACTTCATTTTCTGGGTACATCCCCTCATCTATTTTTCCTTTTCACTTATAATTCCTTACTACCAACGTAACATATTGTAGCATAAGCACATTTTAAGTAATTAAAATGTACAATAAATTTTCTACTTTTGCTCTACCAGCAGACCTTCCGTTTAAGTATTTACAAGTACAACGCAGCAGCTGAGAATTTCTTTCCTTATTCAGAATAGAATACTGAAATAGCTAACAGCTCCCTCTCGCGTGCAGCAGGCAGCCGCGTATCTATGGGTATTACCATTTCTGTGCAGAAAAAAACCTGCTATAATACCGACCTGCCAAATCGGCCAGGTCACGCGACGTGTCTACATCCTTAAGGGGGTAGTGGAGTATTTCAGCTTCAAAAAATCAATTCTTTACTGATTCTGAAAGTCTTATTCTTTATGAACATTTTAAACAAAAATTCATGAAGAAATTCACAAAACTGTAGAAGTTCTAGAAGCGAATGTAATTGAGTCCACCTTCGAGTAACAGCGGCGCCGACCGGTATTGACATAGGGGACTTAACTTTGAAGACCATAAAAAATTTTACTGGACGTGTAGAATTCCTTCCTCTACACTCTACAAACTGGAATTTCCGCATCAACATTGGATGTTTGTAAAACATTTTATAACTGATTAAATGCGATTATTTTCCGTAAAAATGTGGGGAAAAATTGATTCGTGTGTGACTTCCACAACTTTTGTTCCAATTCATCCGCGAAGTTCCACTTTGTAGATTTTGATGTATAAAGTACTCATGCCAAAACATTTTCCTCTCAGATGATTAGCTCACCTGTATCGATGTATAGGGTCATCCGTTAAAACTGCAACCTACGCGCGCGTGAACAGACGAAAATGGCAACACTGCCTCACAGACGCATTCCACTACAATCATTGACCGGCCCAGTGTTCGGAGGGTTGCCAGCGACCGCTGGATAGCAGTGATGCCCGAGCTTCGAAAATTTTAGGATCAAGTTAACGTTGCAAAGAGCTGTGCGGAATATCCCGGCCCAGGTAAGCGAGCCGCACGCTCCGCTTTTATGAGCGGTTTACTACTCGCACCCAAAGTAATGAGGTTTGAAAACAATGTCGACTGGTCTCGTACCCGCCTTAATTTAAAATTTTTTAGCTACGACAGGGTTGACCGCGGGGTTATACCCATGTACGGAGAGATTTTTCGCCCCCTGCGTGTAAAAGCCACAATAATGGCGCATCGTTCCAAAAAATGGCATTAACGGAAGTCGGTATAGGCGTGGCATTGAGTAGCTAAAACATTCAGACACAAAAATTCTAAAAAAAATTCAAACACCGCTACAATCAAAGACACGTCCCATTAGTTATTGTATTAAGGATAAAATTATAAAAAAGAAAACCAGAACAATAGATTCTGAGATTTGCTGTACTAACATATAATTGAATAAAAATTTAATTTCTCAATTTATGAAAGTAATGATACAGAAACAACTAGCCTATTGTTAATGAACACCGTGAATTATAAAAAGAACATTAAATAGTATCAAATAAAAAGTTTGCAAAAGCTTTTCATAACAATTATGGTTAAAAAATTGATAAAAGAAAAATTAAGTAAACGTAAAATATTTTAAATTATCCATCATTAAGAGGGAATAATTTTTCCTCATTTTTCGGCGGAAATTGCATTCCGATATCTTTTATAGTTCAAAAGTTATACGAAAAAGACCCCAAATTCTTCAACTCGAGCCGGGAAATTTCAAATAGCTACTTCCGACATTAATTTGAAAGAGACCATCCTAAAATTTTCGAAGCTCGGGCATCACCGCTGTAAAGCGGTCGCTGGCAACCCTCCTAACGCTAGGCCGGTGAATGGTTATAGTGGAATGCGTCCGTGAGGCGATGTTGCCATTTTCGTCTGCTCGCGCGCGCGTAGGTTGCAGTTTTAACGGATGACCCTGTATACCACCTGCAGCGGCGCGCCGTACAGGGCTACCTTAAATGATTAATAAATTCCACAATTTTTTACATTCCGACGATTTTTTTTGGTAACGATTATTTGGTATCAAAGTAATTTAGCGTCAAAGAAACTAACGATTTCACGTATCCAATAGTCCAGTACCCCCTTAATACAGAAGGAAACGTAGAAATAAGTTTGCTTCGAGAGAGTTTTCATTCGCATTAATGAAACAAAATATTTTATTTCAATTTCTGGTTGCACCCCAAATTGTGCCCCACGATTTTTCTTAAAGTGACATATCACCATCGAAATTTTAGTGCAAAAAATGAGTTACATTTTAATTTTTAGCGCACTTTTAACAAAATCGTTTAACATAACAATTCTTTTTTATACATTTTTTTATTATCGAAGTTAGCTTTACACTTTACTAATCAATTTTTCATGTAATATCGTTTTTGGGGCCATGTTCATCGGGAAAACATAAGGAATCGATTGACTCCATTTTCGCAAAGATCTAATGAGAAATGCAGAACTTGAGATTCGTCACTTATTATTGCGCAACATTGTATGGCCCCCCTGATTTCAACGTGGAAGGCCCCGAATCTCAGCGAGGCCCGGCTTGTTGTCGGCATTGCCTTTGTGGACTCAAGCGAGAGAATGACCCTGTATTATACAGGGTGTCCCAAAAATGTCGGAGTTTCTTTAAAGGGATGACTCAGGGGGTGATTTGAAACAACTTTTTCCTTAGCGAAAATATTGTCCGAAGCTTCGTTAACGAGATATTAACAAAAAACCCGGACCAATCAGAGCGCGCGCCTTCCGCCCGAGCTCCCGCGGTAGCGTTGGCTACGCGGTAGGCGGCTGCGCTTGTACTACGCAAGTACGAACAAGCAAGTCGGCATGCATCGAAGGAAACCGCGTTACACAGTTTTTTTTTCTAAAGCAGAATCTTAAATAATAATTATTTGAAATGAGAGGACAAGAAATACGTAAATTTCGTTTTCAAATACCGCATAAACGAAAAGGTAATGTAACAGAAAATGTACGACAAGTGATCGTAATTCGTTATTGAGGTAAAAACCCGTAGTTTAATAGCGGCCAACACAACTAAATTTAAAAAATAATATTAGGTGTATGAATAAATTCTTTCCGACTGCATTTACATAATCAGTACAAAGCTACCGAATTTCTATCGCGGTGATATTCGTAAGCTGCCAGAAAAATGGCAAAAGGTAATTAACAATAGTGAAAATTTTTTTGTGATTGATTTGTTTTCATATTTTTTAAATCAAACTGTTATTGTACCCTAAAATCGGGAAGAATTTATTTCTACACCTAATAATCAGCAATAAATTAAATAAAACTCACCCATTCGGACATTCCTTTCCTTCCTTTTCGTAAACCTGTGTCACTGGGTCACTGTACCGATCCTGGTCATCGGTGGACGAAAAGATTTATGGTAGGGTAGCGCCCAGTGCTCAGCTGATCGCAGGTATTCGCAGGACACCACCCGAAGGTAAGGGTCGCAACGTCAAGTGCGTCCGGGTTAATGTACCGAATATTCACTTCACTGCACTGCTACTAACACTGATCACTTAATTTATTTTTCATGGAACGTGTTGTTCCTACGGTATAAAAATTGGTGGAAATGAATTTTTACTTGGCGTTCGGAGCCGTGGGTATTCTCGCGTAAATTCTCACACTGCAGCACTTGCGTCCCCCTTGTTCGTGGGGTACACCCAGAACATCGCGTAATACTCTTGAGCAGAGAACATTTCTGCGACGTGATTACTAGCTGACTGACAGGATTTTTCCCAAGCAACTTCCTCTACCCCCAAGTAGTTTCTCTCGTTCCATTATGAGTTAACTCCCACCAGGACAAGAGGCTTTAGGTAAAAAGAAGCCAGCACATTTTCGAAACGCACGTGCTCTGCAGAAGTGCAACGAACGAACCATCCTACACTTTCACAAAAGCCCGCGCTCCGTCCTTTTACTGCCAATGTATCCATTGCTTAGAGATAGACAGCAGACACCACGTGTTTCGGTTCGAAAGGGTCCGAAGAGAAGAGAAACAGAAAGTCTTCCAGTTGCCATAAAGAAGTAAAGGCATACCATTCCTGTTTCCGCTTTCCGATACCCTGAGTTCACGTCTGCTACGAGGCGGAACCACCTAAGCCATAAATTACCCAAAACTGTAGGAAATCGTTCTCTACCGCCGACTCGCGGGGCAATACGGCCATAAACCGCTACACTGGCGAAATGCTCTGGCCCATCAGCCTGATTAATTTTAAATACGCCGCGTGGATAGACACAGGAAGAAAGGGGGTAACTCGATGACTGCGCGTAGTCCCCCCTGGTTCGTCCTTTCTTCAAATTAAAGTTCTTTTTTTTTGTTAATATCTCGTTAACGAAGCTTCGGACAATATTTTCGCTAAGGAAAAAGTTGTTTCAAATCACCCCCTGAGTCATCCTTTTCAAGGAACTCCGACATTTTTGGCACACCCTGTATTACATCTTGCTAATAGCAGATTGATTTCAAGTAATACAACTTGCTTTGGATGGATGCTTTCCTATACTTTTTTCAGCCATACCTCTAGCTACTATTTACATAAAAATTAGTCGGTAAATCTATTGCTAATAAAACAACATCATTTTTGACAGTATAGCGACAAAGTAAACCGATAGATGGCATAATAAGGTTGAATAAAGTGATGATAAATATTTCGATTAATGGAATTAATTTCCCCGTGTTTTTATAAATACGTTTCCAGTGATAGTTGAAGAAGTGCCCATAAGATGTAAAAGTATTATGTTGCCATCATATTTGTATAATTTTTGCTAATATTTGAATGGAAAGTGCGATAAACAATTTGTATAAAATGAAACTTCCAGTCTTGCTTAGGTATCCTATTTTTGGTATTTGTTATTTCTTAAATTTATTTTGCAATGAATATAATAATACAGTAGTATGGTATACCTTCTTTGGGGTTTTATTATAATTCCGATGTGTATGTGCTCTAAATTTAAAGGGTCATTCTACTTTGATCGGCCGAAAAATGAACCTATTTTTATAGATTTTTTCTCCATAATTACAACATATAAAAAAATAAATCTTTTTGGAATTTATTAAGCTACTCTTAGGGACTTGGTTGTATGCGGTGTGAGAGTGAACGTCGGACGAGGCGTGGTGTGTGAATAATTTGCAAAATTTTTGGTTCTAAGAGAGAGATATATAAAAATTAAGTAAAAGTAGGGAGTAGAAGTAAGGTAGGAACGGAGGAGAGAAAAAGAAAACAGTGGGGAGAGAAGGGGCGAAGGATAAGAGTGAAAAGGCTGTAGGAAAAATTTTGAGGTTAGGTTTAAAACCGCTTTAGGTATAGAAGAGGTTAAGCGAATAGGAAATGAATAGGACTAGCGAGAAAATGACGGTTGAAACAGGTAAGATAGAAAATCAAGGTATAAAAAGAGGAAAAATGTTGAGAAGTGAAAAATCAAAAGGGAAGACAGATAGGGTACAAGGGATGGAGGATTTTGTGATAAGAAAAGGTGAGAAAGAGAAGGAGGCAGAAGAGGACCAAATGGATTGCATGAGAGAAATGATGAAAGAAATAAAGGAGATGAAGAAAGAAATACAGCAGACAAGAGAAGAATTAACACAAGAATGGAAAGCAAGGGAACAAAGATGGGAAGAGGAAAGAAAAGGGTTACTAGAGAGGGTCACGAGACTTGAAAATAAGGTGATAGAATCCAGACCTCGGAAACAGGAGAAGAATTTCAAAACGAAGAAAGGATAGAGGGGAATAGGAAGGAGGAGAGGATACAAACTATGAACGAAGAGATTGAAAAGAGAGTAAGGTTCTGGATAGAGAACGGGTTAGGAAACAAAATAAGTAGATTAGAGAGAGCGATAGAGGAAAATGAAAAGAAGGAGAGGAGAAGAAACATAATCATCAGAGGAGTACAAATACGAGAAGAAAAATCCAAAGAAGAGGTAGAAAAGTTTTTAGAGCAAGAACTAGGGGTGAAGAGAGAGGTGGAGTGGGTTAAGGTAATAGGAAAGGAAAATAGGGGGGTAATCTTAGCGGGACTGAAGAAGGAAGGGGATAAGGAGGAGGTGATGAAAAATAAAAGGAAATTAGGGAACAAGAAAATATACATTGACCACGACTTATCTAGGATAGAAAGGGAAATACAAAAAGAGATGGTACAGTGGACAAAGACAGAGAGGAGTAAGGGGAAAATGGTGAAGATTGGTTTCACAAGGTACTGGTGGAAGGGAAATGGATAAAGTGGAACTAATTAAAAGGATGGATGCGCAGCAGAATTTTTAGGAAAACCTAAAGACGGAAGGAAAAAGGGATTGAAAGGGGGAAGCAGAGGGGATGAAGGAGGAAAGGTGCTCTTCTGGAATATTGCGGGGATAAAAGGGAAAGACAATGAAGTGTGGAAGTACATGGAGGGTTTTGATTTTATAGGGCTAGTGGAGACATGGGTAGAGGAAAAGGCTTGGGAAAAGATTAAAGGTAGGATGCCCACCCAGTTTAAATGGAGGTGCCTACCGGTAAAAAAATGAAGAAGAGAGGAAGAGTAAGTGGAGGGATAATAACGGGAGTGAGGAAAGGGTGTGAGGTGCAGGGAGCAGAACCAGAAACGGAGAGAGCGGTACAAAGGAGAATAAAGTTAGGAAAGAAGGTGTGGAAGGTGTGGACGGTTTATGCCAAAGATGGGATAGAAAAATTAATAAAAGACTTAGAGAGCTGATTAGAGGAGGAAGGCAGCGGATTGATAATGATGGGAGGAGACATGAATGCAAGAACGGCAGGAAAAGGCGGGATCGGAATAGGGGAGGGAGGGTCAGGCGTAATTGGGGAAAGAAAATCAAGAGACAAGGTATATAATAAGGAAGGAGAAAGACTAATACAGTTTGTGGGGGACAGGGGTTTGCACATATTGAACGGAAACATGCATGGGGACAAGGGAGAAGAATACACGTTTATAGGAAAGCAGGGTGCCTCAATAATAGACTATGTATTGGTAAACACAGAAGGGTGGAAGGAAATAAAGAAGTTCAAGGTAGAAGAGAGAACGGAATCAGACCACGCACAGTTGAAAGTGGAAGTAGCAGAGAAATTTCAAAGGGAGGAGGAAGCACTACAGACGGAAAGGGAAATTATTATATGGGATCGGGAAGCCATAGAAGAGTACAGGGAAAAGTCAAGGAAATGCGTATACAGAGAGGAGGGATTAGAGAAAGTATGGGAGGAATTGAAGCAAGAAGTGCGTAGAAGTATGAGTAGGAAGAGAATGAGAGGGAAGACAGGGGAGATCGGGAGAACAGAATAGTGGAATGGGGAGTGCAAGAGACAAAAAAGAAAATGCAAAAGAGTGTTTAAAAAGTGGAAGAGAGGCAAGGGAGATAGGGATGAAGTCATAAAGGCGAAAAAAGAGCTAAAGGATTTAATAGCAAGGAAGATCAAGGAAAGGAGAGAAAGGACCATAGAAGAAATCAAAAGGATAAAGTCAGAGACGCAAAAATGGGCGTACATAAATAGGGAAAGAAGGAAAGAGGAGAAAGAATAAAGTTAGAAAAATGGAATAGGTATTTTTTGGGAAAATTAGACGGAGAGAGTAAGAGACCAGAGGGGATAAGGCAGGGGACACAAGGGAACAGTGAGGAAGAAAACGAAGAGGAAATAGAGGCGCAAATTAGGAAACTGAAGAAGAAAAAGGCGGTGGGAATAGATGGAATACCAAGTTAAGCTTGGATCTATAGCACAGACAACACGAGGGAAAGGTTGAAGGGTATGATAAAAGAGGTGTGGAAGAAAGTGATGCCGGAGGAGTGGAAGAAAAGTGTAGTAGTACCGATATACAAAAAGGGAGATGAAAATATAGTAAGCAACTACAAAGGAGTGAGTTTGTTATGTACAGCATATAAGATTTATACTGCGGTTTTAAATGAAAGGCTGAAAGCAGATTTGGAGGAGAAGAAGATCCTGAACAAATCGCAAGCCGGTTTCAGGAAACAGCAGAGTACGATGGACAATATCTATGTATTCCACCACGTAGTGGAGAGAGAATTAGTTATGAAAGGAGGAAAGGTATATGCTTTCTTTGCAGATTTAAGCACAGCTTTTAATAGTGTGGATAGAGAGGTTTTATGGGGGATAATGAGAAATCGCGAGGTCTGTGAAGTTGGCACCCCCAAATTCGAATTTTAAATAAAATCAATGGCATACGTTTGTCCATCGTTTGTCCACGTTTGTCCAACAAAAATTTTCGTTTGTCCACCCTTAAAAAAAAAGTTATTAACAAATTAAGAAAATTTGTCAGCAGCACCCTCCGTGAACACTTCTCAACTTTTTAAAAGAGGGATACGATTGTCCACGATATAGCACCGTTTGTCCAACAAAAAATTTTGTTTGTTCACCCTCCAGAATGGAATTATTTATAAAAATCGCGAAAAATGAAGGATACTGTTGAAGCGACCGCGTATAAGTTCGATTTTTTCTTAATTAAACTGTGGAATCGTTTGTCCACCGACGGATTTCGATAGCGTAGATGCAGAAGACGTTTGTCCAGCCCCCGATTCCGTTTGTCCACCCTCCAGAATTGAATAATTAATAAAAATCTCGAAACAGAAGCGTCTTGGTGAAGCGATCGCGAAAAAGTTCGATTTTTTCCTAATTAAACGGTGGAATCGTTTGTCCAACGACGCAGTTTGGTCGTGTGGATGTAGAAGACGTTCGTCCAGCCCAAGATTTCGTTTGTCCAGCCTCGTGAATCGAATTATTTATCAAAATCGCGAAAAATGAAGGATACTTTTGAAGCGACCGCGTATAAGTTCGATTTTTTCCTAATTAAACGGTGGAATCGTTTGTCCAACGACGCCGTTTGGTCGTGTGGATGTAGAAGACGTTTGTCCAGCCCAAGATTTCGTTTGTCCAGCCTCGTGAATCGAATTATTTATCAAAATCGCGAAAAATGAAGGATACATTTGAAGCGAACGCGAATAAGTTCGATTTCTTCCTAATTAAAAGATGAAGTTATTTGTCCAACGACGCACTTTGGACGTGCAGATGTAGAAGACGTTTGTCCAGTCCAAGATTTCGTTTGTCCAGCCTCGTGAACCGAATTATTTATAAAAATCGCGAAAAATGAAGGAAACTTTTGAAGCGACCGCGTATAAGTTCGATTTTTTATTAATTAAACGATGAAATTATTTGACCAACGACGCAGTTTGGTCGTGTGGACGTAGAAGACGTTTGTCTAGCCCAAGATTTCGTTTGTCCAGCCTCGTGAATCGAATTATTTATAAAAATCGCGAAAAATGAAGGATACTGTTGAAGCGACCGCGTATAAGTTCGATTTTTTCTTAATTAAACGGTGGAATCATTTGTCCACCGACGGATTTCGATAGCGTAGATGTAGAAGACGTTTGTCTAGCCCATGATTTCGTTTGTCCACCCTCCAGAATTGAATAATTAATAAAAATCTCGAAACAGAAGCGTCTTGGTGAAGCGATCGCGAAAAAGTTCGATTTTTTCCTAATTAAACGGTGGAATCGTTTGTCCACCGACGGATTTCGATAGCATAGATGTAGAAGACGTTTGTCCAGCCCAAGATTTCGTTTGTCCAGCCGCGTGAATCGAATTATTTATCAAAATCGCGAAAAATGAAGGATACTTTTGAAGCGACCGCGTATAAGTTCGATTTTTTATTCATTATACGATGAAATTATTTGTCCAACGACGCAGTTTGGTCCTGTGGATGTAGAAGACGTTTGTCCAGCCCAAGATTTCGTTTGTCCAGCCTCGTGAACCGCATTATTTATAAAAATCGCGAAAAATGAAGAATACTTTTGAAGCGACTGCGTATAAGTTCGATTTTTAATTCATTAAACGATGAAATTATTTGTCCAACGACGCCGTTTGGTCCTGTGGATGTAGAAGACGTTTGTCCAGCCCAAGATTTCGTTTGTCCAGCCTCGTGAACCGAATTATTTATAAAAATCGCGAAAAATGAAGGATACTTTTGAAGCGGCCTCGTATAAGTTCGATTTTTGATTAATTAAACGGTGGAATCATTTGTCCACCGACGGATTTCGATAGCGCAGATGTAGAAGACGTTTGTCCAGCCCATGATTTCGTTTGTCCAGCCTCGTGAACCGAATTATTTATAAATATCGCGAAAAATGAAGGATACTTTTGAAGCGACCTCGTATAAGTTCGATTTTTTATTCATTAAGCGATGAAATTATTTGTTCAACGACGCAGTTTGGTCCTGTGGATGTAGAAGACGTTTGTCCAGCCCAAGATTTCGTTTGTCCAGCCTCGTGAACCGAATTATTTATAAAAATCGCGAAAAATGAAGGATAATTTTGAAGCGACCTCGTATAAGTTCGATTTTTTATTAATTAAACGGTGGAATCATTTGTCCACCGACGGATTTCGATAGCGCAGATGTAGGAGACGTTTGTCCAGCCCATGATTTCGTTTGTCCAGCCTCGTGAACCGAATTATTTATAAATATCGCGAAAAATGAAGGATACTTTTGAAGCGACCTCGTATAAGTTCGATTTTTTATTAATTAAACGGTGGAATCATTTGTCCACCGACAGATTTCGATAGCGTAGATGTAGAAGACGTTTGTCCAGCCCATGATTTCATTTGTCCACCCTCCAGAATTGAATAATTAATAAAAATCTCGAAAAGAAGCGGCTTGGTGAAGCGATCGCGAAAAAGTTCGATTTTTTCCTAATTAAACGGTGGAATCGTTTGTCCAACGACGCCGTTTGGCAGTCAAGATGTAGAAGACGTTTGGCCAGCCCAAGATTTCGTTTGTCCAGCCTCGTGAACCGAATTATTTATAAAAATCGCGAAAAATGAAGAATACTTTTAAAGCGACCGCGTATAAGTTCGATTTTTTATTAATTAAACGGTGGAATCATTTGTCCACCGACGGATTTCGATAGCGTAGATGTAGAAGACGTTTGTTCAGCCCATGATTTCGTTTGCCCACCCTCCAGAATTGAATAATTAATAAAAATCTCGAAAAAGAAGCGGCTTGTTGATGCTATCGCGAAAAAGTTCGATTTTTTCCTAATTAAACGGTGGAATCGTTTGTCCAACGACGCCGTTTGGTAGTGACGATGTAGAAGACGTTTGTCCAGTCCAAGATTTCGTTTGTCCAGTCTCGTGAACCGAATTATTTATAAATATCGCGAAAAAGAAGCGGCTTGGTGAAGCGATCGCGAAAAAGTTCGATTTTTTCCTAATTAAACGGTGGAATCGTTTGTCCAACGACGCCGTTTGGTAGTGACGATGTAGAAGACGTTTGTCCAGTCCAAGATTTCGTTTGTCCAGCCTCGTGAACCGAATTATTTATAAATATCGCGAAAAATGAAGGATACTTTTGAAGCGACCTCGTATAAGTTCGATTTTTTATTAATTAAACGGTGGAATCATTTGTCCACCGACGGCTTTCGATAGCGTAGATGTAGAAGACGTTTGTCCAGCCCATGATTTCGTTTGCCCACCCTCCAGAATTGAATAATTAATAAAAATCTCGAAAAAGAAGCGTCTTGGTGAATCGATCGCGAAACAGATCGATTTTTTCCTAATTAAACAGTGGAATCGTTTGTCCAACGATGCAGTTTGCTCGTGTGGATGGAGAAGACGTTCGTCCAGCCCAAGATTTCGTTTGTCTAGCCTCGTGAATCGAATTATTTATCAAAATCGCGAAAAATGAAGGATACTTTTGAAGCGACCGCGTATAAGTCGGATTTTTTCTAATTAAACGGTGGAATCGTTTGTCCAACGACGTCGTTTTGCAGTGAAGATGTAGAAGACGTTTGTCCAGCCCAAGATTTCGTTTGTCCAGCCTCGTGGACCGAATTATTTATAAAAATCGCGAAAAATGAAGGATACATTTGAAGCGAACGCGAATAAGTTCGATTTCTTCCTAATTAAACGATGAAGTTATTTGTCCAACGACGCAGTTTGGTCGTGCAGATGTAGAAGACGTTTGTCCAGTCCAAGATTTCGTTTGTCCAGCCCCGTGAACCGAATTATTTATAAAAATCGCGAAAAATGAAGGATACTTTTGAAGCGACGGCGTATAAGTTCGATTTTTTATTAATTAAACGATGAAATTATTTGACCAACGACGCAGTTTGGTAGTGAAGATGTAGAAGACGTTTGTCCAGCCCAAGATTTCGTTTCTCCAGCCTCGTGAATCGAATTATTTATAAAAATCGCGAAAAATGAAGGATACTTTTGCAGCGACCTCGTATAAGTTCGATTTTTTATTAATTAAGCGGTGGAATCATTTGTCCACCGACGCAGTTTGGTCGTGTGGATGTAGAAGACGTTCATCCAGCACAAGATTTCGTTTGTCTAGCCTCGTGAATCGAATTATTTATCAAAATCTCGAAAAATGAAGGATACTTTTGAAACGACCGCGTATAAGTTCGATTTTTTCTTGATTAAACGGTGGAATCGTTTGTCCAGCCCAAGATTTCGTTTGTCCAGGCGCGTGAATCGAATTATTTATCAAAATCGCGAAAAATGAAGGATACTTTTGAAGCGACAGCGTATAAGTTCGATTTTTTATTCATGATACGATGAAATTATTTGTCCAACGACGCAGTTTGGTCCTGCGGATGTAGAAGATGTTTGTCCAGCCCAAGATTTCGTTTGTGCAGCCTCATGAATCGAATTATTTATCAAAATCGCGAAAAATGAAGGATACTTTTGAAGCGACCGCGTATAAGTTCGATTTTTTCTTAATTAAACGGTGAAATCGTTTTTCCACCGAAGGATTTCGATAGAGTAGATGTAGAAGACGTATGTCCAGCCCATGATTTCGTTTGTGCACCCTCCAGAATTGAATAATTAATAAAAAAAATCTCGAAAAAGAAGCGTCTTGGTGAAGCGATCGCGAAAAAGTTCAATTTTTTCCTAATTAAACGGTGGAATCGTTTGTCCAACGACGCCGTTTGGTAGTGAAGATGTAGAAGACGTTTGTCCAGCCCAAGATTTCGTTTGTCCAGCCTCGTGAACCGAATTATTTATAAATATCGCGAAAAATGAAGGATACTTTTGAAGCGACCTCGTATAAGTTCGTTTTTTTATTCATTAAACGATGAAATTATTTGTTCAACGACGCAGTTTGGTCCTGTGGATGTAAAAGACGTTTGTCCAGCCCAAGATTTCGTTTGTCCAGCCTCGTGAATCGAATTATTTATCAAAATCGCGAAAAATGAAGGATACTTTTGAAGCGACCGCGTATAAGTTCGATTTTTTATTAATTAAACGGTGGAATCATTTGTCCACCGACGGATTTCGATAGCGTAGATGTAGAAGACGTTTGACCAGCCCACGATTCCGTTTGTCCACCCTCCAGAATTGAATAATTAATAAAAATCTCGAAAAAGAAGCGTCCTGGTGAAGTGATCGCGAATAAGTTCGATTTTTTCCTAATTAAACGGTGGAATCATTTGTCCACCGACGGATTTCGATAGCGCAGATGCAGAAGACGTTTGCCCAGCCCAAGATTTCGTTTGTCCAGCCTCGTGAACCGAAATATTTGTAAATATCGCGAAAAATGAAGGATACTTTTGAAGCGACCTCGTATAAGTTCGATTTTTTATTCATTAAGCGATGAAATTATTTGTCCAACGACGCAGTTTGGTCCTGTGGATGTAGAAGACGTTTGTCCAGCCCAAGATTTCGTTTGTCCAGCCTCGTGAATCGAATTATTTATCAAAATCGCGAAAAAAGAAGGATACTTTTGAAGCGAGCGCGTATAAGTTCGATTTTTTCTTAACTAAACGGTGAAATCGTTTGTCCACCGACGGATTTCGATAGCGTAGATGTAGAAGACGTTTGTCCAGCCCATGATTTCGTTTGTCCACCCTCCAGAATTGAATAATTAATAAAAAATCTTGAAAAAGAAGCGTCTTGGTGAAGCGATCGCGAAAAAGTTCGATTTTCTCCTAATTAAACGGTGGAATCGTTTGTCCAACGACGCCGTTTGGTAGTGAAGATGTAGAAGACGTTTGTCCAGCCCAAGATTTCGTTTGTCCAGCCTCGTGAACCGAATTATTTATAAATATCGCGAAAAATGAAGGATACTTTTGAAGCGACCTCGTATAAGTTCGATTTTTTATTCATTAAACGATGAAATTATTTGTTCAACGACGCAGTTTGGTCCTGTGGATGTAGAAGACGTTTGTCCAGCCCAAGATTTCGTTTGTCCAGCCTCGTGAATCGAATTATTTATCAAAATCGCGAAAAATGAAGGATACTATTGAAGCGACCGCGAATAAGTTCGATTTTTTATTAATTAAGCGGTGGAATTATTTGTCCACCGACGGATTTCGATAGCGTAGATGTAGAAGACGTTTGACCAGCCCACGATTCCGTTTGTCCACCCTCCAGAATTGAATAATTAATAAAAATCTCGAAAAAGAAGCGTCCTGGTGAAGTGATCGCGAATAAGTTCGATTTTTTCCTAATTAAACGGTGGAATCATTTGTCCACCGACGGATTTCGATAGCGCAGATGCAGAAGACGTTTGCCCAGCCCAAGATTTCGTTTGTCCAGCCTCGTGAACCGAAATATTTGTAAATATCGCGAAAAATGAAGGATACTTTTGAAGCGACCTCGTATAAGTTCGATTTTTTATTCATTAAGCGATGAAATTATTTTTTCAACGACGCAGTTTGGACCTCTGGATGTAGAAGACGTTTGTCCATCCCAAGATTTCGTTTGTCCAGCCCCGTGAACCGCATTATTTATAAAAATCTCGAAAAATGAATAATACTTTTGAAGCGACCGCGTATAAGTTCGATTTTTAATTCATTAAACGATGAAATTATTTGTCCAACGACGCCGTTTGGTCCTGTGGATGTAGAAGACGTTTGTCCAGCCCAAGATTTCGTTTGTCCAGCCTCGTGAACCGAATTATTTATAAAAATCGCGAAAAATGAAGGATACTTTTGAAGCGGCCTCGTATAAGTTCGATTTTTGATTAATTAAACGGTGGAATCATTTGTCCACCGACGGATTTCGATAGCGCAGATGTAGAAGACGTTTGTCCAGCCCATGATTTCGTTTGTCCAGCCTCGTGAACCGAATTATTTATAAATATCGCGAAAAATGAAGGATACTTTTGAAGCGACCTCGTATAAGTTCGATTTTTTATTCATTAAGCGATGAAATTATTTGTTCAACGACGCAGTTTGGTCCTGTGGATGTAGAAGACGTTTGTCCAGCCCAAGATTTCGTTTGTCCAGCCTCGTGAACCGAATTATTTATAAATATCGCGAAAAATGAAGGATACTTTTGAAGCGACCTCGTATAAGTTCGATTTTTTATTCATTAAGCGATGAAATTATTTGTTCAACGACGCAGTTTGGACCTCTGGATGTAGAAGACGTTTGTCCATCCCAAGATTTCGTTTGTCCAGCCCCGTGAACCGCATTATTTATAAAAATCTCGAAAAATGAATAATACTTTTGAAGCGACCGCGTATAAGTTCGATTTTTAATTCATTAAACGATGAAATTATTTGTCCAACGACGCCGTTTGGTCCTGTGGATGTAGAAGACGTTTGTCCAGCCCAAGATTTCGTTTGTCCAGCCTCGTGAACCGAATTATTTATAAAAATCGCGAAAAATGAAGGATACTTTTGAAGCGGCCTCGTATAAGTTCGATTTTTGATTAATTAAACGGTGGAATCATTTGTCCACCGACGGATTTCGATAGCGCAGATGTAGAAGACGTTTGTCCAGCCCATGATATCGCTTGTCCACCCTCCAGAATTGAATAATTAATAAAAAAATCTCGAAAAAGAAGCGTCTTGGTGAAGCGATCGCGAAAAAGTTCGATTTTTTCCTAATTAAACGGTGAAATCGTTTATCCAACGACGCCGTTTGGTAGTGAAGATGTAGAAGACGTTTGTACAGCCCAAGATTTCGTTTGTCCAGCCTCGTGAACCGAATTATTTATAAATATCGCGAAAAATGAAGGATACTTTTGAAGCGACCTCGTATAAGTTCGATTTTTTATTCATTAAGCGATGAAATTATTTGTTCAACGACGCAGTTTGGTCCTGTGGATGTAGAAGACGTTTGTCCAGCCCAAGATTTCGTTTGTCCAGCCTCGTGAACCGAATTATTTATAAAAATCGCGAAAAATGAAGGATACTTTTGAAGCGGCCTCGTATAAGTTCGATTTTTTATTAATTAAACGGTGGAATCATTTGTCCACCGACGGATTTCGATAGCGCAGATGTAGGAGACGTTTGTCCAGCCCATGATTTCGTTTGTCCAGCCTCGTGAACCGAATTATTTATAAATATCGCGAAAAATGAAGGATACTTTTGAAGCGACCTCGTATAAGTTCGATTTTTTATTAATTAAACGGTGGAATCATTTGTCCACCGACAGATTTCGATAGCGTAGATGTAGAAGACGTTTGTCCAGCCCATGATTTCATTTGTCCACCCTCCAGAATTGAATAATTAATAAAAATCTCGAAAAGAAGCGGCTTGGTGAAGCGATCGCGAAAAAGTTCGATTTTTTCCTAATTAAACGGTGGAATCGTTTGTCCAACGACGCCGTTTGGCAGTCAAGATGTAGAAGACGTTTGGCCAGCCCAAGATTTCGTTTGTCCAGCCTCGTGAACCGAATTATTTATAAAAATCGCGAAAAATGAAGAATACTTTTAAAGCGACCGCGTATAAGTTCGATTTTTTATTAATTAAACGATGAAATTATATGTCCAACGAAGCAGTTTGGTCGTGTGGATGTAGAAGACGTTTGTACAGCCCAGGATTTCGTTTGTCCAGCCTCGTGAACCGAATTATTTATAAAAATCGCGAAAAATGAAGGATACTTTTGAAGCGACCTCGTATAAGTTCGATTTTTTATTAATTAAACGGTGGAATCATTTGTCCACCGACGGATTTCGATAGCGCAGATGTAGAAGACGTTTGTCCAGCCCAAGATTTCGTTTGTCCAGCCTCGTGAATCGAATTATTTATAAATATCGCGAAAAATGAAGGATACTTTTGAAGCGACCTCGTATAAGTTCGATTTTTTATTAATTAAACGGTGGAATCATTTGTCCACCGACGGATTTCGATAGCGTAGATGTAGAAGACGTTTGTTCAGCCCATGATTTCGTTTGCCCACCCTCCAGAATTGAATAATTAATAAAAATCTCGAAAAAGAAGCGGCTTGTTGATGCTATCGCGAAAAAGTTCGATTTTTTCCTAATTAAACGGTGGAATCGTTTGTCCAACGACGCCGTTTGGTAGTGACGATGTAGAAGACGTTTGTCCAGTCCAAGATTTCGTTTGTCCAGTCTCGTGAACCGAATTATTTATAAATATCGCGAAAAAGAAGCGGCTTGGTGAAGCGATCGCGAAAAAGTTCGATTTTTTCCTAATTAAACGGTGGAATCGTTTGTCCAACGACGCCGTTTGGTAGTGACGATGTAGAAGACGTTTGTCCAGTCCAAGATTTCGTTTGTCCAGCCTCGTGAACCGAATTATTTATAAATATCGCGAAAAATGAAGGATACTTTTGAAGCGACCTCGTATAAGTTCGATTTTTTATTAATTAAACGGTGGAATCATTTGTCCACCGACGGATTTCGATAGCGTAGATGTAGAAGACGTTTGTCCAGCCCATGATTTCGTTTGCCCACCCTCCAGAATTGAATAATTAATAAAAATCTCGAAAAAGAAGGGTCTTGGTGAATCGATCGCGAAAAAGATCGATTTTTTCCTAATTAAACAGTGGAATCGTTTGTCCAACGATGCAGTTTGCTCGTGTGGATGGAGAAGACGTTCGTCCAGCCCAAGATTTCGTTTGTCTAGCCTCGTGAATCGAATTATTTATCAAAATCGCGAAAAATGAAGGATACTTTTGAAGCGACCGCGTATAAGTTCGATTTTTTCTAATTAAACGGTGGAATCGTTTGTCCAACGACGTCGTTTTGCAGTGAAGATGTAGAAGACGTTTGTCCAGCCCAAGATTTCGTTTGTCCAGCCTCGTGGACCGAATTATTTATAAAAATCGCGAAAAATGAAGGATACATTTGAAGCGAACGCGAATAAGTTCGATTTCTTCCTAATTAAACGATGAAGTTATTTGTCCAACGACGCAGTTTGGTCGTGCAGATGTAGAAGACGTTTGTCCAGTCCAAGATTTCGTTTGTCCAGCCCCGTGAACCGAATTATTTATAAAAATCGCGAAAAATGAAGGATACTTTTGAAGCGACGGCGTATAAGTTCGATTTTTTATTAATTAAACGATGAAATTATTTGACCAACGACGCAGTTTGGTAGTGAAGATGTAGAAGACGTTTGTCCAGCCCAAGATTTCGTTTCTCCAGCCTCGTGAATCGAATTATTTATAAAAATCGCGAAAAATGAAGGATACTTTTGCAGCGACCTCGTATAAGTTCGATTTTTTATTAATTAAGCGGTGGAATCATTTGTCCACCGACGCAGTTTGGTCGTGTGGATGTAGAAGACGTTCATCCAGCCCAAGATTTCGTTTGTCTAGCCTCGTGAATCGAATTATTTATCAAAATCTCGAAAAATGAAGGATACTTTTGAAACGACCGCGTATAAGTTCGATTTTTTCTTGATTAAACGGTGGAATCGTTTGTCCAGCCCAAGATTTCGTTTGTCCAGGCGCGTGAATCGAATTATTTATCAAAATCGCGAAAAATGAAGGATACTTTTGAAGCGACAGCGTATAAGTTCGATTTTTTATTCATTATACGATGAAATTATTTGTCCAACGACGCAGTTTGGTCCTGCGGATGTAGAAGATGTTTGTCCAGCCCAAGATTTCGTTTGTGCAGCCTCATGAATCGAATTATTTATCAAAATCGCGAAAAATGAAGGATACTTTTGAAGCGACCGCGTATAAGTTCGATTTTTTCTTAATTAAACGGTGAAATCGTTTTTCCACCGAAGGATTTCGATAGAGTAGATGTAGAAGACGTATGTCCAGCCCATGATTTCGTTTGTGCACCCTCCAGAATTGAATAATTAATAAAAAAAATCTCGAAAAAGAAGCGTCTTGGTGAAGCGATCGCGAAAAAGTTCAATTTTTTCCTAATTAAACGGTGGAATCGTTTGTCCAACGACGCCGTTTGGTAGTGAAGATGTAGGAGACGTTTGTCCAGCCCAAGATTTCGTTTGTCCAGCCTCGTGAACCGAATTATTTATAAATATCGCGAAAAATGAAGGATACTTTTGAAGCGACCTCGTATAAGTTCGTTTTTTTATTCATTAAACGATGAAATTATTTGTTCAACGACGCAGTTTGGTCCTGTGGATGTAGAAGACGTTTGTCCAGCCCAAGATTTCGTTTGTCCAGCCTCGTGAATCGAATTATTTATCAAAATCGCGAAAAATGAAGGATACTTTTGAAGCGACCGCGTATAAGTTCGATTTTTTATTAATTAAACGGTGGAATCATTTGTCCACCGACGGATTTCGATAGCGTAGATGTAGAAGACGTTTGTCCAACCGATGATTTCGTTTGTGCACCCTCCAGAATTGAATAATTAATAAAAAATCTCGAAAACGAAGCGTCTTGGTGAAGCGATCGCGAAAAACTTTGATTTTTTCCTAATTAAACGGTGGAATCGTTTGTCCAACGACGCCGTTTGGTAGTGAAGATGTAGAAGACGTTTGTCCAGCCCAAGATTTCGTTTGTCCAGCCTCGTGAATCGAATTATTTTTCAAAATCGCGAAAAATGAAGGATACTTTTGAAGCGACCGCGTATAAGTTCGATTTTTTATTCATTAAGCGATGAAATTATTTTTTCAACGACGCAGTTTGGACCTCTGGATGTAGAAGACGTTTGTCCATCCCAAGATTTCGTTTGTCCAGCCCCGTGAACCGCATTATTTATAAAAATCTCGAAAAATGAATAATACTTTTGAAGCGACCGCGTATAAGTTCGATTTTTAATTCATTAAACGATGAAATTATTTGTCCAACGACGCCGTTTGGTCCTGTGGATGTAGAAGACGTTTGTCCAGCCCAAGATTTCGTTTGTCCAGCCTCGTGAACCGAATTATTTATAAAAATCGCGAAAAATGAAGGATACTTTTGAAGCGGCCTCGTATAAGTTCGATTTTTGATTAATTAAACGGTGGAATCATTTGTCCACCGACGGATTTCGATAGCGCAGATGTAGAAGACGTTTGTCCAGCCCATGATTTCGTTTGTCCAGCCTCGTGAACCGAATTATTTATAAATATCGCGAAAAATGAAGGATACTTTTGAAGCGACCTCGTATAAGTTCGATTTTTTATTCATTAAGCGATGAAATTATTTGTTCAACGACGCAGTTTGGTCCTGTGGATGTAGAAGACGTTTGTCCAGCCCAAGATTTCGTTTGTCCAGCCTCGTGAACCGAATTATTTATAAAAATCGCGAAAAATGAAGGATACTTTTGAAGCGGCCTCGTATAAGTTCGATTTTTTATTAATTAAACGGTGGAATCATTTGTCCACCGACGGATTTCGATAGCGCAGATGTAGAAGACGTTTGTCCAGCCCATGATTTCGTTTGTCCAGCCTCGTGAACCGAATTATTTATAAATATCGCGAAAAATGAAGGATACTTTTGAAGCGACCACGTATAAGTTCGATTTTTTCTTAATTAAACGGTGGAATCGTTTGTCCACCGATGGATTTCGATAGCGTATATGTAGAAGACGTTTGTCCAGCCCATGATATCGCTTGTCCACCCTCCAGAATTGAATAATTAATAAAAAAATCTCGAAAAAGAAGCGTCTTGGTGAAGCGATCGCGAAAAAGTTCGATTTTTTCCTAATTAAACGGTGAAATCGTTTATCCAACGACGCCGTTTGGTAGTGAAGATGTAGAAGACGTTTGTACAGCCCAAGATTTCGTTTGTCCAGCCTCGTGAACCGAATTATTTATAAATATCGCGAAAAATGAAGGATACTTTTGAAGCGACCTCGTATAAGTTCGATTTTTTATTCATTAAGCGATGAAATTATTTGTTCAACGACGCAGTTTGGTCCTGTGGATGTAGAAGACGTTTGTCCAGCCCAAGATTTCGTTTGTCCAGCCTCGTGAACCGAATTATTTATAAAAATCGCGAAAAATGAAGGATACTTTTGAAGCGGCCTCGTATAAGTTCGATTTTTTATTAATTAAACGGTGGAATCATTTGTCCACCGACGGATTTCGATAGCGCAGATGTAGGAGACGTTTGTCCAGCCCATGATTTCGTTTGTCCAGCCTCGTGAACCGAATTATTTATAAATATCGCGAAAAATGAAGGATACTTTTGAAGCGACCTCGTATAAGTTCGATTTTTTATTAATTAAACGGTGGAATCATTTGTCCACCGACAGATTTCGATAGCGTAGATGTAGAAGACGTTTGTCCAGCCCATGATTTCATTTGTCCACCCTCCAGAATTGAATAATTAATAAAAATCTCGAAAAGAAGCGGCTTGGTGAAGCGATCGCGAAAAAGTTCGATTTTTTCCTAATTAAACGGTGGAATCGTTTGTCCAACGACGCCGTTTGGCAGTCAAGATGTAGAAGACGTTTGTCCAGCCCATGATTTCGTTTGTCCAGCCTCGTGAACCGAATTATTTATAAAAATCGCGAAAAATGAAGAATACTTTTGAAGCGACCGCGTATAAGTTCGATTTTTTATTAATTAAACGATGAAATTATATGTCCAACGAAGCAGTTTGGTCGTGTGGATGTAGAAGACGTTTGTACAGCCCAGGATTTCGTTTGTCCAGCCTCGTGAACCGAATTATTTATAAAAATCGCGAAAAATGAAGGATACTTTTGAAGCGACCTCGTATAAGTTCGATTTTTTATTAATTAAACGGTGGAATCATTTGTCCACCGACGGATTTCGATAGCGCAGATGTAGCAGACGTTTGTCCAGCCCAAGATTTCGTTTGTCCAGCCTCGTGAATCGAATTATTTATAAATATCGCGAAAAATGAAGGATACTTTTGAAGCGACCTCGTATAAGTTCGATTTTTTATTAATTAAACGGTGGAATCATTTGTCCACCGACGGATTTCGATAGCGTAGATGTAGAAGACGTTTGTCCAGCCCATGATTTCGTTTGCCCACCCTCCAGAATTGAATAATTAATAAAAATCTCGAAAAAGAAGCGGCTTGTTGATGCTATCGCGAAAAAGTTCGATTTTTTCCTAATTAAACGGTGGAATCGTTTGTCCAACGACGCCGTTTGGTAGTGACGATGTAGAAGACGTTTGTCCAGTCCAAGATTTCGTTTGTCCAGTCTCGTGAACCGAATTATTTATAAATATCGCGAAAAAGAAGCGGCTTGGTGAAGCGATCGCGAAAAAGTTCGATTTTTTCCTAATTAAACGGTGGAATCGTTTGTCCAACGACGCCGTTTGGTAGTGACGATGTAGAAGACGTTTGTCCAGTCCAAGATTTCGTTTGTCCAGCCTCGTGAACCGAATTATTTATAAATATCGCGAAAAATGAAGGATACTTTTGAAGCGACCTCGTATAAGTTCGATTTTTTATTAATTAAACGGTGGAATCATTTGTCCACCGACGGATTTCGATAGCGTAGATGTAGAAGACGTTTGTCCAGCCCATGATTTCGTTTGCCCACCCTCCAGAATTGAATAATTAATAAAAATCTCGAAAAAGAAGCGTCTTGGTGAATCGATCGCGAAAAAGATCGATTTTTTCCTAATTAAACGGTGGAATCGTTTGTTCAACGATGCAGTTTGCTCGTGTGGATGGAGAAGACGTTCGTCCAGCCCAAGATTTCGTTTGTCTAGCCTCGTGAAACGAATTATTTATCAAAATCGCGAAAAATGAAGGATACTTTTGAAGCGACCGCGTATAAGTTCGATTTTTTCTAATTAAACGGTGGAATCGTTTGTCCAACGACGTCGTTTGGCAGTGAAGATGTAGAAGACGTTCGTCCAGCCCAAGATTTCGTTTGTCCAGCCTCGTGGACCGAATTATTTATAAAAATCGCGAAAAATGAAGGATACATTTGAAGCGAACGCGAATAAGTTCGATTTCTTCCTAATTAAACGATGAAGTTATTTGTCCAACGACGCAGTTTGGTCGTGCAGATGTAGAAGACGTTTGTCCAGTCCAAGATTTCGTTTGTCCAGCCCCGTGAACCGAATTATTTATAAAAATCGCGAAAAATGAAGGATACTTTTGAAGCGACGGCGTATAAGTTCGATTTTTTATTAATTAAACGATGAAATTATTTGACCAACGACGCAGTTTGGTAGTGAAGATGTAGAAGACGTTTGTCCAGCCCAAGATTTCGTTTCTCCAGCCTCGTGAATCGAATTATTTATAAAAATCGCGAAAAATGAAGGATACTTTTGCAGCGACCTCGTATAAGTTCGATTTTTTATTAATTAAGCGGTGGAATCATTTGTCCACCGACGCAGTTTGGTCGTGTGGATGTAGAAGACGTTCGTCCAGCCCAAGATTTCGTTTGTCTAGCCTCGTGAATCGAATTATTTATCAAAATCTCGAAAAATGAAGGATACTTTTGAAGCGACAGCGTATAAGTTCGATTTTTTATTCATTATACGATGAAATTATTTGTCCAACGACGCAGTTTGGTCCTGCGGATGTAGAAGATGTTTGTCCAGCCCAAGATTTCGTTTGTGCAGCCTCATGAATCGAATTATTTATCAAAATCGCGAAAAATGAAGGATACTTTTGAAGCGACCGCGTATAAGTTCGATTTTTTCTTAATTAAACGGTGAAATCGTTTGTCCACCGAAGGATTTCGATAGAGTAGATGTAGAAGACGTATGTCCAGCCCATGATTTCGTTTGTGCACCCTCCAGAATTGAATAATTAATAAAAAAAATCTCGAAAAAGAAGCGTCTTGGTGAAGCGATCGCGAAAAAGTTCGATTTTTTCCTAATTAAACGGTGGAATCGTTTGTCCAACGACGCCGTTTGGTAGTGAAGATGTAGAAGACGTTTGTCCAGCCCAAGATTTCGTTTGTCCAGCCTCGTGAACCGAATTATTTATAAATATCGCGAAAAATGAAGGATACTTTTGAAGCGACCTCGTATAAGTTCGTTTTTTTATTCATTAAACGATGAAATTATTTGTTCAACGACGCAGTTTGGTCCTGTGGATGTAGAAGACGTTTGTCCAGCCCAAGATTTCGTTTGTCCAGCCTCGTGAATCGAATTATTTATCAAAATCGCGAAAAATGAAGGATACTTTTGAAGCGACCGCGTATAAGTTCGATTTTTTATTAATTAAACGGTGGAATCATTTGTCCACCGACGGATTTCGATAGCGTAGATGTAGAAGACGTTTGTCCAACCGATGATTTCGTTTGTCCACCCTCCAGAATTGAATAATTAATAAAAAATCTCGAAAACGAAGCGTCTTGGTGAAGCGATCGCGAAAAACTTTGATTTTTTCCTAATTAAACGGTGGAATCGTTTGTCCAACGACGCCGTTTGGTAGTGAAGATGTAGAAGACGTTTGTCCAGCCCAAGATTTCGTTTGTCCAGCCTCGTGAATCGAATTATTTTTCAAAATCGCGAAAAATGAAGGATACTTTTGAAGCGACCGCGTATAAGTTCGATTTTTTCTTAATTAAACGGTGGAATCGTTTGTCCACCGACGGATTTCGATAGCGTATATGTAGAAGACGTTTGTCCAGCCCATGATTTCGTTTGTCCACCCTCCAGAATTGAATAATTAATAAAAAAATCTCGAAAAAGAAGCGTCTTGGTGAAGCGATCGCGAAAAAGTTCGATTTTTTCCTAATTAAACGGAGGAATCGTTTATCCAACGACGCCGTTTGGTAGTGAAGATGTAGAAGACGTTTGTCCAGCCCAAGATTTCGTTTGTCCAGCCTCGTGAACCGAATTATTTATAAATATTGCGAAAAATGAAGGATACTTTTGAAGCGACCGCGTATAAGTTCGATTTTTTATTCATTAAACGATGAAATTATTTGTCAAACGACGCAGTTTGGTCCTGTGGATGTGGAAGACATTTGTCCAGCCCAAGATTTCGTTTGTCCAGCCTCGTGAATCGAATTATTTATCAAAATCGCGAAAAATGAAGGATACTTTTGAAGCGACCACGTATATGTCCGATTTTTTCTTAATTAAACGGTGGAATCGTTTGTCCACCGACAGATTTCGATAGCGTATATGTAGAAGACGTTTGTCCAGCCCATGATATCGTTTGTCCACCCTCCAGAATGGAATAATTAATAAAAATCTCGAAAAAGAAGCGGCTTGGTGAAGCGATCGCGAAAAAGTTCGATTTTTTCCTAATTAAACGGTGGAATCGTTTGTCCAACGACGCCGTTTGGTAGTGAAGATGTAGAAGACGTTTGTCCAGCCCAAGATTTCGTTTGCTCAGCCTCGTGAACCGAATTATTTATCAAAATCGCGAAAAATGAAGGATACTTTTGAAGCGACCGCGTATAAGTTCGATTTTTTCTTGATTAAACGGTGGAATCGTTTGTCCACCGACGGATTTCGATAGCGTAGATGTAGAAGACGTTTGTCCAGCCCAAGATTTCGTTTGTCTAGCCTCGTGAATCGAATTATTTATCAAAATCTCGAAAAATGAAGGATACTTTTGAAGCGACAGCGTATAAGTTCGATTTTTTATTCATTATACGATGAAATTATTTGTCCAACGACGCAGTTTGGTCCTGCGGATGTAGAAGATGTTTGTCCAGCCCAAGATTTCGTTTGTGCAGCCTCATGAATCGAATTATTTATCAAAATCGCGAAAAATGAAGGATACTTTTGAAGCGACCGCGTATAAGTTCGATTTTTTCTTAATTAAACGGTGAAATCGTTTGTCCACCGAAGGATTTCGATAGAGTAGATGTAGAAGACGTATGTCCAGCCCATGATTTCGTTTGTGCACCCTCCAGAATTGAATAATTAATAAAAAAAATCTCGAAAAAGAAGCGTCTTGGTGAAGCGATCGCGAAAAAGTTCGATTTTTTCCTAATTAAACGGTGGAATCGTTTGTCCAACGACGCCGTTTGGTAGTGAAGATGTAGAAGACGTTTGTCCAGCCCAAGATTTCGTTTGACCAGCCTCGTGAACCGAATTATTTATAAATATCGCGAAAAATGAAGGATACTTTTGAAGCGACCTCGTATAAGTTCGTTTTTTTATTCATTAAACGATGAAATTATTTGTTCAACGACGCAGTTTGGTCCTGTGGATGTAGAAGACGTTTGTCCAGCCCAAGATTTCGTTTGTCCAGCCTCGTGAATCGAATTATTTATCAAAATCGCGAAAAATGAAGGATACTTTTGAAGCGACCGCGTATAAGTTCGATTTTTTATTAATTAAACGGTGGAATCATTTGTCCACCGACGGATTTCGATAGCGTAGATGTAGAAGACGTTTGTCCAACCGATGATTTCGTTTGTGCACCCTCCAGAATTGAATAATTAATAAAAAATCTCGAAAACGAAGCGTCTTGGTGAAGCGATCGCGAAAAACTTTGATTTTTTCCTAATTAAACGGTGGAATCGTTTGTCCAACGACGCCGTTTGGTAGTGAAGATGTAGAAGACGTTTGTCCAGCCCAAGATTTCGTTTGTCCAGCCTCGTGAATCGAATTATTTTTCAAAATCGCGAAAAATGAAGGATACTTTTGAAGCGACCGCGTATAAGTTCGATTTTTTCTTAATTAAACGGTGGAATCGTTTGTCCACCGACGGATTTCGATAGCGTATATGTAGAAGACGTTTGTCCAGCCCATGATTTCGTTTGTCCACCCTCCAGAATTGAATAATTAATAAAAAAATCTCGAAAAAGAAGCGTCTTGGTGAAGCGATCGCGAAAAAGTTCGATTTTTTCCTAATTAAACGGAGGAATCGTTTATCCAACGACGCCGTTTGGTAGTGAAGATGTAGAAGACGTTTGTCCAGCCCAAGATTTCGTTTGTCCAGCCTCGTGAACCGAATTATTTATAAATATTGCGAAAAATGAAGGATACTTTTGAAGCGACCGCGTATAAGTTCGATTTTTTATTCATTAAACGATGAAATTATTTGTCAAACGACGCAGTTTGGTCCTGTGGATGTGGAAGACATTTGTCCAGCCCAAGATTTCGTTTGTCCAGCCTCGTGAATCGAATTATTTATCAAAATCGCGAAAAATGAAGGATACTTTTGAAGCGACCACGTATATGTCCGATTTTTTCTTAATTAAACGGTGGAATCGTTTGTCCACCGACAGATTTCGATAGCGTATATGTAGAAGACGTTTGTCCAGCCCATGATATCGTTTGTCCACCCTCCAGAATGGAATAATTAATAAAAATCTCGAAAAAGAAGCGGCTTGGTGAAGCGATCGCGAAAAAGTTCGATTTTTTCCTAATTAAACGGTGGAATCGTTTGTCCAACGACGCCGTTTGGTAGTGAAGATGTAGAAGACGTTTGTCCAGCCCAAGATTTCGTTTGCTCAGCCTCGTGAACCGAATTATTTATCAAAATCGCGAAAAATGAAGGATACTTTTGAAGCGACCGCGTATAAGTTCGATTTTTTCTTGATTAAACGGTGGAATCGTTTGTCCACCGACGGATTTCGATAGCGTAGATGTAGAAGACGTTTGTCCAGCCCAAGATTTCGTTTGTCCAGCCGCGTGAATCGAATTATTTATCAAAATCGCGAAAAATGAAGGATACTTTTGAAGCGACCGCGTATAAGTTCGATTTTTTATTCATTATACGATGAAATTATTTGTCCAACGACGCAGTTTGGTCCTGTGGATGTAGAAGACGTTTGTCCAGCCCAAGATTTCGTTTGTCAGTAGTAGGGCTAGGCGTTTTCTAACCCATGTCCTCTGAGGGGGGCGCGGGGGCGGGTGGAAGTGAGGGCGCGCGGGGGAGTGCGGTGGGGGGAACTTTAGGCGCGCGGACAGCGCGGAGTGGAAGACTGGTTGCGCGCGCACGAGCCGCGGAGTGGGGGAAGCCGTAATCGTGGAGGGGATCAGTCCAGGCCAAGCGGCCGCGGAGACCTCTCCAGACCTGCCCCGCCGTCAGAAATTTTTTCAGAGGGGGAATGACCTGCAGCCGAAATTTTTTCATACCTAACCGAGGGAGTGAACGACCTTGGCCCACCCCGAAAATTTTTTCACCCTTGGCCCACACCGATCTAGCGAACCGCCAAGCGCAGAGAAATAATAATTTTTATCAGAAATTGTTTCGAGCGACGTTTTACAAATCGCATATTCCGGGAGGGAAAGAGACGGCACTACATAGTTGTAAAGCTAAATCCTGAGAGAGGGAAAGAGACAGCACAATCGCATGCATTCTAAAGCTAACAGTATTTCAAAATGTTTTTCAATCTTAACGTCGCAGCGTATCGCGAGTAATTTGACTCCCCTGGAGCAGCCGTGCGGGATGACATCATTTTCGCGGCTCGAGTCACAGAATTATGCGGTGTCAGGAGAAATAATACTTTTGGGAATGTCGAATCTTAGAATTGAGGAGAGAAGGAGGGTAAATAAAATGGAGAAATAATATAAGTTTAAGAAATTTATTTTAATATTAAAGCATGTAAAATAGAATATAAATATAAATATAATACAATATAAATATAAAAAGAATAAAATAAAATATAAATATAAATATAAATATAATAAAATATAAATATAAATATAAATATAAATACAAATATAATAATAAAAAAGAATAAAAATAATAAAATAAAAGAATAAAAGAATATAATAAAAAAAGAATAAAGAATAAAATAAAATAAAATAAACTAAAATACAAATAAGAAAAAAACTTAAAACTATTGGGGAGGCGATGGTTGCGACGGTGAAATGAACAGCCGCCGCCGTCGCCGAGCTCCTCCAGGATATGGCCGCAGCCGCGCGGCCCCATACAGCGGCTCGTGCCGCATCCGCAGGTCCAGCTGTGGTATGTCATAGAACAAAGACACAAATATCGATATAACACAGATACATTAAATCCAATAAACATCGAATGTCAAACAACACCAAAGTATTACATGTTGAGCTGGCGACGGCGGCGACAGCGGCGGCGGCGAAGGCGACGGCGGCGGCGAAGGCGACGGCGACGGCGAAGGCGACGGCTCCGGCTGCGGCTCCGGCTGCGGCGACGGTTGGGGCGACCAAATGGGGCCGCCCCAATCGGGGGACCACTGCGGTGATTCTGGCGGAGATTTCTAGAACACAGAAACCCGCGATATAATATTTATGACCGCGGGATCGAACACGATTTCACCGGTTACACGTGATAAATGTAAAAAAATATATTGTGTACATACCTCAGGGCCGCACTCTGGCGCGATTCGCGTTATTCCCATTGCACAAAAGTTTCTCACAAAAAATCAGACTGCTGTGTTCAAAGCTTTGAAGACAACTGGTCTCGCTGCATCTCCAAACTCCCGCACGTAGATCCATGCCCAAAGTTGCATAGCTTTGCAAAGTAAGATACCATTGTTCTCCACCTGCATTTTCGCTGACCATCCTCTCCTTCAATGCATCTTCTTCGAATTATTCACTGACAACCCTCTCCTTTTTCTTCTTCGCACTCATCTTCTCCCTCTTCTTCTTTGGACACATCATTCGACCATACCACTCTGAACGTGTATCAAACATCAATCGAACCACTTTGATCACGTACCGAACATCAATCGAACCACTTTCAACGTCTATCGAACGTGTATGGTACAACTTTCAACGTCTAACGAACCACTTTGATCACGTACCGAACATCAATCGAACCACTTTCAACGTCAATCGAACGTGTATCGTACCACTCTGGACGTGTATCGAACGTGTATCGAACGTGTATCGAACGTCAATCGAACGTGTATCGAACGTCAATCGAACGTGTATCGTACCACTCTGGACGTGTATCGAACGTGTATCGAACGTGTATCGAACGTGTATCGAACGTCTATCGAACCACTGTGATCGCGCATGGTACCACTCTGATCGCGCATGGTACCACTTCTACATAATAATTAAAACCATCATCTTAATCTAGCGTACATCACATGCAGGAGGTTGAGGATGGGTGGAGAAAAAAACATTTATGCATTAAAAATTGATTATATTTATTTATACATTTCTCTCTGGTGTTTAGACCACCAGTTGAATATTTTAAATACATTTTGCAATGCACAGTGCTTTGCGTGTCTGCCACATCGCAGAGTATTAACTACATTTAGCTTATTTAGAGATATGATATCCTCGTAGTCAATGTCCAGTGTCTCGATGATCACGTCCGCTCTCGTATTTTCATCGAGGAAGTCCGCAAGCCAGTCGCGTTTCTGCAAACCTTTAACGTATACGATATGGGATGTGTCATCTTCTTCATCGATCGCATCAGAAACAGCTATCGTAATTAGCTGTTTAGCCATACTGTATGGAACGTCTCCATCTTCCCACCGCAGCCCATGATGTTTTGCCACCAACCACCGAATGCTTGATTTGTCAGACTTCGTAAGAAGATATTGGGGCATCGAACTCCCAAAAATATAGTGCGAGAGAATTGTTCCCTTTCGCAGGACAGCCACTTCCTTGACAACAAATCTTCCATCAACGATGAACCCTTGCAGGTCAACAAATGTCGGTATGGCCATTATCGGTACAATTTAGAGGTCCGTTCGCTTCCAAAATAGGCGGGAGAATGCGATCTTTCTCGTAAAGCATCGCGATTTTCACGATGAAATTTTGGCACAGGAGAGGGCGAGCAAGTAGCGCGGCAATTTAAACGATTTTTCGCACCATGTTTGTCAGCGGATTGTATTCAACCGACCGATCATACAGAAGCAGACAGTAGGCTGTAGTATTTGCAGGCACATTCTCTCTACATTCGAATTCTATGCGCACGTCCACGGAACCATTCTTGATCGACTCATTTTGTCGCGAGCAATCAATTACGACGAGGGGGCCAAATTGTAAAAATTCGGCCACGGTGAATAATGCCTCGCTGCAACTATATCCATAATACGATTTACGGAATTGCGTATACATATGAAACAAGATGGCGTGCCTATTTTTGTCAAAGTCCAAGTTCAAATCATCGTACGGGTAAAATTCCGAGTTGAGAAAAAGTTTTAGATTGATCAGTTTGCAGTTGTCGAGCTCAGTAACATCTTCGCTCATCACATTCTTTCGATTAGTCTGTAGACCAAAGATAACGCATCGCGGCTTCTCCAGCTGCGCAGATGCCTTCACGGCCCACGAATGCTTGGTCGTGCTCTGCAAGAGAGGATACTCGTACAAATCCCACGATTGAAAACAAATGCTAAGGTTTTGTCCACTTTCCAAAGTATGTAGCAACGATAGCTTATTAACGTCGTTCAGCGTTGCATGAGGCATCCGCCATTGCACTTTATGTAATTCAATTTCTGGTTCCAACATCGGCGATCCTATTAGAGAATTGTTGTCGTTGCGCGATCGTATTAAAATTAATTCGTGACGCGCATTAATAATCACGCGTTCGTAGCCCTCGCAAAATCCCAGCCAATATTTGAGCGGGATGCAAAAATTGAAATGATTTTTAAATATTGGCCCATTACGCCGTCTCAAGCCCCATCCTGCATTCTCCAAATTTTTGTCTTCGCCAGATGTCAGCGATACATAGTTTTTAAGCGTGCTAGTTATTCCAACGTTTCTGTTGCGGTCAATCTCCACGCCATTCAGCTCGTATCGAATCTCGTCAAATAAGAACGCCACGCAATTATTCCCCAACGTCACCGTTAATGCATCATTTGGCTTATTTATCGTCAATTTCCCCTCCACGTAGAGAAAACTTTCACACGGCAATGTGTATAAATCCTGATGCTGTATAGGTATTCTTATCTCATCGCTGTATCCAAACGTCGTGTTGACGTACGGGTTGTATGTGTGAGTCTGGAGCTTGACGATGCGATCATCAAACGTCGGCCTCCCTCCAATGCTTAGAATGTCAACCATTTTTTCAACTTAAACGCGCACAATGAATCCCAGTGATTTCAAAAATGCAATGTTCGCAGCACTGAGCCTCTTCGTTTTAGCGTGATCACAGCTGTTGCGGTTGTTGTTGTTGTTGTTGTTGTTGTTGTTGTTGTTGTTGTTGTTGTTGTTGTTGTTGTTGTTGTTGCAAACAATTTCGCTCGGATGAACCGGGTTTCTGATGTCGTTCAACACAAGCATCTCTTTCGTTCGCACCACGCGTATTATCGTCGTCGCCGCCGCACGTGTAGTCTGATGGTAATCTCTTCACCTCGAAAATCGAGCAATCGTCCGTCTTGATCCACAACGCGAATCGTTAGATCCGTAATGACCCGTGCGGTGATCGGAAGGTAAATGATCTGTGCGGGCGTTTCCGATATCTTATATCCTGGTGGAACCCTCGGAGAAAATTCATGTATCGTATGTACGTGCTTCCCATTGTTGTACGCACCAGCGGTCACGCTACATTCTACGCGAATAATGTTTACGTTCATGATATTAATTGGATCGTCCGATTCGTGCCACCATCCAGGTTCTAATACTCGATTCGTCGAGAATCCCAGTAGCGATCCAATGTTATTGGACTTTGTAAAGTCTACGGCGAACGAGCAGTATAGCTCGCTTTTCATGGTGTTATTGTTGGACCGCAACACTATTGGATACTTGTCGTCATCATTGCCACCGAGATTTTGAGGATACCGCTCGAGTAATCGCTGTGTCAAATACTTGGCAATAGCATCTAGTTCGTAGAACCCGTGGGGAATCGCAATGTATTCACGAGTGATGTTGTTGTTGGTGTCATAGTTTACGGCGAAGTAGAATTTATCGTTGCTCGAGTCGATGTTCGGTATCGTATGATAAGTTTCAAAGGTTGTTAGACCAAGCTCGTAATCATCGTTGCTCAAATCTATGGGTGGAAAGTAGCTTACCGCGAGGGTGCTACTCTTGCCGGTTAGAGTGAATGTTTACGACATATTCCGAGCTGTACTGCTCGACTAATACTGAATCAGAGTGGCGGGAAGTCAATCCTTAAATTTGGTGCCGATCGTCTGTAGAAAGCGTAGACACAGTTGTCCACAGTTGCTCTGATTGTACTGCTGATAAGACGTTCTATTGTATTCAATCTTCACAGCATCTTTATCCAGATATTGCACCAATTCCTTGGGCGGTCGAAGATTTTCAAAGCTGTCGAAATATACAGCTCGACACCCTCTCTTCGCATACGCCACCCAATGAGTCCCCGACCCCTCGACGTTATCCAAATTTACGATGCCGCTCTCGTTTCGTCGTACTCCTCCGGCAGGTAGCGCATTACGCATAAAAACACCCCTAAAAAATGGAATACACATACGTTTTGCCAACTCCGCCAATTGCACATCTGTAGTTACGCCCACAGGCATTTTTATTTTCTTTTCGGCGTTTTTTTTTTTTCGTTTCGATATTCCCTGTCCGCGCTTGTATGGCGCGAGATAAAGTCCGCGACCTTCCATGGAGCGATTATGACGCTGCATTTCCTGCAGCTGATGTTGCGCCGCCTTATTATCGTTTACGGCCTTGGCGATCCCCGCCGCTCCACCAGCTAGTGATCCGAGAACACCTAGCAGCGAGAGAAGTGGTAATATACCACCCCGTTTTGCCACCGGAAGAATCCGCTTTTGCGGTGCTCTCTTTGCAGTCCTTTTGCGAGTTTTCATCCCCATTCCGATTTTTGTCTTGGCCTTCATAGCTGCCCAAACAGCTGTAGCAGCACCTCTTTCGCCCAGAGTCGAGTCTCGCGCAACGATGCGTTTTCGCGCTTTGTCAGCAAGTACGTTATCTGCCGCGTGCCTTTCGCTGAGAACGTTGCTGCGCGAATACGCTATATCGTGTTCACGACACGCTGCGTCCAACGGATTGATACATTGATCGCCTCTAGCCAATCGTTTTGCCAGACGAGTTCCTGGACCACAAAACTGGTATCCCGGGATATGTAATTCGACAGGTAGCGCGTTTATCGCCCGATTTAACAAACCGCAACCTTTCCTTACTCTCGTCGGCGACATTCGCCACAGTTTTTAATCAGTGGTGCTGGACCGTCGATATGCATTCGCTGCCAAGGGCGATTATAATGTTCCAGACACCGACGATGCTGCCGAACCTCAGAATCGGCTTTTATATGCTCGGGAAGTCTGTTCCACAACTGATCAATGTGCTTGCCAAACTCGCGCAGTAGAATAATCTTTGGTATATATTTCAACTGCTCAGAGGTTAGGTCACGAATATCGCAATTATCCGACAGAACGAGAAGCATTTCGAATACTGAGCTGTTTTGCCTCGGCGCGGGCCTATAAATAGGGCGCGTCACCGCTTCGATGTATCAAAAATCATTTTCGCGGTTCGCAGCGAGGATGCGATTCGTGCGGCAACCTGCGACGATACGCGTGACAAATTTTGACGATAAATCGCAAATGATGTCCTCGAAAACAAGGCGCAGACATGGTAGCATGCTGCCAAACACCATACGCTGCCTTATTTGCGGTCCATCAAATTGTGGAAAGACCAACGTGCTGGTGAGCTTGTTGGAGAGTCCTCACGGCGTCCGCTTCGAGAACGTGTACGTGTATTCCAAATCGTTGCAACAGCCGAAATATCAGTATTTGGAGAATTTATTGACTCCGATAAATGAAATTGGCTACTTCACATTTTCGAATAACAGTGACGTCATCACACCGAGCGAATCGCTTCCGAATTCCATTTTTATCTTTGATGACGTGGCATGCGACAAGCAAGATACGATAAGGGAATACTTTGCAATGGGGCGCCACTCGAACGTTGACTGCTTCTATCTCTGTCAGACATATGCAAAGATTCCCAAACATCTTATACGCGACAATGCGAATCTGTTGATTCTGTTTAAGCAGGATGGCACCAACTTGAAACACGTGTACAACGATTATGTAAACACTGATATGTCTTACGAGGATTTCTGCGCTTTGTGTCGTAATTGTTGGCAGCTGAAATATGGTTTCGTGGTGATAGACAAGGATAGCGCGATGTCCAATGGACGTTACAGAAAGGGATTTAACGACTTTGCCGTACCGTGAGATGGTCAATCATTGTCAACACGTCGGTGGGAAAGCAACGTCTGCGGTGCAACAATGATCGATATCGATAGTCTGGAGATTAAGGATCGCGAGAGAATAGCGAAGGAAATTGCAAGAACCAGCGAAGCCATTCGCAAGAAACATCAGGCTTTGAAGACCGGCAAGATGGAGGAAGATATCGCGTTGGAGAGATACTTTAAACCTATTGTCGAACCCTTAAAACATATTGTGGAAAATACCGCAGCGGCAGAAGCTGAAATATCACCGCTGATGAGCACAAACGTTGAAGGGAATGAAACATTAACGCCGGAAAGAAAAATCCTGCCGAAATGGAGCATATCGCGTAAGAGAAAGAGGAAACCACGCACGTCATCGGAGTATTCACTCGTAACCTCTACACCAGTTCAATCGAAGCGAAAACGGCAGAATGTTGCATCAAACGAATCCCCGGTTCCTCCCCCGCCAATAAATACATTTCCCAGTGTACAATTGCTCACAACCAATGATGATGATGATGATGATGATGATGATGACGATGTTTTTGAAACTACTCCCGATGAGTCGTTTGCAGCATCTATTAGACAGCAACTTCAAACACCCGCGGGACAAGAAACGTTTCGCAGCCATTTGGGTCCCCTGGGACAAAAATATATGGACGCAATCATAAGTAGGGATAAAGAAACTGTCACAGACACTGTGTACGGCGTATACTTTGGCGATAGTAGAATGATGCTTGGGGATAAGGCGTTCGATATGGACAAGGCTGATAATATAATCATCGACGGTGTAAAATACAGAGGAACGCCCGGCCTTTACGAACTGATTTTCAAGAGAATTCCCGACGATGCTGTATATACCGATGCCGATAAACAAAAATACTAAAGTATACTGCTGGCGACGAATGCCTACAGACGTGGTCATTCTGCTCAAAATCCCATATTAGGAAACAAGGGATACAAGTACAAACATGTAATTGCACCGCTACTCCCTCGTGTATCAACCAATAAAGCAGGGAAAGGTCTAACGGCGCCGCGAGTCATGGTGGTAAATGATAACAAGATCGATTACATGCGCTGGGACGATCCCAACGAGCTTGTGGATCGATACCGTTTGCTGGAAGCGTCGCGTCAGGCGGGCAACAACTCGCACGACAATGAAATTCTGTCGATTGTGGAGGAACTCTACGAGGGAGGCTTCATTATAAATAAAACCGCGCACCGATGATGCGCACTGTATGCATCGAGATGCCGATCAACAAATTTGGAGTATCGCTCGAGAAGAGTGGCGCAGCTAGAATGGATTATTACAAATGGAACGGTTTGCTTCGAAATTATATGCGACACAACGCTCTTTGCGTGGCCGGTGCCGACTTTGATGCAAAATCACGCAAGATACGACGCGTAGCTCAACCGGTGGTCGATAGCGATGCCGTCAATAAACTATACGTGGAAAAGAGCATTAAACTTTTGAGAGAGCAGCAGGAAGAATTAGAGAAGAAGCTGATCATGTTTAAGAGAGAGATGCTGGCGCTGCAAAACAGCGTTCAAAAGATATCGCAGGCGTCGAATTCTATCCCGCAGCAGCGCTGCGAAGGAGAATCATGCGAGACGGTTGAACTTGTCAACGGACCGATTGGGGGCACATAATGCGCGTACACGATAATTATCGCATCATTCGTGTCAAAGACACCTCTGCGATCAAACATGCAGCCATCGTCGAAATCCAAGAGTAAAGAAAACCACGGTCACAAGAAGCGACAACTCGTCGAGGAATTGCATGCTCCAGCTCGAAGACATTTCCCGCGGAGGCGAGTCATAGTGCATGGATACGATGATCTGTGGCAAGCTGACGTTGAAGAAATGCGTCCATACTCGCGATTCAACCAAGGTCACCACTACATACTCACCGTCATCGATGTGCTGAGCAAGTATGCATGGGCGGTACCGCTCAAGACTAAAAGTGGTGCTGAGGTGGCTAAAGCGTTTGCAAAGATATTTAGAGATCGATATCCGAAAAATTTGCAAACCGATCAAGGAAAAGAATTTTACAACGCCGATGTGCAGAAACTCTTGACAAAGCATGACATTAATCATTATTCGACGTATTCGGTGATGAAGGCCTCTGTCGTAGAACGTTTCAATCGAACTTTGAAGAACAATATGTGGAAACTGTTTACGCTCAATGGAACCTACAGATGGACCGATGCGCTATCGCGTCTACTTGCAGAGTATAACGCGCGAAAACATAGAACCATCGGAATGCGTCCTTGCGATGTTACCTCAGTGATCGCCGATAAGCTGCTGGCCACCGTATACAGCAACGTAAAGATCGCTGCTCCGGCAAGATTCAAGTTGGGCGAGTTTGTGCGCGTGAGCAAATTTAAAACCATCTTCGATAAAGGCTACACGCCGAATTGGACAAGGGAGGTGTTCGAGATAGCCAAAGTACAGGCAACTAATCCCGCAACGTATCTGCTCCTCGATTCCTGTGGAAAACCTGTTGCCGGAGGATTCTATGAACACGAGCTGCAACGCGTCACCGATCCTGATGTGTATCTAGAGGAAAAAGTATTGCGTAGGAAGGGGGATAAGGTATACGTCAAGTGGCTCGGGTTTGATAAATCGCACAATTCTTGGATAAATAAAAATAATGTATTGTAACATAATAATACATGGTTCAATAAATACAATGATACATATACATGGTTCAATTTTATTTTTATGCATAATTCCACCATTTATAATGCTTTAATAAATATAATAATTTCTATACATGCGCGAAGAATTTTACAATGTTATATTATAATGTCCCCAGGGCAGAGTGTCGGTCGAATCGGGTACGATATATCGCTTGTCGTCGTGTGGGCTTAGAGCGATTTTCGATTCCGAAATGGTGTACACTTTGTGCAATTTCGACCGTATGCATGATTGTCTGCGAACCATTTCGATCTCCCTGTGCAAACACTGCGCGTAGTCGTCGAAAGTTATCGTCCTGGCTATGACGTTGGTCTTGACGCCTTTCGCCTTTTTCGTATCTTTTTTACCGTCTACGCGGAGTGCATACATTTTCGCTCTAAGACCTACGAATTCGGTCATTATCGCACCGTTATTTTCGTCCTTCATCAGCCCCGGAACCTTCTTATTTAAACGCGGCATATTATATGGATTGTCGATGGGATAATCGGATGTGTCAAATCTATCGATATTGTGTTTCATGGTCTCGTAGATATCTTCGCATTTAATGTGATAAATGAGACTGTCTGTGTCGGTGTATAGAATTTTACAATTTTGTCCGTGCAGGGGAGTCATGTGCTCGTGATGAAATTCATATAAACAAATTTTTGATATGTCCAGAATGCACATACCCACGTATATCGGTTTGTTGAATTTCACCTCAAGTTTTCGCAATTCAACGGCTATTAAATTTTCCGAAAAAACACTTCTGCTGTGGAAATTCGGTTTCGCGATCATCGCCTCCGCACCAAATCGCCCTTCCCAATGTGTTAAAAGTTTTACATCCACATGATTTCGCACATTTTCCATAGTTTTACCGAATACCGCATTGTTCATCAATTTGTATAAATTTTTTCAAAATCATTTGTCGCGCTTGTTCTAAACCGCGTATTGAGTTCGATGTAATCGCGGAGCCAGGGGGTCTGATCGAATTGAAGCACGCGGTGTATCTTTGTAATACGAAGACCGTGATGCGTGCACTGCTGCAGGTTGCGATAATGGATAACGTAACGCTGCTTATCGTATACCGTCGCGAGTAACTTGTCCTGTCTGCTGCCAGGTGGTTTGGCACGCGTCGGGCAGAATGGTAGATCGGCATGAGCGTCGTGCAGACGTTGTGGATATTCCAGATCTACCTCGAGAATGTATCCCGTGGGCGAATCGACAGCGATGGAAGACACATTAAAATTTGCAACATCTTCGACCCATTGAAATTTGGCGTATGGCAGGGGTTGACACATTGCCCATCCATACAAATTATTTACGTCAAAGTACATCAAGTACGATGACTGTTCCGTGGCGTCGTAAGATGACATGTACTTGTTATTTGCATGTGCGTATCTTCCGGAACATTGACTTAAACCACCGCGCATACCGCGTTCGACAAACATGACCATATCGACGTCTGTGAGCAATTCGAATGTAATTTTGGTATGTTTTAGCATGGCATCCCACGTGAAACCAGGTAAAGTATAATAATGTGTCGAATCTAATCCGTAACTCTTGATGCAACTTTCGCGAAAATTTTCAAAAATATCTGCCAATAGCAAGACATCTGTTTTCAAACACAAGTTGCTGTATTCGCCCAAGGTTCTAATGTCGAAACGCTGCCAGACAGTCTCGGCGTGCGCGTAATCGCGCTCGGACACTGTCTCGCCCGTTAACGAACTGTGGAATGACTCGCGCGGCGGTAAGCATGGGTCCTGTAGCTTGTTCGCGCAATCAAGGTATTCATACGGAAAGACACCCTTTCGCGTCAATAAATTGAAATCCTCGGTGGATAATGTTTCAAATTTGGATCGTAAAATTTTTAATTTATCTGTGCTAAGAATAGATGCTAATTTGTCGAGACTGGTATTGAGAAATTTGTACGAATCGATGAATCGCAATTTAATACAATTTCGCGACTCTGATTCAGTCGTATCTTCGATATTTTTTGTGAAGGAAATATATTTTTCTTTAGTTATGGGTAATACGTCAACGCTGCCTTCGAAAGCGGTAGCTATTTCCTCGATAATAAAATGTGAATCGTAGCCGGATAAATTATGAAAAACGATGGGGATGTAAAACGCATTTTTATAATTTAAATTGCACTCCGAATGTGTCGGGCCTCTAAACCGTCCGGATAGATGGCAATGATCGCGAACTCGTATATGGCTAGCCTCGAATGGCTCTTCGCAAATATGACAATCTGTTGCATTGCGAAATGTCGTCCACTGTTCGCAGGTTAAATCCAGCATGGGAACATTACTGGTTAGGACGGGTTTGGCAAAGTCTGCAAAATTTTTCAGTTCTTCGACGAACCATGAAACACAATCCGCGTCGCGGCGACATCGATACATCGATAGCGATGTATCGTACGAACAATGCATATAATAGCCGATACTATGCACCTTATGTTTCTGGTACGTGTGCAATTTGCGATCCTCTTCACCCCTCCGACTGTCCTCCGTTTTCTCGATGATGCACTCGAGATCTGCGTACACCACGAAAGGAAGTCGCTCCTTCCTGCAGTGGTTGTCGAAGCTGAGCAGATTGTTGCCTTCGCTGGGCAGCAGAATGGCACAGTCGTTCATCTTCCCACAGTCCAGCGAATCAATCTCCAACTTCTCCGCAGATCCAAAATAGTGCATACATCTGTGAAAACCCAAAATTTTTTTATTTAATTTGTTTCGCGGGACATTTCAACATTTCATAAGTTTATATACGTACCGATCACAGATGAATTTCTTTGCCTTCTTCTTACTCAATTGCGTGCTCACCAGCCGGGACAAGTCCTTGATCAGTACAAAATGCCCTACATCGCCGTGCTCTTGGTTCGGCGTGTAGAGCAGATTGACGTGCCGATCCCTCTTTTGGCTGGTGAGGCGCAGTGGGAAGACTGTTGGCCCTTTCTTCTCCTCGAAGCTGTACACGTTGACGGAGACGTTGTTCAGCCGCTCAAACTTCCCAATCTGCTCCAGAGACATTGGAAATTCAATGCCCTGGAGATTTAGTACTGAAGCATAGTCGGGGTATGAACTTGGACGATCGGCATGTCTGCCGGCGGGATGAAGAGCGGCGACCACTGCCCAAGCGAAACAGGCGTTGTCCGGGGATTGCACGATAATCGTCGCTTTCTTCAGCGATATTTCCCGCGGCAACTTGTAGTGACACCCCGCGCGCAGCGGATTGTACTTGTTGACATTGACGGTCAAATTCAGGATTCTCGTCAATGCCCATCCGCTGTCGCGTTCCTGGAACTCTTCCAGCGATGCCAGGGTTGGTTCGATGACGCATCGTTGGTACCACTCCTGCAGATCGGATGTACCGAAGAGTTCGCAGTTTCGGATATTGATGCTTTTACAAGCATGCTTGTCACCTGCCACAAATTCGCCGTTGAACACCGTGTTCACTTTGAGGTTTCGATGTTTCCTCAAAGGACCCTGCACATGCTCCAACACAATAGCTGTCGCATCCTGGAGGAAGTTGCGCGGTTCGATGTAATTCGAATTTAGCACGGCACCAGTTAATACGCGGCTATCGAACGCAGTGTCTATTTCGCGCCACAAAAGTCCCGTGCTCGAATGTCCGGCACCTTCGCGCACGAAACGTCCGCGCAACGAATATTTCAGCCCTTCGAGCTGCGCGATTCGAGCAACCAGCGATTGTCGAACACCGATCGATAATCGAGGACGTTTGACTCGGCTGTGTTCTTCCAAAGATTCGATACACTCGTTGCACCGTTCTTCCCACGCGAGGTATTCTTCGCGTGAAATCAATCGTGCAGATTGATCCCGCAGTTGGCGTTCCACTTGTGCGAATTTTTCCATGATCGTAAATGGAATGTAAATGTAATGTATTATCCGCGCAATGTGTTACAACGTGTTTGACGCTTTGTGCAGTTTAGAGCATGCTTTTATGGTTGGTACCACGACTTGGCGTCTCTGTCTATTTCTTTCGGTGTACCCCCTCCCTCTAATGCATCGCATGCAAAAACGACGATCCGTTCCAACACTGTTCTATACAGTTTCTGCTGATATCGCATAATTCTTTCCACGATTCACACGTATGACGAATTAGCGCGCAAGATCATTCGATGCATTTTCTGCCAACACCGCATAATTCTAGGATTCGACGCTTCCAAAAGTATTATATTACATTCAACACGTGTCGAGACTTTTATCCTTGAGAATGGGGATTACATTACATGCAATCGCGCGATATGCTGCGACATTAAGATTGAAAAACGTTCTGGAAAATTGGCAGCTTTAGAATAAAATGTTGTGGTGGGGGGAAACAACTAGCCTCTATTTAAACCGGCTCCCGGACGTTATTCCATCAATCGCTCAGCAGTCGCAACAACTTTTGACGGAACAGACAGTGTTCCAAACTGTATAATACCAGTGCCGAAAGAAACGCTGGACGCGTAAATTATACCGTCCCAATGATGGGTGAAAATAGTATGGCTACATGCAAGGAGAATACATTCAACAGGTATGGCTCAATTTTCATAACTTCTCGAAATTTTTTATGTTGATTCCTGATACGAGCGGACAATTTCATAGCTTTGATTGTTCTCTTAGTCCGCGCCGAGCATCGCGTATCATGGTCAGAAGATACGCATTAACATCCGTGGGTAGCAAGTATTTGGAAATTGCAATCAACGTAGGACCTATGGCCGATGTAGAAGTTCTTATCGGTGACAATCATGGGAAGCATCTCATATTACCATGGCATACATGGAATCTGCTATTCGACAGCCAATCATCCATCGAAGAACGTGCACAATTGCCTGAACCTGACTCGATGCAGATTGATGAGTTAGTATTGGAATTTGTTCGGATCTTTGATTCATCGATTGTAAAGATGACGCTATGCGATAATACACTGTATTTCAAACCGAATACAGTATCATTTTTATGTAATCTTGAGCCATGTGTAAGCTATGTGTATCCGCGGCTGCATCAAACTGCGGAAGATGTGAGAGTAAAATTTGAATGTTTTGTTAACGTGTTACAACAGAGCGGTGTTGCCTGCGAAACATTAGATACGCGCAGTGCTGCTAAAATCATACGCGATAGCGAATATTACGACGAGGAGTATCTCGTAGATTGCGAACTGGTAGCATGTGCCATCAGTGATATTCTGGCTGATGCTCGTAGGAAGAAAAATTGTTAAATTATTATTCTATTTTACATGCTTTAATATTAAAATAAATTTCTTAAACTTATATTATTTCTCCATTTTATTTACCCTCCTTCTCTCCTCAATTCTAAGATTCGACGTTCCCAAAAGTATTATTTCTCCTGACACCGCATAATTCTGTGACTCGAGCCGCGAAAATGATGTCATCCCGCACGGCTGCTCCAGGGGAGTCAAATTACTCGCGATACGCTGCGACGTTAAGATTGGAAAACATTTTGAAATACTGTTAGCTTTAGAATGCATGCGATTGTGCTGTCTCTTTCCCTCTCTCAGGATTTAGCTTTACAACTATGTAGTGCCGTCTCTTTCCCTCCCCGAATATGCGATTTGTAAAACGTCGCTCGAAACAATTTCTGATAAAAATTATTATTTCTCTGCGCTTGGCGGTTCTCTAGATCGGTGTGGGCCAAGGGTGAAAAAATTTTCGGGGTGGGCCAAGGTCGTTCCCTCCCTCGGTTAGGTATGAAAAAATTTCGGCTGCAGGTCATTCCCCCTCTGAAAAAATTTCTGACGGCGGGGCAGGTCTGGAGAGGTCTCCGCGGCCGCTCGGCCTCGACTGATCCCCTCCACGATTACGGCTTCCCCCACTCCGCGGCTCGTGCGCGCGCAACCAGTCTTCCACTCCGCGCTGTCCCCGCGCCTAAAGTTCCCCCCACCGCACTCCCCGGCGCGCAATCACTTCCACCCGCCCCCGCGCCCCCCTCAGAGGACCTGGGTTAGAAACCGCCTAGCCCTACTACTTTTGTCCAGCCTCGTGAATCGATTTATTTATCAAAATCGCGAAAAATGAAGGATACTTTTGAAGCGACCGCGTATAAGTTCGATTTTTTATTCATTAAGCGATGAAATGATTTGTTCAACGACGCAGTTTGGTCCTGTGGATGTAGAGGACTTTTGTCCAGCCCAAGATTTCGTTTGTCCAGCCTCGTGAATCGAATTATTTATCAAAATCGCGAAAAATGAAGGATACTTTTGAAGCGACCGCGTATAAGTTCGATTTTTTCTTGATTAAACGGTGGAATCGTTTGTCCACCGACGGATTTCGATAGCGTAGATGTAGAAGACGTTTGTCCAGCCCAAGATTTCGTTTGTCCAGCCTCGTGAATCGAATTATTTATCAAAATCGCGAAAAATGAAGGATACTTTTGAAGCGACCGCGTATAAGTTCGATTTTTTATTAATTAAACGGTGGAATCATTTGTCCACCGACGGATTTCGATAGCGTAGATGTAGAAGACGTTTGTCCAGCCCATGATTTCGTTTGTCCTCCCACCGGAATTGAATAATTAATAAAAATCTCGAAAAAGAAGCGTCTTGGTGAAGCGATCGCGAAAAAGTTCGATTTTTTCCTAATTAAACGGTGGAATCGTTTGTCCAACGACGCCGTTTGGCAGTGAAGATGTAGAAGACGTTTGTCCAGCCCAAGATTTCGTTTGTCCAGCCTCGTGAACCGAATTATTTATAAATATCGCGAAAAATGAAGGATACTTTTGAAGCGACCTCGTATAAGTTCGATTTTTTATTCATTAAGCGATGAAATTATTTGTTCAACGACGCAGCTTGGTCCTGTGGATGTAGAAGACGTTTGTCCAGCCCAAGATTTCGTTTGTCCAGCCTCGTGAACCGAATTATTTATAAAAATCGCGAAAAATGAAGGATACTTTTGAAGCGACCTCGTATAAGTTCGATTTTTTATTAATTAAACGGTGGAATCATTTGTCCACCGACAGATTTCGATAGCGTAGATGTAGAAGACGTTTGTCCAGCCCATGATTTCATTTGTCCACCCTCCAGAATTGAATAATTAATAAAAATCTCGAAAAGAAGCGGCTTGGTGAAGCGATCGCGAAAAAGTTCGATTTTTTCCTAATTAAACGGTGGAATCGTTTGTCCAACGACGCCGTTTGGCAGTAAAGATGTAGAAGACGTTTGTCCAGCCCAAGATTTCGTTTGTCCAGCCTCGTGAACCGAATTATTTACAAAAGTCGCGAAAAATGAAGACTACTTTTGAAGCGACCGCGTATAAGTTCGATTTTTTATTCATTAAGCGATGAAATTATTTGTTCAACGACGCAGCTTGGTCCTGTGGATGTAGAAGACGTTTGTCCAGCCCAAGATTTCGTTTGTCCAGCCTCGTGAACCGAATTATTTATAAAAATCCCGAAAAATGAAGGATACTTTTGAAGCGACCTCGTATAAGTTCGATATTTTATTAATTAAAAGGTGGAATCATTTGTCCACCGACGGATTTCGATAGCACAGATGTAGAAGACGTTTGTCCAGCCCAAGATTTCGTTTGTCCAGCCTCGTGAACCGAATTATTTATAAATATTGCGAAAAATGAAGGATACTTTTGAAGCGACCTCGTATAAGTTCGATTTTTTATTAATTAAACGGTGGAATCATTTGTCCACCGACGGATTTCGATAGCGTAGATGTAGAAGACGTTTGTCCAGCCCATGATTTCATTTGTCCACCCTCCAGAATTGAATAATTAATAAGAATCTCGAAAAAGATGCCGCTTTGTGAAGCGATCGCGACAAAATTTCGATTTTTTCCTAATTAAACGGTGGAATCGTTTGTCCAACGACGCCGTTTGGTAGTGAAGATGTAGGAGACGTTTGTCCAGCCCAAGATTTCGTTTGTCCAGCCTCGTGAACCGAATTATTTATAAATATCGCGAAAAATGAAGGATACTTTTGAAGCGACCTCGTTTAAGTTCGATTTTTTATTCATTAAACGATGAAATTATTTGTCAAACGGCGCAGTTTGGTCCTGTGGATGTAGAAGACATTTGTCCAGCCCAAGGTTTCGTTTGTCCAGCCTCGTGAATCGAATTATTTATCAAAATCGCGAAAAATGAAGGATACTTTTGAAGCGACCGCGTATAAGTTCGATTTTTTCTTAATTAAACGGTGGAATCGTTTGTCCACCGACGGATTTCGATAGCGTAGATGTAGAAGACGTTTGTCCAGCCCATGATTTCATTTGTCCACCCTCCAGAATTGAATAATTAATAAAAATCTCGAAAAAGAAGCGGCTTGGTGAAGTGATCGCGAAAAAGTTCGATTTCTTCCTAATTAAACGGTGGAATCGTTTGTCCAACGACGCCGTTTGGTAGTGAAGATGTAGAAGACGTTTGTCCAGCCCATGATTTCGTTTGTCCAGCCTCGTGAATCGAATTATTTATCAAAATCGCTAAAAATGAAGGATACTTTTGAAGCGACCGCGTATAAGTTCGATTTTTTCCTAATTAAACGGTGGAATCGTTTGTCCAACGACGCCGTTTGGTAGTGAAGATGTAGAAGACGTTTGTCCAGTCCAAGATTTCGTTTGTCCACCCTCGTGAATCGAATTATTTATCAAAATCGCGAAAAATGAAGGATACTTTTGCAGCGACCTCGTATAAGTTCGATTTGTTATTAATTAAACGGTGGAATCATTTGTCCACCGACGGATTTCGATAGCGTAGATGTAGAAGACGTTTGTCCAGCCCATGATTTGGTTTGTCCAGCCTCGTGAACCGAATTATTTATAAAAATCGCGAAAAATGAAGAATACTTTTGAAGCGACCGCGTATAAGTTCGATTTTTTATTAATTAAACGATGAAATTATGTGTTCAACGACGCAGTTTGGACCTCTGGATGTAGAAGACGTTTGTCCAGCCCAAGATTTCGTTTGTCCAGCCTTGTGAATCGAATTATTTATCAAAATCGCGAAAAATGAAGGATACTTTTGAAGCGACAGCGTATAAGTTCGATTTTTTCCTAATTAAACGGTGGAATCGTTTGTCCAACGACGCCGTTTGGTAGTGAAGATGTAGAAGACGTTTGTCCAGCCCAAGATTTCGTTTGTCCAGCCTCGTGAACCGAATTATTTATAAATATCGCGAAAAATGAAGGATACTTTTGAAGCGACCTCGTATAAGTTCGATTTTTTATTAATTAAACGGTGGAATCATTTGTCCACCGACGGATTTCGATAGCGTAGATGTAGAAGACGTTTGTCCAGCCCATGATTTCATTTGTCCACCCTCCAGAATTGAATAATTAATAAAAATCTCGAAAAAGAAGCGTCTTGGTGAAGCGATCGCGAAAAAGTTCGATTTTTTCCTAATTAAACGGTGGAATCGTTTGTCCAACGACGCCGTTTGGTAGTGAAGATGTAGAAGACGTTTGTCCAGCCCAAGATTTCGTTTGTCCAGCCTCGTGAACCGAATTATTTATAAATATCGCGAAAAATGAAGGATACTTTTGAAGCGACCTCGTATAAGTTCGATTTTTTATTAATTAAACGGTGGAATCATTTGTCCACCGACGGATTTCGATAGCGTAGATGTAGAAGACGTTTGTCCAGCCCATGATTTCATTTGTCCACCCTCCAGAATTGAATAATTAATAAAAATCTCGAAAAAGAAGCGTCTTGGTGAAGCGATCCCGAAAAAGTTCGATTTTTTCCTAATTAAACGGTGGAATCGTTTGTCCAACGACGCCGTTTGGTAGTGTAGATGTAGAAGACGTTTGTCCAGCCCAAGATTTCGTTTGTCCAGCCTCGTGAACCGAATTATTTATAAAAATCGCGAAAAATGAAGAATACTTTTGAAGCGACCGCGTATAAGTTCGATTTTTTATTAATTAAACGATGAAATTATTTGTTCAACGACGCAGTTTGGACCTCTGGATGTAGAAGACGTTTGTCCAGCCCAAGATTTCGTTTGTCCAGCCTCGTGAATCGAATTATTTATCAAAATCGCGAAAAATGAAGGATACTTTTGAAGCGACCGCGTATAAGTTCGATTTTTTCCTATTTAAACGGTGGAATCGTTTGTCCAACGACGCCGTTTGGTAGTGAAGATGTAGAAGACGTTTGTCCAGCCCAAGATTTCGTTTGTCCAGCCTCGTGAACCGAATTATTTATAAATATCGCGAAAAATGAAGGATACTTTTGAAGCGACCTCGTATAAGTTCGATTTTTTATTAATTAAACGGTGGAATCATTTGTCCACCGACGGATTTCGATAGCGTAGATGTAGAAGACGTTTGTCCAGCCCATGATTTCATTTGTCCACCCTCCAGAATTGAATAATTAATAAAAATCTCGAAAAAGAAGCGTCTTGGTGAAGCGATCCCGAAAAAGTTCGGTTTTTTCCTAATTAAACGGTGGAATCGTTTGTCCAACGACGCCGTTTGGTAGTGTAGATGTAGAAGACGTTTGTCCAGCCCAAGATTTCGTTTGTCCAGCCTCGTGAACCGAATTATTTATAAAAATCGCGAAAAATGAAGAATACTTTTGAAGCGACCGCGTATAAGTTCGATTTTTTATTAATTAAACGATGAAATTATTTGTTCAACGACGCAGTTTGGACCTCTGGATGTAGAAGACGTTTGTCCAGCACAAGATTTCGTTTGTCCAGCCGCGTGAATCGAATTATTTATCAAAATCGCGAAAAATGAAGGATACTTTTGAAGCGACCGCGTATAAGTTCGATTTTTTCCTAATTAAACGGTGGAATCGTTTGTCCAACGACGCCGTTTGGTAGTGTAGATGTAGAAGACGTTTGTCCAGCCCAAGATTTCGTTTGTCCAGCCTCGTGAACCGAATTATTTATAAAAATCGCGAAAAATGGAGAATACTTTTGAAGCGACCGCGTATAAGTTCGATTTTTTATTAATTAAACGATGAAATTATTTGTTCAACGACGCAGTTTGGACCTCTGGATGTAGAAGACGTTTGTCCAGCCCAAGATTTCGTTTGTCCAGCCTCGTGAATCGAATTATTTATCAAAATCGCGAAAAATGAAGGATACTTTTGAAGCGACCGCGTATAAGTTCGATTTTTTCCTAATTAAACGGTGGAATCGTTTGTCCAACGACGCCGTTTGGTAGTGAAGATGTAGAAGACGTTTGTCCAGCCCAAGATTTCGTTTGTCCAGCCTCGTGAACCGAATTATTTATAAATATCGCGAAAAATGAAGGATACTTTTGAAGCGACCTCGTATAAGTTCGATTTTTTATTAATTAAACGGTGGAATCATTTGTCCACCGACGGATTTCGATAGCGTAGATGTAGAAGACGTTTGTCCAGCCCCCGATTCCGTTTGTCCACCCTCCAGAATTGAATAATTAATAAAAATCTCGAAAAAGAAGCGTTCTGGTGAAGCGATCGCGAATAAGTTGGATTTTTTCGTAATTAAACGGTGGAATCGTTTGTCCAACGACGCCGTTTGGTAGTGACGATGTAGAAGACGTTTGTCCAGCCCAAGATTTTGTTTGTTCAGCCTCGTGAACCGAATTATTTATAAAAATCGCGAAAAATGAAGGATACATTTGAAGCGACCGCGAATAAGTTCGATTTTTTCCTAATTAAACGATGAAGTTATTTGTCCAACGACGCATTTTGGTCGCGTGGATGTAGAAGACGCTTGTCCAGCCCAAGATTTCGTTTGTCCAGCCTCGTGAATCGAATTATTTATCAAAATCGCGAAAAATGAAGGATACTTTTGAAGCTACCGCGTATAAGTTCGATTTCTTCCTAATTAAACGATGAAGTTATTTGTCCAACGACGCAGCTTTGTCGTGCAGATGTAGAAGACGTTTGTCCAGCCCAAGATTTCGTTTGTCCAGCCTCGTGAATCGAATTATTTATCAAAATCGCGAAAAATGAAGGATACTTTTGAAGCGACCGCGTATAAGTTCGATTTTTTCCTAATTAAACGATGAAGTTATTTGTCCACCGACGGATTTCGATAGCGTAGATGTAGAAGACGTTTGTCCAGCCCAAGATTTCGTTTGTCCAGCCTCGTGAACCGAATTATTTATAAATATCGCGAAAAAGAAGCGGCTTGGTGAAGCGATCGCGAAAAAGTTCGATTTTTTTCTAATTAAACGGTGGAATCGTTTGTCCAACGACGCCGTTTGGTAGTGTAGATGTATAAGACGTTTGTCCAGCCCATGATTTCGTTTGTCCAGCCTCGTGAACCGAATTATTTATAAAAATCGCGAAAAATGAAGGATACTTTTGAAGCGACCTCGTATAAGTTCGACTTTTTATTAATTAAACGGTGGAATCATTTGTCCACCGACGGATTTCGATAGCGTAGATGTAGAAGACGTTTGTCCACTCTCAAGATTAGAAGTATTATTACAAATAGCCCAGAATTACGACACGGTTGAATCGACCACGTTCAAGTTTGATTTTTTATTAATTAAACGATAAATGTCGTTAGTTTGGATGAAGAAGACGTTTGTCCGCCCAAAGGTTTCGATTGACCACCTTTCAGAATTGACTTAATCGGTGAATTCAATTTATTATTTCTTTCGTCACTATCTTGGTAAAGTGATGCCGGCGTCGCTCGACTCGCGAGATCGTACGATTCGCGAGTACAAGTGCCATGACTGGCACTTGTGACCACTGACAGAGTCAGTGGTACCGCACTTTACAGTGCGGTGCGACACCGGGCCGGTCAAATTTATAATTTCTATCATCACTTTCTTGGGAAAGTGATGCCGGCGTCGCTCGACTCGCGAGAGCGTACGATCCGCGAGTACAAGTGCCATGACTGGCACTTGTGACCACTGACAGAGTCACTTTACAGTGCGGTGCGACGCCGGATCGATTCAATAGTTTTACTATTGAAAAGTATCATTGTCATATATTCTGTGGAATTAATGTTTTAACCGAATTTTTATATTTTTATAAATATCATTGTTGTATGAAATACTTTTAGCGTTTGTGGATTTGGAATTGTACGCAATTTTTTACTAATGTCATTATGTACTGTCCATATTCCTGCTGTATTACGGCAATAAGCTGTAAAATGTCCTGGGCTATGACATACGATGCCACTTAAAACATATATTGCATCTTCAATTTGAAATTTTTCAGGTATGCCATTTAAAAATAGTCCATCCATTTTATTTAGTTGGAAAAAGATTTCAGTTTCTATGAACACATGTGATTTTGGTTCTCTCTTTATATGCATTAATGATTTACATGTTTTACACGTGCCTGTTTGTATAGTGAAGAATTGCGCAACAAAATTAAGAAAATTTTGTTTAAAATCTTCGGTTGTGCGTTTACTAATAAATTCTACTATAAACAATTTTCTCAAATGTACTTTACATTTGCCGCAGATTCTATTTTCTTCGACACTGCAAACGTCTGTTACCAGTTTTGTAAGTAACCAATTAGCGTTTGTAGTACAATCTACAATATCATTTTGAATTTCAAATATTGTACCTAAAATAGCTCCACGCTCTTCATACACGGAGTTGTTAATATTCTCCATGGCGTATTTTTTGACAAACATCAAAAATATATTTTCTGAGTTTTCATCGACCCAGTTTTTAAATGAACTATAATTGCAATACGCACTGGTTAATATTTCAACCAATGAGTCGAATGCACATGTATTTTTAATATATATTTTTTTTTCCATTAAGTGTAACTAAATTACAATTATTTCCATTTCTTAAGATTTCATTTTTTCTTTTCCTCAATGGCCTGTCATATGTAAGATGAATATCTGGACATGAAGTTAAATATTTCCCTCTGGGAGTATTATTTTTGTTTTCGATTAAGGGCTTCTGTATTATATTTTCTTTATTTTCATCGTCCTCTTGTAAATCTTTTAATTTATTTGGTTTGGCTTCAATATTTAACCCTTTCCAATTTTCCTGTTCCGTTAAATAATCATAAGTGTGCGTAGCGTTTTGCGCATTTTCGATTTTTCTTTCTTTTTCTTGTCTTACCGCAGTTTGCAGCAGTGCATTTTTTTCGTTCGTGCGTTTAATTGCAGCACGTTCCAATTTCGAAAGACTTTCGATAGATTTGATATGGTGAATGATAAATTTATCGACGCGCATTGGTTTATAATTTGCGCCCAAATCTGAATGCTTCAGATCTTTAAAATATGCCGCACATCTAGAGGATGTCGCTACATTCGATGACATAGGGAAATATCCCCTCATCACCTGTGTCCAGAGAGGAAAATGTTTTGCCAATTTAACTAGATATGTGACTAGTTCTGGACAATAGAATGCATTATACCTATCTGTCTCTACACTACCTTTTGCAATTTGTTCAGCCGCATCTCTGATATTATTTATAAATTGAACTATATTTTCATTTTCATTTAAAATTTCTAAATCGTCGTACTCTTTGTAATTCTCGTCATCGCTCGTAAATGTAAATGACTTTAATCTTTCGAATAAATAGGATCGCTTCTGCTCGCATATTACTTCATTTCCATCAGAATCTTTGCCATCGTACTCACTGTAAGCGACAATAAATATTGAGCTAAGCAGTGTATGAAAATCTTCCACATTATCGCACGATGACATTAGTCCCGCGCATCGCACAAAGAAATCTTTAATTTTAGGATGTTTTCTATGAAATACATCTTTGTTACAAATAATTTTGATTAAATGGGCAATATCAATTCTGATGAAACACTGAAGTGGATGTTGCAAAATTTCGCCACCAATCCATCGATAGCAATCGGAAATATAATTTTTTAAGCAACGTTCATTGAATGCTAAGCTGCTTGCATTCAAAAGGGCCAGTGAATAATCACAATCTACTTCTGGAGGCACTGGTGCCCCGTGCCTTATGATCTCCCTCAACCAATACGTAATTAAATTTGTATCATGCTTCTCTGAAAGCATTTGAAATACTGGTTGTATACCATTTGCACCTTTGATAATGATCTGATATAAGAATATATGTTTCTTCTCGCCATTTGGTTTTTCTATTGTTTTCACTAATTTTCCAGTCGCATCTATTTCTATTTTTCTGCACGTTTTAATTAACGTTTTATACAATTCCATCTGCATAGGAGACCAGTAAAAACAATAGAAATGATCCTGTGAGATCTGTTTAACGTATCCTGAATATTGCCCTTTATATTTCAACTCACATAAAGAATTTATGGGATCAAGATTTTTATTTATTCCTAATTCCCGTACGATCGCTTCTTCTCTGATTTTCCTTAAAGTACATTGTCGCGCAACATAAGGTGGTTCGGGATCGTCATATGTTAAATCAGATACTGCCTCATTTATCCATTGTCTGGGTTTAATATTTAAAAGTTGTTTCCCTATTTCTACCCTATTTTTTCCTTGTACTGCCCTTTTCTTTTCATGCGGTATTCCCGAAGCATCGACTGTGTGCACTCTTAACAGAATATCAGTGCCAGGAGCCGGTTTATGTAAGCAATGAGTATTAAATTCGGCACCGCATTCATTACAAGTGCCGTATATTTTCAAATATGTTTCCGCTTCCGGAGAATCGAAAATTTTGCTATATTTGAACGTAAAAGCGCACGGAATTTTAGTTTTTAAAAAATTAGCTTTGCAAATAATATCCGTCCAACCGGGACTAAGTATTTTGTAAGATTTTCCGCGAGTACCCTTTTCCTTATAAACTTTAGATAAGGGAGCAATAGATTTCCATTGCTCCTCAGACAATGTGAGATCAAAATATAATGGCGGCAGTATTATGTATATTATTCACATTACTGTGAGGCTCGAAATCTTGACTAGTATTACTTACGTTAGAAACATCAATGCTATCCATCACTGCTTCTTCTCCTTCCTCATCTTCTTCCACTGGAATTTGGAAATGTTTCTTCAAATTGGTCAGCAAATTCCACCGATTGTTCCTCACATAAAAGTTTAAGGTGTTTGGTGACAACTTATCACAAATTTTTAAGGACACTTCCCACACTTTATCCGCGCGACACTTCAATTTATATTCCTCATCGAACAATTCACATTTTTCACACTTCTGCAATACGTCCAGAATAACGCCGAAGTGTATCAGCGCTTTTCTCGGCATGTTTCACCAATGACCACAATGAAATCGCAAAACGGTAAGTAATATAATTCTCAAAATTACTTCACAAACCGTACGCACGATCTCAACCGAGCGGTCTGCGAACAATGGCTGACTTCCGAGGCACGTGACTGGAAAGAACACGAGAGTATCATTTTGCGGCGGCCGGCGGCGGTCCCACTAGTGCAAAGGAGAAGTATGCATCTGTTTCTCCCTTGCACTAGTGGGACCGCCGCCGGCCGCCGCGGCGAGCCGCGCATTGGAAATGGCACCTTTACGAACTTTTCGTCAGCGACGACAAAGGGACCTTCTTGACTGAGAAAAATCAGTTCCGCGTTTTCACTTGCCAAAAAAGTCCCTGAAACACAAGATTGTCACTGGTGCGCGTGATGACGCCGGGACGTCAAACCAATCGGCGCCAAGCTAGCTGTTGGGCCAAACCAATCGGCGTCAAACTAGGTTTTGGCTTCGAACCAATCGACGCCAAGTAACGATGTGTGCATCAGAGACATCGGGGTATCCCTGTTCAGAGTCATTCACTGTCTTCTCCACTGTTCATCCAACTCACTAAGAACAATACCCTCCTTTGAGTGCCGCAGTCGTGTAAAAGAAAATGGACAACATGCAGAATGTAAGTATTAAAATGGTATACTATTAAACAGGGTGATTCTTCCGTTAAAGTTATCAAAGGCGTGTCGCGAATAAGTCGCGCCTCTTTTAATCGGGATATTTTTAAGGGGGTTAACTTTATATTATGCAAATAGATTTTTCAAATGGGCCATTTTCGTCGGGACGGCATAACGACGTGCGTTAGGAAAAACATCACGTCTGTCTTCGTTGTGTAGAACGATAAATAAATACTATCATATTATTGTAAGATTATTACTGTTCGACAAAATTTAACTTTTTTTCGGACTTGTAATATTTAATAGCCGTTTTTCTTCGTTCCACGCGATGCGACAGACATTTTTCCTCCGGAAACCATCGTCGGAAGTAGTAAAACACCTCTCGTTTTCAATACAGAAACGAAAGAGTTTGGCAACACGTGTGTAGTCGACAGTGGTAGTCAATGGCACGTAGGCTGCTCTGCGTCACGGAACGCGTAACGCGCGTACATTGTAACCTTTTCCAAAGTCCTGCTCGCCCGTCGACGTTCTGTAAGATAAAAACTAAATATTGAAAGATAACTCACTATCAAAGTTAAACGTTAAATATGTTTATTTCGATGAAGAACAAAAGTAAAGTTGGTAGGTCTTCCTCGATTCGAGGTCTGGAGAAGACTGTCCCTCCGTCCCATGGAAAGTGCCATGTTGTCCTTTAGGAAAACTCCTAAGGACCCCGATGCTAATTTACGACGTCTATGGTGCCGCGCTGGTCGGGCCCATCGTCGCTGTACACGTCACTCTGGCCACATTTGTTTACGCTTAACCAAGCAGCCCCTTTTACGAGGTGGTGCTTCAATATTTCTAACAGTTCCGTCGTGATTCTTCCATCGTCTATTCTTCGGGGCAAAGCACTGAAATATGCTAATCAGGGCCGTTCCTGGGTTTTGTGCCGCTCAGGTGCAAAAACATTATTCCCGTCCTTATTAATTTAATATTCTTTAATTAAGAATTTAATATGCAGTGTTTACTGTTATATCTATACATACATAGTTTAAAACATTTATCATGTGCGCGGGCACTTTCGGCAGCCCCGGCAGGAACGGCCTGATGCTAGTTTTCGCAGCAGAAGACCAAACGTGCTAATATTCATTAGAAACGATGCAATATGCTTCTTTAGGTGGCAAACTGAAACGTGTTGTTTTTCGTAAATGAAACGCGCTGTTTTTCCGTAACGCACGTCGCTATGTCGTTCCGATGAAAATGGCGCACATAAAAAATTTATTTGCATAATATAAAGCCGATTTCGTTAATAAAAAAAAATCTAAAAATGTAGTAATTGTGCATAAAAGGTGCATAATTGTGCATAATTTAAGATACAAAATTTATCAATTTCTCAAAAGTTAACCATCCATCCCCAATCTACTACCGATCACATTTCTTGCAAATATCTCGAAAACTAAAGCCGAGCACAATTTTTATGCACAATTACCAAAGAAAATTTCAAATTAACAATTTTATGTAACTTGTTTAAAAATGCACTTGAAACTACAAAATAATTATTTCCTTGTACTGCAATTGTGACGGTGATGTGCCTTATTCGGTAATAAAATCGTGGAGCAGGATATTTCATCGCTTTTCATCGCTCATTTCGATTCTTGGTTCTGTAATAAATCAATTCATATCCTGTTATGAAATATCCTGCCCCACGGTTTTATTTAAAGTGACATATCACCATCGCAATTGTAGTACAAGAAAATAAGTCTTTTTTAGTTTTCAGTGTATTTTCGATCAAGTTAAATAAAATCCTTTAACGTGAATTTTTTTTTATATATTTTGTTTCATTTTCAGATGGAAATTGCGCTTAAAAGCATCAACGATGCCCCCCCCATCGAACGCAGCGCCCCAAACTGCCCCTGTGGCGGAGGTGGGGGTGGAAAGGGAGGAAGGGGGGGTGCAGGCTTGCTCCCCGCCCCCCAGGAGACGAACGGGCAGGTTGAAAAGTTACAGAAGCAGTTAAATGAAGTAAGTATGTGGAATGTGGTTCTATGGCTTACTTCCTACTAAACTACTTTGTGCGAAAAGTTGCAATTGTCAGAATGTTATTCCGTTTTAAGAAATGTCTTAATGTTTATGTTACTGTTTCAGTTACAAAAATTGATGAAGAAGTGCATCCACTCCCGCGGCCGTGGAAAGCAGCCACATGTTCGTAGGCCGCGGGGTGGAAGAGGCCACCCATATAGAGGCTGGGGGGGAGGGAGTGGCCGCCCGTATAGAGGCTGGGGGGGTGGAAGTAACTACAGGCGCGGTGGTGGAGGAGGAGGAGGAGGAGGAGGAGAAAAAAATATTACCATTAATATTTAAACATTTTATATTTAATAAATTCTATTTTTTAATTTTGTAAAAAGTTTAATTTTTTCATTTCAATTGGATACAGGGTGATCCTAGAGCGACTGGACTCAAAGAGGTGCCACCTGGCACCCCGTGCCGACGACAACCCCCCGCAGTGCATCACCGAATTTGATGACTTTTGGCCTTCGAAGAGGTTGGAGTACCTATTAAGAAGTGAGAAATGGCCACGACACCAATAGATTCCTTATGTTTCGCCGATGAAACTAACCCTAAGAACGACGTAATTCGGATCTTAATGAAGGAAATTAGATGAAAAATTGGTTTATATAATTTCACGCTAGCTTCGTTAAAAATAATCCAATTTACATGAAATTTGGTGCGATCTTCATCGGAAAAACATAAGGAATCGATTGACGTCATTTTCGCAGAGATCTGATGAGAAATGCGAAAATCGTGGACATTTCTCACTTTTTATTGTATTGTAAAAGCCATAAAATTCGATGAGGCACTGCAGCAGGATGTTGGCCCCGCCACGGGGTACCAGGCGACATCTCTTTGGCAGGCGTCGCTCCAGAATCGCCCTGTATGTCTTTCCTACATTTATCGGCTAGCGTGGATTTCCACCGATGCTGGTGGCTCGACCATTTTCACCTTTTATAATAATTTTGTATAAGAATATTTTTCTTGTCACCATTTAGTTATTCTATTGTTTTCACCAATGTTTTTCGTAACGCACGTCGTTATGCCGTCCCGACAAAAATGGCCCATTTGAAAAATCTATTTGCATAATATAAAGTTAACCTCCTTAAAAATATCCTGATTAAAAGAGGCGCGACTTATTCGCGGCACGCCTTTGATAACTTTAACGGAAGAATCACCCTGTTTAATAGTACATTTTTGGGTGTCCCAAAAATGTCGGAGTTCCTTGAAAGGGGTGACTCAGGGGGTGATTTGAAACAACTTTTTCCTTAGCGAAAATATTGTCCGAAGCTTCGTTAACGAGATATTAACAAAAAACCCGGCCCAATCAGAGCGCGCGCCTTCCGCCCGAGCTCCCGCGGTAGCGTTGGCTACGCGGTAGGCGGCTGCGCTTGTACTACGCACGTACGAACAAGCAAGTCGGCATGCATCGAAGGAAACCGCGTTACACAGTTTTTTTTCTAAAGCAGAATCTTAAATAATAATTATTTGAAGTGAGAGGACAAGAAATACGTAAATTTCGTTTTCAAAGACCGCATAAACGAAAAGGTAATGTAACAGAAAATGTACGACAAGTGATCGTAATTCGTTATTGAGGTAAAAACCCGTAGTTTAATAGCGGCCAACACAACTAAATTTAAAAAATAATATTAGGTGTATGAATAAATTCTTTCCGACTGGATTTACATAATCAGTACAAAGCTACCGAATTTCTATCGCGGTGATATTCGTAAGCTGCCAGAAAAATGGCAAAAGGTAATTAACAATAGTGGAAATTTTTTTGTGATTGATTTGTTTTCATATTTTTTAAATCAAACTGTTATTGTACCCTAAAATCGGGAAGAATTTATTTCTGCACCTAATAATCAGCAATAAATTAAATAAAACTCACCCATTCGGACATTCCTTTCCTTCCTTTTCGTAAACCTGTGTCACTGGGTCACTGTACCGATCCTGGTCATCGGTGGACGAAAAGATTTATGGTAAGGTAGCGCCCAGTGCTCAGCTGATCGCAGGTATTCGCAGGACACCACCCGAAGGTAAGGGTCGCAACGTCAAGTGCGTCCGGGTTAATGTACCGAATATTCACTTCACTGCACTGCTACTAACACTGATCACTTAATTTATTTTTCATGGAACGTGATGTTCCTACGTTATAAAAATTGGTGGAAATGAAATTTTACTTGGCGTTCGGAGCCGTGGGTATTCTCGCGTAAATTCTAACACTGCAGCACTTGCGTCCCCCTTGTTCGTGGGGTACACCCAGAACATCGCGTAATACTCTTGAGCAGAGAACATTTCTGCGACGTGATTGCTTGCTGACTGACAAGATTTTTTCCAAGCAACTTCCTCTACCCCCAAGTAGTTTCTCTCGTTCCATTATGAGTTAACTCCCACCAGGACAAGAGGCTTTAGGTAAAAAGAAGCCAGCACATTTTCGAAACGCACGTGCTTTGCAGAAGTGCAACGAACGAACCATCCTACACTTTCACAAAAGCCCGCGCTCCGTCCTTTTACTGCCAATGTACCCATTGCTTCGAGGTAGGCAGCAGACACCACGTGTTTCGGTTCGAAAGGGTCCGAAGAGAAGAGCATTTCGCCAGGGTCGCGGTTTATGACCGTATTGCCCCGCGCGTCGGCGGTAGAGTACGATTTCCTACAGTTTTGGGTAATTTATGGCTTAGGTGGTTCCGCCTCGTAGCAGACGTGAACTCAAGGTATCGAAAAACGGAAACAGGAATGGTATGCCTTTTCTTCTTTATGGCAACTCGAAGACTTTCTGTTTCTCTTCTCTTCGGACCCTTTCGAACCGAAACACGTGGTGTCTGCTGTCTATCTCTAAGCAATGGATACATTGGCAGTAAAAGGACGGAGCGCGGGCTTTTGTGAAAGTGTAGGATGGTTCGTTCGTTGCACTTCTGCAAAGCACGTGCGTTTCGAAAATGTGCTGGCTTCTTTTTACCTAAAGCCTCTTGTCCTGGTGGGAGTTAACTCATAATGGAACGAGAGAAACTACTTGGGGGTAGAGGAAGTTGCTTGGAAAAAATCTTGTCAGTCAGCAAGCAATCACGTCGCAGAAATGTTCTCTGCTCAAGAGTATTACGCGATGTTCTGGGTGTACCCCACGAACAAGGGGGACGCAAGTGCTGCAGTGTTAGAATTTACGCGAGAATACCCACGGCTCCGAACGCCAAGTAAAATTTCATTTCCACCAATTTTTATAACGTAGGAACATCACGTTCCATGAAAAATAAATTAAGTGATCAGTGTTAGTAGCAGTGCAGTGAAGTGAATATTCGGTACATTAACCCGGACGCACTTGACGTTGCGACCCTTACCTTCGGGTGGTGTCCTGCGAATACCTGCGATCAGCTGAGCACTGGGCGCTACCTTACCATAAATCTTTTCGTCCACCGATGACCAGGATCGGTACAGTGACCCAGTGACACAGGTTTACGAAAAGGAAGGAAAGGAATGTCCGAATGGGTGAGTTTTATTTAATTTATTGCTGATTATTAGGTGCAGAAATAAATTCTTCCCGATTTTAGGGTACAATAACAGTTTGATTTAAAAAATATGAAAACAAATCAATCACAAAAAAATTTCCACTATTGTTAATTACCTTTTGCCATTTTTCTGGCAGCTTACGAATATCACCGCGATAGAAATTCGGTAGCTTTGTACTGATTATGTAAATCCAGTCGGAAAGAATTTATTCATACACCTAATATTATTTTTTAAATTTAGTTGTGTTGGCCGCTATTAAACTACGGGTTTTTACCTCAATAACGAATTACGATCACTTGTCGTACATTTTCTGTTACATTACCTTTTCGTTTATGCGGTCTTTGAAAACGAAATTTACGTATTTCTTGTCCTCTCACTTCAAATAATTATTATTTAAGATTCTGCTTTAGAAAAAAAACTGTGTAACGCGGTTTCCTTCGATGCATGCCGACTTGCTTGTTCGTACGTGCGTAGTACAAGCGCAGCCGCCTACCGCGTAGCCAACGCTACCGCGGGAGCTCGGGCGGAAGGCGCGCGCTCTGATTGGGCCGGGTTTTTTGTTAATATCTCGTTAACGAAGCTTCGGACAATATTTTCGCTAAGGAAAAAGTTGTTTCAAATCACCCCCTGAGTCACCCCTTTCAAGGAACTCCGACATTTTTGGGACACCCAAAAATGTACTATTAAACAGGGTGATTCTTCCGTTAAAGTTATCAAAGGCGTGCCGCGAATAAGTCGCGCCTCTTTTAATCAGGATATTTTTAAGGAGGTTAACTTTATATTATGCAAATAGATTTTTCAAATGGGCCATTTTTGTCGGGACGGCATAACGACGTGCGTTACGAAAAACATTAGTGAAAACAATAGAATAACTAAATGGTGACAAGAAAAATATTCTTATACAAAATTATTATAAAAGGTGAAAATGGTCGAGCCACCAGCATCGGTGGAAATCCACGCTAGCCGATAAATGTAGGAAAGACATACAGGGCGATTCTGGAGCGACGCCTGCCAAAGAGATGTCGCCTGGTACCCCGTGGCGGGGCCAACATCCTGCTGCAGTGCCTCATCGAATTTTATGGCTTTTACAATACAATAAAAAGTGAGAAATGTCCACGATTTTCGCATTTCTCATCAGATCTCTGCGAAAATGACGTCAATCGATTCCTTATGTTTTTCCGATGAAGATCGCACCAAATTTCATGTAAATTGGATTATTTTTAACGAAGCTAGCGTGAAATTATATAAACCAATTTTTCATCTAATTTCCTTCATTAAGATCCGAATTACGTCGTTCTTAGGGTTAGTTTCATCGGCGAAACATAAGGAATCTATTGGTGTCGTGGCCATTTCTCACTTCTTAATAGGTACTCCAACCTCTTCGAAGGCCAAAAGTCATCAAATTCGGTGATGCACTGCGGGGGGTTGTCGTCGGCACGGGGTGCCAGGTGGCACCTCTTTGAGTCCAGTCGCTCTAGGATCACCCTGTATCCAATTGAAATGAAAAAATTAAACTTTTTACAAAATTAAAAAATAGAATTTATTAAATATAAAATGTTTAAATATTAATGGTAATATTTTTTTCTCCTCCTCCTCCTCCTCCTCCTCCACCACCGCGCCTGTAGTTACTTCCACCCCCCCAGCCTCTATACGGGCGGCCACTCCCTCCCCCCCAGCCTCTATATGGGTGGCCTCTTCCACCCCGCGGCCTACGAACATGTGGCTGCTTTCCACGGCCGCGGGAGTGGATGCACTTCTTCATCAATTTTTGTAACTGAAACAGTAACATAAACATTAAGACATTTCTTAAAACGGAATAACATTCTGACAATTGCAACTTTTCGCACAAAGTAGTTTAGTAGGAAGTAAGCCATAGAACCACATTCCACATACTTACTTCATTTAACTGCTTCTGTAACTTTTCAACCTGCCCGTTCGTCTCCTGGGGGGCGGGGAGCAAGCCTGCACCCCCCCTTCCTCCCTTTCCACCCCCACCTCCGCCACAGGGGCAGTTTGGGGCGCTGCGTTCGATGGGGGGGGGGGGGGGCATCGTTGATGCTTTTAAGCGCAATTTCCATCTGAAAATGAAACAAAATATATAAAAAAAAATTCACGTTAAAGGATTTTATTTAACTTGATCGAAAATACACTGAAAACTAAAAAAGACTTATTTTCTTGTACTACAATTGCGATGGTGATATGTCACTTTAAATAAAACCGTGGGGCAGGATATTTCATAACAGGATATGAATTGATTTATTACAGAACCAAGAATCGAAATGAGCGATGAAAAGCGATGAAATATCCTGCTCCACGATTTTATTACCGAATAAGGCACATCACCGTCACAATTGCAGTACAAGGAAATAATTATTTTGTAGTTTCAAGTGCATTTTTAAACAAGTTACATAAAATTGTTAATTTGAAATTTTCTTTGGTAATTGTGCATAAAAATTGTGCTCGGCTTTAGTTTTCGAGATATTTGCAAGAAATGTGATCGGTAGTAGATTGGGGATGGATGGTTAACTTTTGAGAAATTGATAAATTTTGTATCTTAAATTATGCACAATTATGCACCTTTTATGCACAATTACTACATTTTTAGATTTTTTTATTAACGAAATCGGCTTTATATTATGCAAATAAATTTTTTATGTGCGCCATTTTCATCGGAACGACATAGCGACGTGCGTTACGGAAAAACAGCGCGTTTCATTTACGAAAAACAACACGTTTCAGTTTGCCACCTAAAGAAGCATATTGCATCGTTTCTAATGAATATTAGCACGTTTGGTCTTCTGCTGCGAAAACTAGCATCAGGCCGTTCCTGCCGGGGCTGCCGAAAGTGCCCGCGCACATGATAAATGTTTTAAACTATGTATGTATAGATATAACAGTAAACACTGCATATTAAATTCTTAATTAAAGAATATTAAATTAATAAGGACGGGAATAATGTTTTTGCACCTGAGCGGCACAAAACCCAGGAACGGCCCTGATTAGCATATTTCAGTGCTTTGCCCCGAAGAATAGACGATGGAAGAATCACGACGGAACTGTTAGAAATATTGAAGCACCACCTCGTAAAAGGGGCTGCTTGGTTAAGCGTAAACAAATGTGGCCAGAGTGACGTGTACAGCGACGATGGGCCCGACCAGCGCGGCACCATAGACGTCGTAAATTAGCATCGGGGTCCTTAGGAGTTTTCCTAAAGGACAACATGGCACTTTCCATGGGACGGAGGGACAGTCTTCTCCAGACCTCGAATCGAGGAAGACCTACCAACTTTACTTTTGTTCTTCATCGAAATAAACATATTTAACGTTTAACTTTGATAGTGAGTTATCTTTCAATATTTAGTTTTTATCTTACATATCAGAAGTGGGATTTACTTTAACCATACGCGTCGGAGTGTATTTGTGTGAAACTTTGTGATCGTGTCAAGCTGTGATAGCGAACAATGGGCCGATCTAAGGGTGAAGCACGACGGCAGTCGCGCGATTGCTCACGGGGACGTTCGCGCAAACGTGGACAATCGAAGGACCAGTCACGTGAGAGTTCGCGTGTGCAAGTGCGTGATCGTTCGCGAGATCGTTCAATGGAACATTTGAGGGATCGATCACGAGATCGTTCGAATGATCGCTCACGAGATCGGGGTAATAGTTCTTCGCGAGATTATCGGCGAAGTTATTCGCGAAACCATTCTTTGGATCGTGAGCGAAGTCGGTCTCGAGGACGTGCGCGAGACCAGGAGCGGCGACGCTCTGACGATCGAGCGCGATATTATTCGCGAAGCCATTCGCGAGATCGTTCGCGCAATCGGAGACGTTCCGAAAACACTTCTTCGTCGGAAGACTTGCGCGCTACGGTGAAACAGCTGAAGCGAGAATTGAGAAGTGTACAGTCCAGATCCGTAAATGACGAATACACTGTGCCGAAATTTGATCCGTCGCGGGTCAATGCAGATATTGAACAGTGGGTGCGCCAAGTTGATCGACTCGCGCGGCGATACCTGTGGAGTGATGATAATATCATCATTAACATTTCGCGCAATCTGAAAGGGTATGCACGGCGAGTATTTGACGAGGAGCAAAAACGTGACCACACGTGGAGGTCATTGGAAAATATACTCGTCCAGCGGTTTAAGCGACCGTTACCGTTTGGTCGATTACTGCACGAAGCGTCGGAGTATTCGGCACAACCTGGACAAAAACTGGGAGACTATTGCTTTGAGAAGCTCGCTAAACTGCGCGCTTTAAAACTTAAGATTCCGGATGCATATTTGGAGGACGCAATTTTCGGAGGAATTGGTGATGAGAGCATCCAGCGGACGATCCGTTCGAATCGCTACGAGGACGTCGACGCTTTGTTCGCGGCGATGACCGAAATGGGAGTGATGCCCCGAGCTTTAACTTCAAGCAAGGCGGTGGTGTCACGACCAGCAACGTTTAATCGCGGAGCATATCCTGGACGAGCAGAGACAACGGCCTCGACTTCAGGGGCAAAACCTGGTGGGTCAACGACGGCGGGAGCACCTCAGAGGCCGGGTATTACGTGCTACAATTGTGGGGAAGTAGGACATTTTTCAACAAAGTGCCCAAAAACCCCTGTTACTTGCCGTTTGTGTGACAAACGGGGCCACTTGGACAAATTCTGTGCTCGAGTGAAAAGGGTAAACATGACACGGGTAAGTCTGACCAAGAACAATATGTACTTATTATCGGCTATGATCAACGAACGTAAAGTTACGTGTCTCGTGGATACCGGGTGTTCGAAAACATTGATTCAAAAACCGGTGGCAGTTCGGCTAAGACTTGAAATAGTTGAGGGTACAGGATTAGAGTTGCGGGGTTTCGCGGGTTCCGAAACGCGCTGTAATCTATTTGCCAATGTCACGGTAACGGTCATGGAAGCTACAGCGAAAGTACGCGCGGCAATTGTTGGCTCGGATATGATGCACTACGAGGCAATTGTCGGACGCGATTTTCTGGATCAACCCCATGTGATGCTGATCAAACGGCGGGACAGTGTTGTAATTCGAGGGTTACCTACGATGGAAGCCATGCGCGAGAATGTCCTGGACGTCTATGCGATGTACGGAACGTTAGGAATTGATGAAATTGTTTTTGGGGACGTCGGTAATCGCGAGAAAGGACAATGCAGGGACCTCATTAAGTCATATTCGGATTGTATCTCGACTTCGATGCGGACTCTTGGAAAGACTGACACCGTGAAGATGGAGATTCGTTGTACAACGGATACGCCAGTATGTTACAACCCATATCGGATGGCTCAGGTCGAGCGTGAGGCAGCGCGGACGATAATTGCCGAGTTGATTGATAACGGTATTGTCCGAGAATCCGTATCGCCAAACTCTAGTCCGATCACTTTAGTGACTAAGAAAACGGGGGATAAACGGTTGTGTATAGACTATCGGCGTTTAAATGCAGTGACCATCAAGGACCGGTATCCTTTACCGTTAATAGAAGACCAAATTGACCGACTGGGGGGTAATAAATACTTTACAGCCCTAGATTTGGCTTCGGGGTATTACCAGGTACCGATGGATGACGCGTCAATAGAGAAGACAGCGTTTATAACGCCCGACGGGCATTATGAATTTTTAAGAATGCCATTCGGACTGACCAATGCGCCCGCTGTCTTTCAACGTTTGATTAACACAGTATTGGGTTCATTGAAAAATACAGTAGCATTTCCATACATTGACGATATAATTATACCGTCAACCACTGTTTCGGAAGGATTGCAGCGACTTCAACTTGTCTTGGACGTTTGATTAACACAGTATTGGGTTCATTGAAAAATACAGTAGCATTTCCATACATTGACGATATAATTATACCGTCAACCACTGTTTCGGAAGGATTGCAGTGACTTCAACTTGTCTTGGAAAAACTACGACAACACAAACTGACACTTAATTTGAATAAGTGTTCATTTCTGATGACGACCATTGACTATCTTGGGCGGGAGATAAGCGCCGAAGGTGTCAAACCGGGCCGCAGAAAGATAGAAGCCGTGTTGGCGATGCCAAGACCCACCTCCGTAAGAGAAATTCGACAATTCCTTGGGCTGGCGGGATATTTTCGCAAATTTATAAATGGCTACGCGACCATAGTTACGCCGTTGACCACTTTAACAAGGAAGAATACGGTATGGCATTGGGGAGACGCGCAAGCAACTGCGGTTGCAACGGTGAAAGAAGCCCTCACTACGCGACCAATTCTTGCGATATTTGATAGCGCGCTTCGGACGGAACTACATACTGATGCTAGTTCGTTGGGGTTAGGTGCTATTTTATTCCAATTTACATCGGAGGGAAGGCAGCAGGTAGTCGCGTATTATAGCAAGCAGACAACCTTTGAACAACGTAAATATCACTCCTACGAGCTAGAGACGATGGCCGTGGTGTTCGCGCTCCGTCATTTCCGCGTGTACCTGCTTGGGTTGAATTTTAAGGTCATTACGGATTGTAATGCCCTTCGCACCACATTTACAAAAAAAGACCTGATACCACGTATCGGACGATGGTGGTTGGAAGTGCAAGACTATACTTTCGACATCGTGTATCGAACGGGGTCTAGGATGCAACATGTCGACGCCCTCAGCAGAAATCCCGTGGAAGGGGTGGAAATTTATCCCGTGGATATTACAGAAGGGGACTGGATTTTAGCCGCCCAATTACAAGACGAACAGCTGAGTCGAGTGCGAGAGATACTGATAGAAAATGTACAGAACGCTAATACCAAACAGTATTTTGCTGATTACGTTCTCAAGGATAATAAAATTTACAGACGATTGGAAAACGATAAAATAGCATGGGTAGTACCACGAGCGACGCGTTTTCAAGTTTGTCGTTTATGCCACGATGACGCCGGATATTTAGGGTTAGAAAAAACTCTGCGGCGCATACGCGAAAATTACTGGTTCGCAAGAATGTCCGCGTTCGTAAAAAAATACATAGGAGCTTGTTTGAGTTGTACGTATTACAAGAGAAGGTCAGGGAAGAAGCAAGGAAAACTGCACCCCATTGAGAAGGTTCCGGTGCCCTTCCATACTATACACATTGACCATGTCGGACCCTTCGAGGTCAGCGCACGGAAAAATAAGTACCTGCTCGTCATTGTGGACGCTTTCACGAAGTTTACGATTATTGAACCCGTGAGGGATACCAAGGCGAAACGGGCAGTGAAAATTTTGCTCAACGTAGTTCATTTATTCGGAGTACCGTCGCGTATTGTCAGTGATCGAGGTACTGCGTTCACCGCGAGAACTTTTAAAATATTTTGTACGACGTATGGGATTCGTCATGTTTTAAATGCGGTCGCCACGCCACGCGCTAATGGGCAGTGCGAACGATACAATCGAACCATTGTGGCGTCGTTGGCTACAACAGTAGCCGGAATGGAGTCGAATGTATGGGATAACTACGTCAAACAGGTACAAAGTGCAATGAATACCAGCTTTAATAAAGGTATTGGGACAACACCAACGGAGGCGTTGATGGGATATAAGGCCAAAACCACGGCGGAGGCACGAATCCTGCATGAGTTGCAAATCGAAGTACAGCGTTTGGACTTGAGTGAGCTTCGGGAACAAATCTCGAACCACATATTAGAGGACCAGCGACAGCAGAAAGAACGATACGACAAGACTCGACGTGAAGCAACACGTTACCAGGAGGGAGACCTGGTTATGGTGGAGATCACGAGCGAGCAGGCAACAGGAGAGAGCAGGAAGTTTCATCCGAAATTCAAGGGGCCGTTCAGGATTTGTCGAGTCCTTGTAAACGACCGATACGAGGTCGAAGATTTACGACAGGGAGGTAGACGGGCTAAGACAGTCGTCGCGGTCGATCGTCTAAAATCCTGGGTTGTAGCAATCGAGTGAAAGTATGGTGTATATAGCTAATATTAGACTTTAGTAATTTTACAGATATTAAATGAACAGCGACATAGGACATTTATGGCATGACAGTTGGGACTGGTCAGTGTCGTCGCTGCAGCAGCGAAGCATGGGCTTCTGGACTATCACTACGACAGTGAGGGAAAAACCACTGTCGAATGAGATCCGATATCATGACATTAGTGAGCATTGTTGTTGCTACTATTGTATGATTGTTTTATGCCACAGGGTCGACAGGGACGATATGGTCACTGTTGGATGGTGATGAACCGATATCACAGTAATGATCGGGGTCTTACCCATTATTATGTGATTGTACTCGATATCATGACATTAGTGAGCGTTGTTGTCGCTACTATTGTATGATTGTTTTATGCCATCGGGCCGGTAGCGATGATATAGCCGCTATCGGACGGTGATGAACTCGATATCATGACATTAGTGAGCATTGTTGTTGCTACTATTGTATGATTGTACCGAATCATCATGACAGCAAGCGAAGGTCGCTACTGTATGATGCAAGAATTGGATCATCAGTCATCAGCTGCAGATCGAGATCATCAGCTGCACGAGTTCAACATCTTACATCGCATCGGGGCTGCCGAGTGTCTGCACACCAACAACAAAGATACTCAACGAGCAACGAGCAAATGATGCATCACCAAACAACTACACGCGATGTATTCATCTTCCATGGTCGTTGCTATGTAGCGAGAAAGAGGATTGATTTGAAGAAGGGGAGTATCGTCAGTTGACGAATATTTTTTGTTTGTTGAAGGAATCTCTTGTCAATCTTAGGAAGATATTATCGATATAGACGTGGATACTCAGATGTGTTTTTGATTCTTGTGTTGCAGAAAGTAATATAAAATTTAAGGACGACTACGTGCTTGCGGACAAGCACAACTGCAGGATGGCCGAGTGTTAGAAATATTGAAGCACCACCTCGTAAAAGGGGCTGCTTGGTTGAGCGTAAACAAATGTGGCCAGAGTGACGTGTACAGCGACGATGGGCCCGACCAGCGCGGCACCATAGACGTCGTAAATTAGCATCGGGGTCCTTAGGAGTTTTCCTAAAGGACAACATGGCACTTTCCATGGGACGGAGGGACAGTCTTCTCCAGACCTCGAATCGAGGAAGACCTACCAACTTTACTTTTGTTCTTCATCGAAATAAACATATTTAACGTTTAACTTTGATAGTGAGTTATCTTTCAATATTTAGTTCTTATCTTACAGAACGTCGACGGGCGAGCAGGACTTTGGAAAAGGTTACAATGTACGCGCGTTACGCGTTCCGTGACGCAGAGCAGCCTACGTGCCATTGACTACCACTGTCGACTACACACGTGTTGCCAAACTCTTTCGTTTCTGTATTGAAAACGAGAGGTGTTTTACTACTTCCGACGATGGTTTCCGGAGGAAAAATGTCTGTCGCATCGCGTGGAACGAAGAAAAACGGCTATTAAATATTACAAGTCCGAAAAAAAGTTAAATTTTGTCGAACAGTAATAATCTTACAATAATATGATAGTATTTATTTATCGTTCTACACAACGAAGACAGACGTGATGTTTTTCCTAACGCACGTCGTTATGCCGTCCCGACGAAAATGGCCCATTTGAAAAATCTATTTGCATAATATAAAGTTAACCCCCTTAAAAATATCCCGATTAAAAGAGGCGCGACTTATTCGCGACACGCCTTTGATAACTTTAACGGAAGAATCACCCTGTTTAATAGTATACCATTTTAATACTTACATTCTGCATGTTGTCCATTTTCTTTTACCCGACTGCGGCACTCAAAGGAGGGTATTGTTCTTAGTGAGTTGGATGAACAGTGGAGAAGACAGTGAATGACTCTGAACAGGGATACCCCGATGTCTCTGATGCACACATCGTTACTTGGCGTCGATTGGTTCGAAGCCAAAACCTAGTTTGACGCCGATTGGTTTGGCCCAACAGCTAGCTTGGCGCCGATTGGTTTGACGTCCCGGCGTCATCACGCGCACCAGTGACAATCTTGTGTTTCAGGGACTTTTTTGGCAAGTGAAAACGCGGAACTGATTTTTCTCAGTCAAGAAGGTCCCTTTGTCGTCGCTGACGAAAAGTTCGTAAAGGTGCCATTTCCAATGCGCGGCTCGCCGCGGCGGCCGGCGGCGGTCCCACTAGTGCAAGGGAGAAACAGATGCATACTTCTCCTTTGCACTAGTGGGACCGCCGCCGGCCGCCGCAAAATGATACTCTCGTGTTCTTTCCAGTCACGTGCCTCGGAAGTCAGCCATTGTTCGCAGACCGCTCGGTTAAGATCGTGCGTACGGTTTGTGAAGTAATTGTGAGAATTATATTACTTACCGTTTTGCGATTTCATTGTGGTCATTGGTGAAACATGCCGAGAAAAGCGCTGATACACTTCGGCGTTATTCTGGACGTATTGCAGAAGTGTGAAAAATGTGAATTGTTCGATGAGGAATATAAATTGAAGTGTCGCGCGGATAAAGTGTGGGAAGTGTCCTTAAAAATTTGTGATAAGTTGTCACCAAACACCTTAAACTTTTATGTGAGGAACAATCGGTGGAATTTGCTGACCAATTTGAAGAAACATTTCCAAATTCCAGTGGAAGAAGATGAGGAAGGAGAAGAAGCAGTGATGGATAGCATTGATGTTTCTAACGTAAGTAATACTAGTCAAGATTTCGAGCCTCACAGTAATGTGAATAATATACATAATACTGCCGCCATTATATTTTGATCTCACATTGTCTGAGGAGCAATGGAAATCTATTGCTCCCTTATCTAAAGTTTATAAGGAAAAGGGTACTCGCGGAAAATCTTACAAAATACTTAGTCCCGGTTGGACGGATATTATTTGCAAAGCTAATTTTTTAAAAACTAAAATTCCGTGCGCTTTTACGTTCAAATATAGCAAAATTTTCGATTCTCCGGAAGCGGAAACATATTTGAAAATATACGGCACTTGTAATGAATGCGGTGCCGAATTTAATACTCATTGCTTACATAAACCGGCTCCTGGCACTGATATTCTGTTAAGAGTGCACACAGTCGATGCTTCGGGAATACCGCATGAAAAGAAAAGGGCAGTACAAGGAAAAAATAGGGTAGAAATAGGGAAACAACTTTTAAATATTAAACCCAGACAATGGATAAATGAGGCAGTATCTGATTTAACATATGACGATCCCGAACCACCTTATGTTGCGCGACAATGTACTTTAAGGAAAATCAGAGAAGAAGCGATCGTACGGGAATTAGGAATAAATAAAAATCTTGATCCCATAAATTCTTTATGTGAGTTGAAATATAAAGGGCAATATTCAGGATACGTTAAACAGATCTCACAGGATCATTTCTATTGTTTTTACTGGTCTCCTATGCAGATGGAATTGTATAAAACGTTAATTAAAACGTGCAGAAAAATAGAAATAGATGCGACTGGAAAATTAGTGAAAACAATAGAAAAACCAAATGGCGAGAAGAAACATATATTCTTATATCAGATCATTATCAAAGGTGCAAATGGTATACAACCAGTATTTCAAATGCTTTCAGAGAAGCATGATACAAATTTAATTACGTATTGGTTTAGGGAGATCATAAGGCACGGGGCACCAGTGCCTCCAGAAGTAGATTGTGATTATTCACTGGCCCTTTTGAATGCAAGCAGCTTAGCATTCAATGAACGTTGCTTAAAAAATTATATTTCCGATTGCTATCGATGGATTGGTGGCGAAATTTTGCAACATCCACTTCAGTGTTTCATCAGAATTGATATTGCCCATTTAATCAAAATTATTTGTAACAAAGATGTATTTCATAGAAAACATCCTAAAATTAAAGATTTCTTTGTGCGATGCGCGGGACTAATGTCATCGTGCGATAATGTGGAAGATTTTCATACACTGCTTAGCTCAATATTTATTGTCGCTTACAGTGAGTACGATGGCAAAGATTCTGATGGAAATGAAGTAATATGCGAGCAGAAGCGATCCTATTTATTCGAAAGATTAAAGTCATTTACATTTACGAGCGATGACGAGAATTACAAAGAGTACGACGATTTAGAAATTTTAAATGAAAATGAAAATATAGTTCAATTTATAAATAATATCAGAGATGCGGCTGAACAAATTGCAAAAGGTAGTGTAGAGACAGATAGGTATAATGCATTCTATTGTCCAGAACTAGTCACATATCTAGTTAAATTGGCAAAACATTTTCCTCTCTGGACACAGGTGATGAGGGGATATTTCCCTATGTCATCGAATGTAGCGACATCCTCTAGATGTGCGGCATATTTTAAAGATCTGAAGCATTCAGATTTGGGCGCAAATTATAAACCAATGCGCGTCGATAAATTTATCATTCACCATATCAAATCTATCGAAAGTCTTTCGAAATTGGAACGTGCTGCAATTAAACGCACGAACGAAAAAAATGCACTGCTGCAAACTGCGGTAAGACAAGAAAAAGAAAGAAAAATCGAAAATGCGCAAAACGCTACGCACACTTATGATTATTTAACGGAACAGGAAAATTGGAAAGGGTTAAATATTGAAGCCAAACCAAATAAATTAAAAGATTTACAAGAGGACGATGAAAATAAAGAAAATATAATACAGAAGCCCTTAATCGAAAACAAAAATAATACTCCCAGAGGGAAATATTTAACTTCATGTCCAGATATTCATCTTACATATGACAGGCCATTGAGGAAAAGAAAAAATGAAATCTTAAGAAATGGAAATAATTGTAATTTAGTTACACTTAATGGAAAAAAATATATATTAAAAATACATGTGCATTCGACTCATTGGTTGAAATATTAACCAGTGCGTATTGCAATTATAGTTCATTTAAAAACTGGGTCGATGAAAACTCAGAAAATATATTTTTGATGTTTGTCAAAAAATACGCCATGGAGAATATTAACAACTCCGTGTATGAAGAGCGTGGAGCTATTTTAGGTACAATATTTGAAATTCAAAATGATATTGTAGATTGTACTACAAACGCCAATTGGTTACTTACAAAACTGGTAACAGACGTTTGCAGTGTCGAAGAAAATAGAATCTGCGGCAAATGTAAAGTACATTTAAGAAAATTGTTTATAGTAGAATTTATTAGTCAACGCACAACCGAAGATTTTAAACAAAATTTTCTTAATTTTGTTGCGCAATTCTTCACTATACAAACAGGCACGTGTAAAACATGTAAATCATTAATGCATATAAAGAGAGAACCAAAATCACATGTGTTCATAGAAACTGAAATCTTTTTCCAACTAAATAAAATGGATGGAATATTTTTAAATGGCATACCTGAAAAATTTCAAATTGAAGATGCAATATATGTTTTAAGTGGCATCGTATGTCATAGCCCAGGACATTTTACAGCTTATTGCCGTAATACAGCAGGAATATGGACAGTACATAATGACATTAGTAAAAAATTGCGTACAATTCCAAATCCACAAACGCTAAAAGTATTTCATACAACAATGATATTTATAAAAATATAAAAATTCGGTTAAAACTTTAATTCCACAGAATATATGACAATGATACTTTTCAATAGTAAAACTATTGAATCGATCCGGCGTCGCACCGCACTGTAAAGTGACTCTGTCAGTGGTCACAAGTGCCAGTCATGGCACTTGTACTCGCGGATCGTACGCTCTCGCGAGTCGAGCGACGCCGGCATCACTTTCCCAAGAAAGTGATGATAGAAATTATAAATTTGACCTGCCCGGTGTCGCACCGCACTGTAAAGTGCGGTACCACTGACTCTGTCAGTGGTCACAAGTGCCAGTCATGGCACTTGTACTCGCGAATCGTACGATCTCGCGAGTCGAGCGACGCCGGCATCACTTTACCAAGATAGTGACGAAAGAAATAATAAATTGAATTCACCGATTAAGTCAATTCTGAAAGGTGGTCAATCGAAACCTTTGGGCGGACAAACGTCTTCTTCATCCAAACTAACGACATTTATCGTTTAATTAATAAAAAATCAAACTTGAACGTGGTCGATTCAACCGTGTCGTAATTCTGGGCTATTTGTAATAATACTTCTAATCTTGAGAGTGGACAAACGTCTTCTACATCTACGCTATCGAAATCCGTCGGTGGACAAATGATTCCACCGTTTAATTAATAAAAAGTCGAACTTATACGAGGTCGCTTCAAAAGTATCCTTCATTTTTCGCGATTTTTATAAATAATTCGGTTCACGAGGCTGGACAAACGAAATCATGGGCTGGACAAACGTCTTATACATCTACACTACCAAACGGCGTCGTTGGACAAACGATTCCACCGTTTAATTAGAAAAAATCGAACTTTTTCGCGATCGCTTCACCAAGCCGCTTCTTTTTCGCGATATTTATAAATAATTCGGTTCACGAGGCTGGACAAACGAAATCTTGGGCTGGACAAACGTCTTCTACATCTACGCTATCGAAATCCGTCGGTGGACAAATAACTTCATCGTTTAATTAGGAAAAAATCGAACTTATACGCGGTCGCTTCAAAAGTATCCTTCATTTTTCGCGATTTTGATAAATAATTCGATTCACGAGGCTGGACAAACGAAATCTTGGGCTGGACAAACGTCTTCTACATCTGCACGACAAAGCTGCGTCGTTGGACAAATAACTTCATCGTTTAATTAGGAAGAAATCGAACTTATACGCGGTAGCTTCAAAAGTATCCTTCATTTTTCGCGATTTTGATAAATAATTCGATTCACGAGGCTGGACAAACGAAATCTTGGGCTGGACAAGCGTCTTCTACATCCACGCGACCAAACTGCGTCGTTGGACAAATAACTTCATCGTTTAATTAGGAAAAAATCGAACTTATTCGCGGTCGCTTCAAATGTATCCTTCATTTTTCGCGATTTTTATAAATAATTCGGTTCACGAGGCTGAACAAACAAAATCTTGGGCTGGACAAACGTCTTCTACATCGTCACTACCAAACGGCGTCGTTGGACAAACGATTCCACCGTTTAATTACGAAAAAATCCAACTTATTCGCGATCGCTTCACCAGAACGCTTCTTTTTCGAGATTTTTATTAATTATTTAATTCTGGAGGGTGGACAAACGGAATCGGGGGCTCGACAAACGTCTTCTACATCTACGCTATCGAAATCCGTCGGTGGACAAACGATTCCACCGTTTAATTAAGAAAAAATCGAACTTATACGCGGTCGCTTCAACAGTATCCTTCATTTTTCGCGATTTTTATAAATAATTCCATTCTGGAGGGTGAACAAACAAAATTTTTTGTTGGACAAACGGTGCTATATCGTGGACAATCGTATCCCTCTTTTAAAAAGTTGAAAAGTGTTGACGGTGGGTGCTGCTGACAAATTTTCTTAATTTGTTAATAACTTTTTTTTTAAGGGTGGACAAACGAAAATTTTTGTTGGACAAATGTGGACAAACGATGGACAATCATTACCCCCCATCGAATTATTAAAAAGCTTTCATGGGGGTGCTGGTGAAATTTTATTTTTGTTCGTAACTTTTTTTTTAAGGGTGGACAAACAGAAATTTTTGTTGGACAAACGTGGACAAACTATGGACAAACGTATGCCATTGAGTTTTTTTAAAAATTCGAATTTGGGGGTGCCAACTTCACAGACTTGAAATGGCGGTATCAGACCGAATTTAATAGAAAAAATTGAAGAGACTTACAAGGAAGTGAAATATGTCGTAAGAATAGGAAATGAGGTTACAGGAGAGTTCTGGACAAGGATTGGAGTTAAGCAGTTAAGAGTCCTACGCTTTTCTTAATTTATATAAATGAGCTGGAAGAAGAACTGTCTAGAGGAACAGTGGGAGGAATAAAAATAGGAAAGGATAAGTTATGGTCGTTAGCGTACGCAGACGATTTGGTGCTATTGGCAGAAAATAGGGAGGTCATGGAGGATATGATGAGAAGAATGAGAAGATTTTTGGAAAAGAGGAAATTAAAACTGAATGTGGAAAAGTCCAAAATGATAGTATTTGGAAACGGAAGATAAAAAAGGAATCAGAAACAATGGAAATGGGCAGAGGAAGTGATACAGAAAGTGAAAGAGTTTACGTATTTAGGCTTCAAATTCCAAACGAATGGGGATGTAAAGGAGCACGTAAAAGAAAGGGTAAAGAAAGCAAATATATTGGTGAGAGAGGTTTGGGGCATAGGAGAAAGATTATTTCAAGACGATTTTAAAACCAGGATGTATTTGTTTGATCATTTGGTGCTAGGAAGTGTACTATATGGAGCCGAAATATTCGGGTGGATGGAGAGAGAAGACATAGAAAGGGTGCAAATGAAATATATTAGATGGTGTCTGGGCTTGGAAAGAAGCACACCAGGGTATATAGTCTTGGAAAAGACTAAGCGAGACAAAATCAGAATAAAAGCAGGGAAAAGAGCGAGAAAATTCGAGGAGGGAGGCATAAATGCGGCAGGTCGGAGATGGGTAAAGGAATGCATAAGGGGAAAAAAAGAGGGGGGGAGAGGGGACCAGAAGCGGGTCGGAAAGGATTGGATACCTGAAGAGGAATGGTTATAGCCAAGAAGGGGTTACATAGTTAGAACAGGAGGGTAGGGAAGTGCATGCAATACTCGAAGGCAGAGATAGGGAAGTACAGGCACAAGTGCAATTTAATAGTATTAAAGAGTCTAGGTACAATATATATTATAAGTTCATTAGATGTATAGATATGCCGGAGTATTTAAGTAAAAGAGGGGAAGGGAGTAGCCAGAGATTGATAGCCAGAGCGAGGTGTGGGAATCTCGAGATGAATAACAGGTATTGGATGAAGGAAGAAGAGAGAAGATGCGGACTATGCGAGAGAGGGCCGGGGACTTTAAACCACCTAATTGAAGACTGCACGGAAACAGAGAGACTAGGATTCAGTATAGAAAGGGTATTAGAGGGGACAGTAAATGGAAGCATAATAGAGTGGCTGCGAGAAATAGAAAGGAAGGTTAAAAGAAAAAAAAATGGAAAGATGAGTTAGACTTTTAGCTGATAAGATAGATTGAATGTTAGAGTGGATGGATGGATGAATGAAAATTGTAAAACCAAGTCCCTTGTCAAGGCCGTAGAGGCTGAAAATAAATCTTATATATATATATATATATATATATATATATATATATATTAAGCTACTCTTATATTATACAAACAAATTTAAAAAGATCTTTTTTAATTTGTTTCAAATGTTTTTTTGTAGCGTCAATGTGACACCTACAAAAAAGAGGTATGTTTGTAGCGTAGGTGATTTCCCGCCACAGGCTAATCTCTTTTTTTGCGTAACATAAGAGTAGCTTAATAAATTTCAAAAATATTTATTTCATTATATTTTATATTTATTGAGAAAAAAACCTTTAAAAATAGCTTCATTTTTCGGCCGATCAAAATAGAACCCTAACCCCTTAAGGGCAACCGCCGATCAAAAAATCGAAAAAAATTTGTTTGCATATTTTCATTCAACAACATCTCAAAAATGTTCAGTTAAAATTTTGAATCGAAAATCCTAACGGTACAGATTTTATAGGCAGCTCAGGGGGATCACCAGTGTGACGGCCTTTAAATAGGTGTTTTTTGAACATGGATTGTGAAGCAGGTACATATAATAGACAGAAATGTGAATTTTCTTTTAATTAATAATACATTTATTGATCTAAAAAAGAATCAGTTTTTTTTTAATCGAATAAACGCGTGGAAAATAGGGCGCTCACGGGCAAGTCCCCATCACTATAGACTAACGCGCTCGGCGTCAAACTTTAAGCATGTTTTTTCGAAAAAAATTTTCACGCACTGTCGCCAATATAAAAAAAAAAAACAATTCTCGACTGAATCTAAAAATTCAAACGGGATTCTACTCGTAATTACACTGGCTTCCGCGCTACCCTCTATTGCGAATTTTCATCCACTCAATTTTTTTTACGAAACATTTTTGTGCGAAGAAACCAATGTTTTGGGGACCCTATCGTTTAAACATTTGGCAATCATCGCCTAGTTGTTTCGTAACACTGCTTGAGGGTAGCGCGATAACGACACATGTGTAATTAAGGAATATCTTTGGTTCTTTATTTTGGATGATCCAGTCTAAAGTAATCGTGGCGCTAGTGCAGACTAGTTTTTTTTATAGCGATGCCGCACGCAATGCATATCAGAGGCAGGGGTGGGCAAAAATGAAATAAAAAAATTGTTTTGTTCTCTACATTTGTAGCAGAATAAAGTGTAAAAACTTTTAGACCCATACATTTGTTACGAGCCGGTGCTGCGGCAACGCGAGAGGCCGGCGAGAAGGGTATTTCCCAAGGAATACGGTTTATGAGTTTGTTAGTTAGAGTGCGGGCAAACCTGATGCGAAATCAGGGAGCCGCTAGGATTATCGGAAGCGAGGACGAACCTGATGCGAAATCAGGGAGCCTCTAGGATGAATTCACACGCGGACGAACCTGATGCGAAATCAGGGAGCCGCAGGAGGGTGAAACGGCGTGAACGAACCCGATGCGAAATCGGGGAGTCACTAGGATGAAGTTCAGAGACGAACCTGGTGCGAAACCAGGGAGCTGTTAGGAGGTTGGATTATTCACAGACGAACCTGGTGCGAAACCAGGGAGCTGTTCGGAGGTTGGTAGACTTACAGACGAACCTGATGCGAAATCAGGGAGCTGTAGGATACGGACGAACCTGATGCGAAATCAGGGAGCCGTAGGAGGGTTGAGGTTTCGTGGACGAACCCGATGTGAAATCGGAGAGCCACTGGGTTGGAGAAGATTCCTTGTTTTGGTGAAAGGTTTGCGAACGAACCTGATGTGAAATCAGGGAGTCGCGGGAAATGTTAGTGATGCCTTGTAACTCTTAATTAAAGTTTGATACAACTCGAGCGGTAAAGTTGTATCAGTGGGTGAGTGCTACCAATATTATAAGGATCGCTGGGTAAGAGATGGGTTTAACGAATCTACTCGATTTACAACGTGAACACCATTCGTATATTCAATAAATAATTATTATACAAATGTAAGTGTCGCGATTAAATAATTAACTAGTGTGTAATTACCAATAGTTGCACGGTGTTAACGCACTGGCGATGCGGGGCGTAAGAGTGGCTATTTCAAAGTGCCAAATAGAATATAAACCGAACTCGCGGATTCTATGAGGTTAACTGTTGATTCGTAAGGAGACTCGAGCCCGATCTTACTGGATTTTAACCAACTCTGTACGAGCGTGATACGACGTTACTCTACGCGTGACTGTACTGCTTTGAACCAAAGAGGGTTGAAACCGAAGGGTTTATATAGTCCCAAAATGAGTGGGGATTCGTTAGTAATCTCCATATAAGGAAATCCTTCGGGGTCGTCGTCGTGTCACTCCCGTTCTCACGGTCGAAATCCAGCTGGTCGGGATCTTGACTTCCATTAGTGGTGTGTGATAAGCGAAAGGATTTTAGGGCGTTTTCCCTTCGCAGACGCGAACTCGAAAAATGGTTGAGAACGGCGTATGGGAAAATTCCACATACGTAACACATTGTATACTTTTTTCTAGAAAAAATCATAAATGTCACCTATGTTTTCGCACGATTTGACCGGCGCACACTGTAACGAATATATATGGAAAAAATCAATTTTCCATTAAGATACAGTTATTTACATGTAATTGATATGTTAATCATATTTTTACCCCCAAAAATTAATTTTTAACATAAAATAATTCATTAAAATATATTTTTGAACATAATAAATGTAAAGCAAATAAAACATATATTTTTTTTAAATACATTTGAATACAAATTAATAACAAACATATGAAACAATTATAAAAAATAAAATTAAGTTTTTAAATAATTCGTATTGATAATAAAATTAAAATTATTCATTCTTATTATACATCTTCATCACTATCAGTTGAATCATGAAGGAATTCAAAGGTCAGTGTCTTTCAAAAATAAATATTCGAGCACAGATTTGTCTAGTTTTTTCGTTTCATTTTGTGTATTTTTTCTTATGTGGGAGCACTCGGGAGCAGATAAAATTTATACCAAATTAAAGGGCATAAAAAGAACTAATTATAGTAAAAAAATGAAAGAACCGATATGTTTCGTTTTTTTTTAATTCTGTCCAGAATTTATAAGATGCGACAAAAAGAAAGTAATAATTTGAGCCACTGGTACTTATCCATATCTTTAAATATAATAATTTTTAATTAATAAAACGAAAAAAAGGATATATTTTGCTTATTTAAAAAAGAAAGAAAGAAAAGAACTTATAAATACAACAAAAATGCAGTGGGTAAATGTTTCCTATTTGTATTCTGTGGCAGCTTGCGTTTGGTTATTCGACTTTGAATGTAATTACTAACCTTAAATCCGTTATTTATGTTACTAAGTTACGATGTTTTTATATCGGAGGACTGTTTACTATCAATTCCATGAAATGAAATACAAAATTTCAAAACTCAAATTTCTGCTTTTTGAACACGTGCCGCGGCACTGTGCGGCGGATGCCCTTAATTGCAAATAAACCCTAGCTCGACACCAGAATATTGTAACATCGGAAACGTAATAAACATTTCGAGTAAACTTGTTACATGCTCGATTACGTATAACATGTACAATTGACTACTATAATATTTAACAGAATGCCACCTTAGAATTATTACTGATCACGTTTGAGATAAAGAAATCATGCATATGTAACGGGATATGCAATAAATACAACAGATAAGAACTCGTAAGTTGTGGGTGTTTACTAAATACGTAATGTTTACAAATATATATCTTAAATACATTAAATAAGATATTCGTTTTTATAATCAATATTCTATGTAACTGGCACGATAACATAAGAGAACACATAATTAAGTTCATTGAATCGATGGTTCACTTATGATTAGTGATTACAATTCTCTAAACGTGTTTCGTTTAGATTTTAAGAAGGATTTAATGGCAGGTTTCAGAACAGTCAGCCGTTGCTTCATCACATTGCGATTTAAAACTAAACGTTCTAAAGTAAACAGAGACTTAATAAGCAGTAAACATAGAAGAATGCTTTCGAGATTACCTACCACATTTTTATGTAATCGGTACCATTCCAATTTAGTTGTAATTAACTGTCAGTAAATTTACAGTAAGTGTGGGCTTGATTTAAGAAATTCATTTCTCTGGGGAAAACTAATTGATTTGTAATATGGATCATGTTAATGGCGGCAAAATAATTCAAGTAAAGAATTTTCGTCGTCTTAAAAAAAATGGAAGTCCTAAATCTGTATTGGAAGCACATCGAATGTAACCACAATGTTGGTAATTTACTAAGAATAACATTTGCGATACAATATTAGTACGAGCTGTTCACTGTGATTCTCAGGCTGAATCTTATCGACGCAAATATCAGTTATCGTGTCACGAGATTTTGCCTCCTCAGAGAAGATTTATCGCTTCAGAACGTGAAGTCGTTTTGATTTATATCTGAAGCTTGACCATGTAATTACGAATGGCTCCGTAATCTGCTGCTAGAATTCTCTTACGAAGTATACGAGATTTTGGTTTGCGCCTTCAAGTTTTTACGGTCGATCGACTGGGTTCAAAAGAATAATGTTCATTTAAACCATTTTTCCATTCCGTTCCAACGACTGACAATGCAAATATTAGTCATTCCGTGATTTATGGCACGTGCAATATGTTCTTATATAACATATATTTATAAACGTCAATGTTGTATTCTATAACAAAGCATGCGTACATTATGTTTTTCAATTAGATAAGAGACAAATGTGATAATATACGGTTGTGTATACGTCTCGCAAAGCGTGCAAGTTGAAGAAGAAGAGTGGGAGAATCCCTTTTCGGTGATGGACTATAAAACCACGATCGACCGATTGATGGATCGTAGTGTCTTTTTCGCGATTTACCTCGGAACTCGACCCTACTAAAGAAGTCGTGTGCACAGAGGAATTTCCTTATCGATATGACGCGCTCACACGCAATGAAGAGAGTCTCCATCATTTCCATCTCGGACAGAATGCAGATACCGACGACCAAACCTAAAGGTACCTGTGGCAAAGTTATTTTACGGATTTTATTTCACGGGCACCGTAGAAACAATTGTTGGACTCGTTCAGGAGACCGCAAAATGACAATAACGATATCAAATGGTTCGTGATTGTATTATCATTGAAAAACCAACCGCACTTTTCCATGGATTTGTTTATCTACTTTTACATTCGTTTGTGTTTGTAATTGCAATTTTCTTTTCTCATTTCTGACGGTATTTCGTAAAACTCGCGGATATATTTCAATCGTTTTTATATTTGATTCTTATTCTGTACACCGAGTTCCCTTGATTCTTGAACACCAACCACACTGACACAGTAAAAGTGCCGGTTCTCGTTCGCGCGCTACGCAAGGGAGCCATAGGAACTGTCGAGGAGGGGTCGGATCCTTCACTGTGTGCAGCTGTGGTCCGATAACCGAGGGAACTCATATTAGTTTGATACTAGTGTGTAGAGAAACGTATGCCACAAATGCGTAAATTCAACAATGAAACCGATCATTCCGACTGATAATGAACAGAAATCAATCGGATCCTGATTTAGTGTCACTGATAAGCCGTTATTTGTTACGACTTCTGCAATGATTAACTACGCTTGTCCTCATTTAAAATCGTGCTTCTCACGTGCTGGGGTTCTCCCACTCAAGCAATTATTTTTTTTACGTTTCTTCAAATGTGTTTTTATCGAATTTTATTGGACGGGCGCTTTCAATGACGTTTTAGTTTTTTTAGATCTCTTATTAAGAAACAGAACATTTCACGTTCAAAGAATTAATATATTCCCGTCATTAATTTTGTCGAATAAGAATACCACTAATCTCTTTATGCATTCGATTGGAATACACTACAAAAGTAACTTATCCTTAAAAAAAATTCTTTCCATCTAACAAAAACATACCTATTTCCTTTAGTCTATCGGGCAGAATTATCTTGAAAATTCAAAATAAAAAATTATCTTTTATATTAGAAGAATAGCTAAAGATCAATGCTACAGAAGCAATATTTTTTTCTTCTATGTTTTTCATCAATTTTCATATTCTTTCTATATCCTTTCGAAAAATACCCTACATTCAGTACAAAATTATTCAATTTTCTCCATGAATTTATTGAAATAAATACCTTTAAAATTTGAGTTGGTCGGATTGTGAGGATAATTAACCCTACTACGTCACTCGGGCTGTCCTTTGCCCAATTGTGTTCATTTCTTTAACTCGACTATGTCCTTCGGGTTTTTTTTGACCCGCCTGTTTTTTCATTTCGTTGAGGGTTCTTTTAATTTTGAGGAAAGTTATTGCTAATATGTGTGTTTCTCAGTTTCTGGCATTACGTTAAATGTGTAGATGAACAGAACTGAAGGCCGTAGCAGGGTTAGGAACGCGTTACACAATTGTGAGCAACGTGGCATAAGATAATGAATTTTCATGCAACGTGTGCAGCATATGTACGTGACGAATCACATTTGAATTTCAAGACGTGACGCGTATACAAGTTCCTCAATGCCAGATTTCTCGCAATGTCCTAGAGATGTGGAATAAACGAATTACTCGTCCGCATTCCTTGCATCGCTCAGTTCGATGGAATGCAGAGAAACATAGAAATGCAGCTGCTTATCTCAAGGAGTAGACTGATAAACACTATTAAGGGGGCGCTGACACGCGGCTTGTATACTGATAAAAACTGATTAAAATTAAACAAACGAGTAAATTATCGAATAGTTGCACAATATAGTCGACACAGGCTATAAAACAAACGTGTAGTTTGTGACAAAGAAGGTATCCGTACATCTTAACCTCTTAATTTCACCAGCAATAACTGCTTATATAAAATCCCGAAATAAAGTACGACAGAATATACTTAAGGTGTTTAACTTTCAGAAAATACGCGATCTATTATGCGTTTATGATTATTATTATTGATATTGTTCATATATTATTCAACATATTACGTACATTATTACTATGTGCATCTCTATGTTATACATATTTGTAAGTTAGATATTTTCACAAATATTTCACACACTTTATAGAACACAGATATACTTATTTTATAAGAAAAGTACGTATGTAAGTGAGAATTCACTGCTGTGATTTAGAAAATTGAAACTTAAGTTCCATAGCAATGTCCAAGGAATAATATTGTATATAAAACAGTTTTCACAAATGATCTAAAAAAAATGCAACAACAAAAATGTTTAACTTTGTAAGATCAAATAGATCAGTCTCAGCATTCTATTGAAGTCTTTGCAATATTTGGAAGTAACAATGTATAAGGAAGAATGTTGTTTTTCCAAGAATAGGTTTGAAAACAAAGCATAATTAAAAGTAAAACCATTTACAAATGTGTTTGCACGTATATAAACCTGAATTACGTTAGTAAATGTTCAGGTATTCTCGATTCATTAGTGTTATCCATACAGAAGTTAATATTGCAAAAATATTGTTACAATATTGCAGATACCATTACAATATTTCTGCAATATTGTGAAAATATTACCAGGCAATGTTGGATTGAAAATATTGTGCAAACAGTGCAGCAATATTCTGAAGCAACTATTACTTCGACAATTATGTACTTGACATCGCGTGGGTTTTACAGTGTATCTCTTCTAACTGGATACGCTCGAATATCTTTCGGGCCGTTAATGATATGAAAAAATTGTTATTATGAGAGTTGTTTGGTACGTTCCACGATTTTGGCATCATTGGTCACGCCTCCCCGGACAAAGGCGTTGTGTTGTGTCAAGAATGTATCAATGTGTAGCTGTGCATCTACGAGCTTGTATTATTCCGGCCACAACGCTGATAGCCGACGTTACTGCTCGGAGCTTTGCCCGCAGCACTGTCCGCGGGCGGAGGCGGGTGCCCTTATCCGCCAGACCATAGGCTAAACAGCGCTGCCGTAGGGTCATTACAGCGAAAATAATTTTCATTTTGTGATTGCAAATTATATTTTCGGCACTACTGCTGGATATGTTGCAGAATCATTGCTGCAATCTTGCAAAGAAGCGGACATAGAGGTGTTACAGTAACAACTTCGAAATATTTCTTGTAATATTTCGAATCTTGCAGAGAAATGTTACTAAAAGACGTTTCCAATTGCAAAATTATAAAAAGTAGTTATTCAAATATAATTTGTTAAAAAGTGTCAACTTATTTACGCACAGTGTATAGAAAAGTATGTATTATATAAATTACGATTCAGGGTGGTCATCCGCGACCAGCACCTCTTTTGAGTGGCAATCTGGTCATTGATGGTCAGTGATGACCGGCGTTACCAAATTTTTTAAAATGCTTGCAACAAATGAACACCTTCGAATAATAGAATTTGCATAACATACATGATAACTAGGTAACAATGTATATTAAAAAGTGCGCTATTTAACAATTAATAATTTTTATTTTTATTAAGACATATAATATTTCACAAAAATTAAATATTACGGACTTCATTAAGACAGAAAGAAGACAGCGACATTTCTTGGAACGGTGGTGAAAGTAGATGACTTCCGAAAAGATTAGGAAAATGGCGCAAAATGACGATTTGTTTTTACGATCAGTTACACTCGTTGACATAACGAGTTACACGTTATATAAGTTGTACATACATATATTAGGTAATATTTAAGGTATGACAGGGTCATCTCGTGTGTGGCAAAACTGTCATACGTCAAATCGATATGACTACAATCGCAAAGATACGACTGTATCTACAAGGCGTTAAGCTCTCATTCTTTCTTATAGACATGAAAAAATAAATATTTCCAGTTATGCGTACATTCGAACTATTTCTCTTGACTTGATATATACGAGTAGGACTTAAAAAAGTTTCGATCACCTTTCTGAGAACAACATGCATCGGCAAACAATAGTTTGTTTGTCATTGCTATTAACGATGAACTTCAGTAACATTACAAATAAGCAAAAATCTTTGAAAATTGGAAGAATGAATCTTTATGCCCCTTGCAAAATCTTTGAAAAATTAATTCGGTAGTTTTTAAATTATTTAACTTTCAATTTAACATGCATTTTTATGGGAAAACGCAATATTGAGAAATATAACTACAAAATTAAGAGTGATATAATATGCCAAAGTTTTTGAAATCTTGTGTACAGAAAGATCAAACACTGAACAAAATTGCCACAAAAAATCGGGACAATTGATTCGATGGTTTATTTTTGAATACAAGAAAATTATACGAAAACTTGATTTTTCTTTGCTTTTTGGCACATTTTTCACTGCTTTTCATGTAAGTAATAAAAAGTTTTGAAAAAATTAAAACCTACTTAAAAAAAATAAAAATGCACTAAAAAGTGAAAAATAATTTTGTTCTTTATTTAATCAACGTCTCTCAATTTTGTTATGTCGGCACCTGATCATTTGCACTGTGTAAATCTGGCGCCGACTTAAAAAAAATAAGAGTTGTAGATTAAATAAGGAACAAAATTATTTTTTACTTTTTAGTGCATTTTTAGTTTTTTTAAGTCGGTTTTAATTTTTTTAAATTCTTTTATTTTTTACATTTTAGTTACTTAAGTTATATAACTACATTTATTTTTAAAAAATATGGGTGCGCCTGCAAAAAGAGCTGCTCGTAAAAAAAGCCGTTTGTTAGCCCTCATCCGTCCCTGGTGTCAATTTGACACAGTTTTCCCGTAATAAATTATTCTGTTCGATTATTTGTGATTCTTGTAAATAAGCAGTATGTCCTGCACATCGTTTTGTTTTATGCGAAAGTTGTGAAAAATTTAAGATGTAAATGTTGACTCATCAATTTGAATAAAAAAATATCGAAAAATAACTGTTTACCTTGTCATTTCATCGATTTGATACCACTGTGTCAATTTGACACCGAGGGATTGATTTAGTTCGTGAAATGAGGAACGGATGAGGGTTAAAAACGGAAGATTCCAAAAGTAAGCGACTTGAAAAAGTGAGAATAAGAATATCAAAAATTCTTTATATAGGGTCTACAACTCAACGCGCAGAAATACTTGCGAGAATACAAGAAATACAAATTATGTAAAGAGGTGAAGTTTGAATTAACCAGTACAGGCAAACTATTGAGCCAAACATAGAAAAAAATACATACGGTCGAATCTGTTGGACTTTTAGTTTATAAGCAGGTAACGTCGAGGCGCAGTTGACCACATTTATATAACAAAACGTGTTTATTCTGATATAAAACATGTATAGTGACTGTGCAAAAAATATAATAAAAAGATATAAAGTACATGAAACAAGTCTGAGATAAATACAATGAACGAACTCATATAACCGTCCTTTTTACCGCTCGCTTTTACTAGCTTTCTGACTGTGCACGCGCTCGCCCAATATCATAGCAGCACCTGCATTTATGTCGCCACCGCATGGCGCCTAATACCTCCTCCTTTTTTAAACCGGTTAAAAGGCGTAATTATGGTTTGATTATTTCATTGCTAGCAGTTATATTTCAGACATATTCCAACAAACAAGTTTATGATAAAAGATTAAATATTCAATAAATTGACAAAATGAAATAAAAAGTAAAAGCGAATTCAACTGAATTTGCGATAAGAATACCATTGCCATTTTCGACTGATTTTCATCACAGAAAAAACCTTATTCATATCTCGAAAATTGATTAACTATTGACTAGGATTGTCACTGACATTCATCCATAAGGGGTTAGGCCACCTTGGACGGAGCAAAATTGCAGTCATTTTCGGCATTTTTTTCTAGGAATATAATGAAATAAACAGAAAATTTAATATGAAACCTATTATTATACAACTCGCGCCGGAAAAAATCGTATTTTTTCTTACAAAATGGCGGCGGTAGAGCCGTGATACGCAAAATCTTGAGGAGCAACGTTTTCCACGGTGATCAATCTCACGGCTATACCGTTTGACTTAGAACAAAAAACCAAAAAGTTTTATTTTCTACATGCCTAAAACTAGAGAAGTACGTATCGGTTTTGCGATATCTTGAACATATTCTTTGCAATTGACACTTTTATAAAAAAAATGCACTTTTTCTCCCGATGTTCACCATTTCGAGACAAATTAATGTTTCCGGGTTTCCATACGTACTTCTCTAGTTTTAGGCATGCAGAAAATAAATCTTTTTGGTTTTGCGTTCTAGGTCAAGCGGTATAGCCGTGAGATTGAACACCGTGGGAAACGTCGCTCCTCAAGATCTTGCGTATCACGGCTCTACCGCCGTCATTTTATAAGAAAAAAAATACGATTTTTTCCGGCGAGAGTTGTACAATAACAGGCTTCATATTAAATTTTCTGTTTATTTCATTATCTTCTTAAAAAAAAAATGCCGGAAGTGACTGCAATTTTGCTCCGTTCAAGGTGGCCTAACCCCTTAAGGCGTAGATTCCGGTAGTATAAATCGCGTAATTAGCAGAAAACTAGGAAATTGTTGCAATATTATTGCACAGGACGATTATTTATCTTGAAATGATGTTGAATTTCCAATTTTTTGTGTTAAAATGCAAGCAACAAAATAGTACAAATTCCATAATATCGTCAGTAAATTGAGTAACTTGTGTTTAAATAGCGTTAAAGTACATAATTTAAAATCTGAAAACTTATTGCTGATATTTTTTAACAACGAATGAATGTAGCTTTTAATTTCATTAATATAGCTTATAATAACATAATACATTAACACAGTTTTTATTGATATAACAGCGACGATAATTTATAATCTTTTTCTCATTATTATTCATAACAGTTTCTACGGAATCTTTGCATATTAATTAGCCATCGATATCTAATCACAGGTCATTTAAGCATGCTTCTATTAAACAACATTCAATTCAAAAGCATACAGCTTAGTGAATGGTGTGACCACAATGGAGGAAAATATTCCATTTATCGGTATGTTTAAAGAAAATAATAATGTCCATTAGAAACAAAAGTGAAATAGAAATGTGGAAGGACTCCCTAGAACCGATAGGGTTCGCATTATTATTCAATTATGTATAGGTAGTGTGATGTAGTCAAAATGTGCAAGATGACACTTCAGTAATCAGCGTAAGAAATGGTGTACGGAGAGTTTTATCGGTGAACAAATTATCGAAAACATCACTAGGGATACTACATATACAGGGTGTCACTATACTGATAGTCAGTACTCTAGGAGGTGATTATATAGACGAAAATAAGATGAAAATCAAGAATAATGATATTATGGTAATGACTTTATTTTTGGAGAAAATTGACTTTGAGTTTCAACTAAACACGCGTGCAGTTACAGTTTTAGGCACCTGAGAAGCACATGGAGGTAAGGGAAACGCGTTCAGCTGTCCGTAGGACGTTCCGCTTACCTCCGCGTGCCCCTTACCCCGGGTCACCATCAGGACGAACACGAACAAAAACATTGTTCCGGAACGTTTTCGTCTGTTTTCGTCGTGTCCACACCGTGGAGAGCACGAACAGAACTCCATGTGCGAACGTTCTCGAAATTGTCGCGTCAGGAGGAACGCAGCGAACGAACATTTCTGACGACACCTCGCGATCATCCGCATCCCTTTCCATTGTGGGACTGCTCGTAAACAGGCGATCCTCTACGACCATCCGCCGGCAGGTACTCCACAGAAATAGTATGCGTGACAAGCTCGAATAAAATGTTCATATTTTTTGTTTTAACATAATGAGAACATTTCCAACGTATGGATTAGATATTTCTAATAAAAATGAAACCAAACACAACGCAATTCGGACAAATTTGAGTTCCGCTGATAATATATTGTTTGGGATTGGTCGCAGCGACGCTATCAATCTGAGTGCGTGCGCCCTGCCGCGAGGAGCGCGTAATTTAAACGAGCTACCGTCGTCGGTACCGCGGCTGGGCGATCGCGGCGATGGCCTTGCCGAGCCATCTCGGGGCTGACGCCTAGACAAATTAGCTATTGTCTCCCTCTCCTAATTAGCATTGTCTCGCGACACAGACGTGGACCGCGCGGATTGGCTAGGTATTCGGTGCCCGAATTGGTGGCTTGGCCCGTGCCGTCTCCGCGATCTCGCGCTCTCTTTCGTGAACCGCGTGCCAGTAAACACCGCTGTTACCTCTAACGCGAAAAACCAGAGCTATCGGTGCCCCGATAACACGAAAACGAGCACATTCTCGTTCTGTTTCTACACCGTGTACTCGCGCGGATGGTTCTTAGCTAAATAAGTGCGTGTGACTTTAGTAATTAGGATAAAATTGTTCGTCTCATAATAGGTGTGCTCGTTTATTGTGAATCCAGTTATTTACGTATTTCAACTAATCATAACAATTAAATATGTTGCGCCGCGTGAGTTAATTCTTCTCGCACGTTGAAAACAAGAACGTAGGTGCTCCACGTTCTTGTTCGAACAATATAATGGTTTTATAATATCAATATTTTTTATACTAGCCAATAACAGATTTTCTTGAAAAGAAGATAACATTTTTGTTAGGTGGTGATTCGTGCTTAAAGCTGTGGGATATTACTAGGAAATAAGGAGAGAGGTATTAACGTGTTCTATGTGCATTTATAATTATATACTGTATAGATATGCATATACATAGATATATTTGTCATAAAATGTATTTGCTACATCAAGCCACTCTGTTGGCATTGATGGGAATTGGACCTTTACTAGTATAAATAAATCAAGCGAAAAGTATTCATAAACAAAAATTGACGCATTTTAGTAACACCTCCCCCCTCCGTGGAGGCGTTAACTTTACTCGAATACAAATTGTAACCAGAACATCAAATTCTGCAGCTTAAAAAACCCTATCAGCCGTTTTTATGAATAGTCGTGTGCTATTAACGTAAACATTATTTTCCGCGAATTCCGAGATCCGTACCACTGTGCGTATTTCCCCCGACGCAAAGAATTGATTAACACACACGCGAGTGCACGATTCAACTACATTGGTTACATAGGACACAGGCTATAGATTTATAAACGTAGACCGACACGTCCGATCGTGATGGCGGTTCATAGGAGATAGTCTTCTTGTCGATGTACCGATCGTCCTCTTGAAGGGGGTTGACGTTCTGCTGTCCTCAGCTACGAGCACCAGCAGGCTATGCACGGGCCTATACCCGGTGCTCGTAACACTGCTTCCCCCTCCGGAAAAGCGGGCGTCCCAACGCGTCGAATCTTCTTCGGCCTCTTCGTACCCTGGCCTGAAGAAGTGGTTGTGCTATCTGCGTGGCTTCTTCAGACCGCCGCCTCGACATTCGTCTTCACGCTCCAAACCACCCAAAAACCCGGGGCAAGGCGTGGGTACTACGGAATTTCCCGATCTGCCGCGACGAAACGTTCCAACTTCTGGTCCCACGACGTCTCTGAAACTCTGCAGCTTCTTGTCCTACGACGTCTAGGGAACTCCGCAGCTCCTTGTCCCATGGCGTTGCTGGAACTTCGCTCTGGAGCGTCTCACGACGACTCCAACGCTCCGACGCTGCATCCCCCCTTCGGACTCGGCTCCGAAGCTGCATCCTCCTTTGTGCACCCTCCGGAACCCGCTGATCCGCGAACTGCTCCCGGCCGTCCAGACTCCACCGCTGCCTCATTCGCAGGCAGCCTCCTCCAGAGACTCGTCCTCGATATTCTTCCGGTGGCTGTATGAGCTCGGCACTTCAATCCCTTCACGGCTCCGGACTCCATGCAAAAGAGACGGAGGAACATTAACTTTCCCCTACGTGTGCAGGAATCCGTTGGAGCCGAACAGGCCGAGAGTTAGAAAAGCGGGACAAGCACGGAAGCAGAGGTCACTGTTAGACATGACCATGCAACCGGCCGATCCGCCAGTCCACCCCCGCACCTCTCAGCTCGGAATGCCTTCTTCCGGGCCCTTGAAACTCCGACTCTACGATGGCCCCATTCCTCTTGGTGGCCTCTGGGGTGATCCAGGGGACCGTCCTGTGCAGCCCGTCAACAGCCCCGTCTCCACGATGTCCCCCCCGACCGATCCGCGCAACTGCATCGCACGTCCGTCCGGTGAAAGGGGACACCATTTCCTGTCTGCTGTCCACCCTCTGCATTCTGCTACCTGGGAACCCCATGGTATCCACCATACCGGGTTCGTGCCCCGGGGGTTCGTAGGATCACTCCCAGGGGGGCTAGCGGGGCGGTTTCACGCATGTCCGCGCCCCGCTGCGGACGACCACGCTATTGTGGCACATTCGGGGAATTCGAGGTCGCATCCGAGCCGCGGTGGCAGTCGCCCGCCACCATGTCCCTCGTCCCCATACAGCACACTTCGTTGCAGCATTATTGCAGGAACGTTGCTGCACTAGTGCGTTGTTGCAGGTTGCATTGCAATATTGCAGAAATGATGCTGCAATATTGCCGTGCAATATTGGAGTGGCAACGTTCTTGCAATATTGCAGAAATATTGCGCACGCGTTGCCACTGCATTGTTCCAGTGGCAACGACCCTACAATATTCTGTAATATTGCGCGCACATTGATGTGCAATGTTCCAGTGGCAACGATCCTACAATATTTCTACAATATTGCGCGTACATCAACGCACAATGTTCCAGTGGCAACACCATACCACAATTGCACCCACATTGTCGTACAATATTCCTGTAATATTGCAGTGGCAACGCGTCTGCAATGTAGCGCGCGTATCGACGTGCAATGTTCCAGTGGCAACGATCCTACAATGTTCCTGCAATATTGCGCGCACATCGACGTGCAATGTTCCAGTGGCAACGCCTAAACAAAATTGCACACATATTGCCGTGCGCAACACTGTAGTGAAAATATTGTAGAAACATTACAGCAATATTCTGAAGCAATTATGACTTTGACAAAACTTGTCGAAATATATACATGACGTTGAGTGGATTCTACAGCATGTTTCATTTAACTGGGTACGCTAGAATTTCTCGTTGGCCATTGAAGATATGAAAAAAGTGTTATCGTGAGACTTGTTTGTACATGAAATTATAGAAGAGATTTGAAGATTAATTTAATTTTTTTAGGTAGAGTAGGTACTACATATTTTAATGTGTGATATTATTATTATTATTATTATTATTAAACGTCTGTATTGCACAAACACGTATATACAATCAAGCAAGAGAAAAGAAAGAAGAAAAGACAAATGCAATGGTCCAGTCTAAAGACTGTTTCCCAACCTAACCTAAAATGACACCGGTTGAAAGTTGTAATCCGCACCTATAGTGTTACAAATCCCTAATGGGGTTTGTCAAATGAGCCTTCAATTTTGAATAATTTGAGTTTGTAGTTTTGCTCGGTAGGAATATAAGTTCGAATACGTAAGCAATCTTATCAATCAACGGTTGTAGCTGCGGCGGTAAAGTGTTCGTCTACGATGCTACAGGTCCTCGGTTCGAATCCTCCTGGGGAAAAAAATTTTCTATGAGAAAAAAGCACACGGGCGTTATACTACTACGATTCTGCCTACACACATTCATGTCGTCGCGTCCCTCACTGTCCGAAACGTTGCGGAGAGACTATTGCTGTAAAATCTCCAAAACATTGCGGGAATACACTCCTGCAATATTGCCCAGGGCGAACATAGGAGTGAACCTGCAACTTCTCTGCAATGATGTTGCAGGACTACATATTTTTAATGTTCCCAAAACTTTGCAAAAATACACTCCTGCAATATTGCTAAGGCGGGCATAGGAGTGAACCTGCAACTTCTCTGCAATGATGCGGTGCAACATTGCAATCTCGCACCACAATATTGCCGAAGAGTTACAGGATCATTGCCACAATTTTGCCGTTTCGTTGCAGAATCATTGTCGGAACGTTGCAGGACTACATATTTGTAATGCTGCCACAACTTTGCAAAAATACACTCCTGCAATATTGTTAAGGCGGACATAGGAGTGAACCTGCAACAGTTCTGCAATGATGCGATGCAACATTGCAATCTTGCACCGCGTCATTGCAGAGACGTTGCTGCAATGTCATGGTGCTGTGTGGGTCGTGGGGTATCGTATACCTGCAACAATTAAAGAAAGAGGGGGCCGAGCTACAAAGGTAGCCTCCGCAACCCAGTCCACTGAATTAACTTAAAACTAATCTTCAAACTCCGTTTCTTCGCGGGAATCTTGACGTCTGCAAGAAACACTCCTCCAGCAAGAGACTTCCTGGATCCCCGGTCGACGAACGGCCCATCTCGACTAACCGACTCCACTCTTCGGGGGTTTAGTGATCCTGCGACGGCATTCGCCCTCGAACTCCCTCCGTCGCGACTTCGCACTCGGCCCTTCTGCGACGATGTTCGCCCTCGAACTCCCTTCGTCTCAGCTCAGCAACTCCGCGCACTCCCGGCGCCTCCACGTGGTGCCCGCGCTCCTGGGGACGCCGCTTGCCAGCAACTCAACTGCATGGAACCCTGACTGCCACCCTGAGCGGTACTGCCACCAGCCCTTGGTGTGGTACGTGCAGTCCTGGACGTCCCTGCGTCCCTGTCACGCACCGGCACCACCAACACTCCGACGCTCCCTCTATAGCGTTCTATCTCGGCCTCTTCTGATGACGATTCCCCGAATCCGACGAGCCCCTCGATTCTTCTTGCAGCTCCAAGTCGAATCGGCATTGCTGAACGTTGTATCTGGATGGTGTTCGGCGACCCACACCGTCCTCATGGCAAATCGTTTTCCCCGTCTCAGGAGAAGTTAAAACGTCAACATGTCAAAACGTCAATCTTGCTCGTTACTCGCGAAAGAGCCAACTTCAGCGCGTAATCAGTTCCATGTGTCGCACGCTCACATTACTTTTAACGGCAACAGTCCCTTGCCGTTTTCTACTTTCTTCACTGGAAATAGTGGGGAACAAGTTACATACGGGGACTGATTACATAGGGGAACATATGGGGAAACAGGGAGGAAAACATGATGGAAGGCAGGTGTCCTATTCTCGTGGATATACTAATAAGACCCAAAGGTTTATACTCCAAGAAAGTTACTACTGGGAACCCGGTCACATTGCAGGCCAATTATTTTAAACTACTTGCCACAACTGCTTGGGGTTTATATCAGTATTGAATGGATACTGTGGCGGTATTTTGAGGTTGGCTTCAAGAAAGACGGTATCTTAAAGATAGCCAAAGTCGAAAGTCGATTTAACCAAGTCGCGGTCGCGGAAGTGCGCTAATTAATCCCCATTACCTTGAAACCATGTTTGTCCAACAGAGACAGCAACGACGAGGTATTCAGGTAACCTCACAGAGACGTCAAAGCCAACGCCTTCTCGTCACTGCGAGTGACTCGTCGAGGAGCCAACTTCCTAGCGTGCTCCCGTCGCTTGCTGAACGCGCGTCTCTCCCAACCCGTTTATCGATAATAGACCTTTCTACGTTACCCAATGAGACCGATACAACTAGGATTCGAATCCTTTTTCGTAGGTCAACTTCCCGAGACTACAGAGCCGACCCAGCAATGGTTTCTTAGTTCCCCTTTCCGGCAGCATCCTCGCTGCAGCCTCGAAAGCGCTCCGATGTCAGCGGGCCCCAACCGCCGTCGCCGCTCCTGTTGCTCCTGCGGCTGTCCCTCGATGTCGGCGGGCCTCAACCGCAGTCGCCGCTCCGCTGCTCCTGCGGCTGTCCCTCGATGGTCAGCTGCAGGGCGAATCCTCTTCCGTCCGCGAAGAGGGAGTTGCGTATCGCATGCAACGGCTCCCTGCGTATCGCACGCAACGGCTCCTTGCGTATCGCACGCAACAGCTCCTTACGTTTCTTCTGGATCTGTGGCTTCGAATCCCACTTCTAACACCAGTGTTGCGCCGGGGTGTTTCCCCCGACGCAAAGGATTGATTAACACATACGCCAGTGCACGATTCAACTATATTTGGTTACATAGGACACAGGCTATAGATTTATAAACGGAGACCGACACGTCCGGTCGTGATGGCGGTTCATAGGAGACAGTCTTCTTGTCGATGTACCGATCGTCCTCTTGAAGAGGGTTGACCATCTGCTGTCTTCAGCTATGAGCACCAGCAGGCTATGCACGGGCCAATACCCGATGCTCGTAACAGTATACTAATTCCGGTAAACTTATCGAAAAGCTACCTGCTCACCGATTTGAATGACTTTGACATATGTTATCAAATAGTGACAACATAGAGATTGGGGATGGACCCGTAAGTAGCGTAGACGCAATGAAACATCGCTCTGCATAAAAGTAATAAAATATATTAAATATCGTTTTTTTCGAGTGCACTGTCGTGTATCAAAGTGCTCGGTAGCGCTCGATCTTCATTGCTGAATAGTTTATTCGGTGAGTGACCGTGAAGGAGCTCGGTAATTGAGCGAGTTGATCGATGCTGGTGAATGCTCCAAGCTACAGGCACATGGCGGACAGCGTGCTCGGCTTTTGAGGTTATACACATAGGCAGCAAGATATCACAAGAACAGCATTAAAGGGTGAATAAAAGGATAGAATGAGAGGATAACACCTAACAGTCAATAAATAAAGGAGTAGAATAAAGCATTTTAGTATCTGATAGACTGCAATATATATCCCACACACATAAGAGTATATAGTGGGCGCTGGTGTATGTGAGAAACATTATATATGTAGTAGTACGTCAGGCTGCGTGCGCAGCATTGGCATACATGTGAATACCAACCTAGTTATATAGCGCGTACAGTTGTGTATCTTTGTTCATTTACTAAATAGCATCAGCATATTGTATAAGAATGGAGAATTTGGAAGCGAAGATTGATTTGCTGGTAAAACATGCTGAAAGAATACAAACTGATGTTGAGGAGACAAAAAACTTACTAAAGCAATAAGCTGAAAAACAGACTGCATTTGAAAATAAGTTAGAGCTCATTGAAAAAAGAGTGAATAAGGAAGAAGATAAAAAAAAGGCAAAAAATGTGATATTATTCAGAGTGGAAAAAAAGAGAATAATACGAGTTTACTAAACAGAATTAAGATGATATTTACTGATGTAGGCATTCAAATTCCCGAAGTTTGCATCGTGGACCTTTTTCGTTTGGGGCAAAGAGCAGAAGATAAATGTCGACCAATATGCTTGAAGTTGATTGCTGAAAGGTATAAATGTCATATCTTTGGAAAGAGTGCTGAGCTTAAGGAACTAGGTGTTGGTGTTGACAGTGATTTGCCAAGACAAGACAAAGAAATGAGGAATAAGGCTCTAAAGGCAAGATACATTTTGCGTCAGCAAGGAAAAGCAGTATATATGCGAGGAGTCAATCTGATTTTTAACAAGCGAAAGTTTACAGAGCAAGAGCTGGATGATATAATGAATGACAGGGGGCAAGAAGTGAATTTGGATGATGCAGCTTCTCAAGCATCTAGCCAAGCTAGCGATAGGACGCAAAAAAGTCAGGTTGGCAGTCAAAATCATAAATCACAGCAAAGAAACAAGAATAAAGTAACAACTGGAACCCAGAAAAAGCTGGACAAGTTTGACTTTCAGTCAACGGGTGTTGCAACCAGGAGTACCATAAAACTGAAGTAGCAACCAAAGCAAAGTCAGCAGCCCAAGGGAGATACTCATCTACACCTCATCTTCTGGAACTCCAGTGGAATAGGAAACATTGAGGATATACAGCCACAAGTTGGGGATAACTGTATAGTCTGTTTATACGAAACATGGAGTATTAAGGAACTAAAGATGGTAGTTTCTGCATTTAGCAGTTACTCACAGGAACTCATATTTGCTGGTGCTGAAAAAACTGAAGTCAAAGGGAGGCCTAAGGGTGGCATTGCGATATGCTTAAACGATAAAATCTACAAGAGTAAGGTGATAACTACAAATAAAAATTATATAATTGTAAAGATTAAAACAAGAGCATTTGAGCTTTTATTATGTAGTGTATATACAGGGTGTTACTCTACCTATAGTCAATACTTTGGGGGGTGATTCTACAGGCGAATATAAGTCGAAAATCAAGAGTGACGAAATTGCGGTAAATGCTTCGTTTATTAATTATCGATGGTTAAAGATTGGCGTCTGGAGCGCCTGAATGACGGCAACTCGACGGACAGCGGGCCGCGCGAGGCAGGCCAGCCAAGGTGCGTGCAGTGGCGGCGGACGCGCGACGGATTTACCATGTAGAACGCATACTTACCCACCTCGCCGAAACTGTGACATACGGTACTTGCGATAATTTATGAAAAGACACAAACGTTGTACGGCATTAACCTGCCTACTCGTAAAAATCCTCAAGGGCATATCAAAACCCGCCCAACGGGATTCACAAGTAGAGAGGGTGAATGCCATTGCCTTTGAAAATATTGCCCTCAAAAATCACCCACACGGGCACACACGCACCGCGAATGTTCACGTAACTGCACACACGCACCTCGATTAGTTTACTCGCAAGTGTCCATGTGTTTATGCATCGCAAGTGTCCAGAAAAATATGCTTACAGACATGCTCAATACTCTTCACCGGAAAACTACACGCACCGCGATTGTCCATCCATCGTAGTGAATTCGCCCGTACATACCACTTCACACACCACGCCCACAATAAGCACTTAAAAAGAGAAAAAACAATTCTGAAGATCCTAAGCTAAAGCTACAACTTAAACTGAAACTGAAACTGAAACTAAACCTAAAATTAATCTACAACTCTAACTAAATTCAAAAACGCAGACTGCTTTCTACAATAGAAATACTTCTCGCCGATTGCAGTCTGTGCTCGCGTTGACGACAATCGTCAAACTGAGGAGACCTTGGCCAAATCCCTGCGCGAAGGACACGAAAAACTTTACGGATAAACAACCCACATACAATGTATCGATACATATTCGTCGAGTCACTCAGGCGATGATACACAGCTTATGCGATAAATTAAATTCTTTATTCTTCATGGAATCGACAGGTATGGCAGTGACACCAATGGATTCCTTATGTTTTTCCTATTTTTGACGAAGTTCATTTTCCATTATGCAAATCAATTTTTCATGTAATTTCCTTAATTATGGTCCGAATCATGTCGTTTTTGGGGCTATTTTCATCCGGAAAACATAAGGAATCGATTGACGCCACTTTCGCAAAGATCTGATGAGAAATGCAGAATAATTTCAGATTCGTCGCTTTCTAGTGCGCAACATTGTATGGCCCTCCTGGCTCGAGCGTCGCGGTCGGAGGCCACGAAACTCAGCGAGGAACGGTCTCGTCGGGGGAATTGGCTGGCCGTGCGAAACAGCTGTGATTCTCCAGCACAGGCACACGTGGGCCTCATGTAAAATTAGCTTCGTTAAAAGTAATCCGATTTACATTACATTTGGTATGATTTTCATCGGAAAAACATAGGGAATCCATTGGTGTCACTGCCATACCTATCGATTCGATGAAGAATGAAGAATTTAATTTATCGCATAAGCTGTCTATCATCACCTGAGTGACTCGGCGAAGGTGTAGCGACACATTGTATTTGGTTATTAATTCGTAACATTTTTCGTTTCCTTCGCGCAGGGATTTGGCCAAGGTCTCCTCAGTTTGACGACTCTCGTCAACGCGAGCACAGACTGCAATCGGCGAGAAGTATTTCTATTGTAGAAAGCAGTCTGCGTTTTTGAATTTAGTTAGAGTTGTAGATTAATTTTAGGTTTAGTTTCAGTTTCAGTTTCAGTTTAAGTTGTAGCTTTAGCTTAGGATCTTCAGAATTGTTTTTTCTCTTTTTAAGTGCTTATTGTGGGCGTGGTGTGTGAAGTGGTATGTACGGGCGAATTCACTACGATGGATGGACAATGGCGGTGCGTGTTTTCCGGTGAAGAGTATTGAGCATGTCTGTAAGCATATTTTTCTGGACACTCGCGATGCATAAACACATGGACACTCGCGATGCATAAACACATGGACACTCGCGATGCATAAACACATGGACACTTGCGAGTAAACTAATCGAGGTGCGTGTGTGCAGTTACGTGAACATTCGCGGTGCGTGTGTGCCCGTGTGGGTGATTTTTGAGGGCAATATTTTCAAAGGCAATGGCATTCACCCTCTCTACTTGTGAATCCCGTTGGGCGGGTTTTGATATGCCTTTGAGGATTTTTACGAGTAGGCAGGTTAATGCCGTACAACGTTTGTGTCTTTTCATAAATTATCGCAAGTACCGTATGTCACAGTTTCGGCGAGGTGGGTAAGTATGCGTTCTACATGGTAAATCCGTCGCGCGTCCGCCGCCACTGCACGCACCTTGGCTGGCCTGCCTCGCGCGGCCCGCTGTCCGTCGAGTTGCCGTCATTCAGGCGCTCCAGACGCCAATCTTTAACCATCGATAATTAATAAACGAAGCATTTACCGCAATTTCGTCACTCTTGATTTTCGACTTATATTCGCCTGTAGAATCACCCCCCAAAGTATTGACTATAGGTAGAGTAACACCCTGTATAAGTCCTTTAGAAGAAATGGGTGGTGTGCTGAGGGACCTATCGGAGCGTCTTGGGATGTTGGAGCAGGAGTACCCTAATTTTCCTTTTGTAATAGGAGGTGATTTTAATGCGAGAATTGGGGATGGAAATGAGATTTTTGAAACTACAACAAAAATTTGCTCTGGAATATATTACTGTACCTAGGGATACATTAGATCAGGTTAAAAATAAAAGAGGGGAACTATTGCTGAAATTTATGGAGGAAGGGGAGCTCTTTGTTCTGAATGGCAGGACGGCTGGTGATTTCCCGGCACAGTACACGTATGTCAGCAAAAATGGGAAATCTGTAATCGACTTGGTGTGGGCAACTGAAACTGCTCTTGATCTCACAGAGAATTTTAGGGTAATAACAGTACCTGTGCAATCTGATCATTTTCCGGTAATGATAGAAATTAAGGTAAGTGAAAAAAGAACAGAAGCAGGTTATTAAATGGAAAACTAATAGATCAAGTCAGTATTATGAAAATATGTTATTATCAAATAATGTATATAAGGTATGCGAGGATGTAAATCTACTGAATGCGAATATGATTGAAACAATAACAACAGTTGCACTGCAAACTGGAATGATCAAGGCGGGGGGAAAAAGAGCACTCTCTAGGCCCTGGGTGAACTTAGAGTATAAGGAAGCTAGAGAAATAATGAGAGAAAAACTAAAGCTGTGCTTGCATGATAACTTTTGTTTAGAATCCACTGCAGTATATGTTGAAAAAAAAAGAATGTATTAAAGTCAAAGAGGAAAATAAAGAAATATATAAGCAAAATATAATTGATAGGATAGTGAATGCGAAAGGATCAGATGAGTTTTGGGAGGGAATAAACTATTATAGGAAAAAGTATAATTACAATGCAGGTGCAATAAGAGCTGAAGAATGGTATGAAAACTATGTCAAATTTTACAAAGAAAGTAGAAAAGAGCAAGAAGAAATAAGTGTGATATGCAATGATAATGAAGTATGTGTTGAGGAACTAGATAAGGAAATAGGAACAGAGGAAATGCAGGATGCGCTTAATAAATGTAAAGTCAAAAAGCACCAGGGGAGGATGGATTATCTTATGAATTCTTTAAAGCCTTACCTGCAAATTGGTTATATTATATAGTGCACATGTTCAACGTAATAATAAGGCTGTGGAGTGGTCTAAAATACTGGTAAAAATGTTATATAAAAACAAAGGTGATAGGGACAATATGGATAGTTATAGACCAATTGCGATGGCGAACTGTATAGCTAAGATATTCACCCAGGTACTGTATGGCAGGGCAGTTGAGTGGTGTGGATTAAATGACAAGATACCTAGCTGGCAAACAGGGTTTCGGGAAGGATATAGTTGTTTGGACAACATATTCACCTTAAATAGTCTAATACAGATGAGGCTTAGAAGAGATAAAGGTAAGTTATATGCAATGTTCGTAGATTTAAAGGGGGCTTTCAACACGGTTGACCATGACCTTCTTTGGCAAAAGCTAAAGATCCTGGGTTTTAGTACAAAATTTATAAAGATACTCAGTAGTATATATAATAAAGCTGAAATTAGAATTGCTACAGGGGATGAAATCTCTGAAGCAATTAGAGTACGCAGGGGGGTACTACAGGGAGAGACGCTATCTCCTCTGTTATTTGCACTTTTTATATATGATTTTGAAGAGTTTTTCAAAGAGAAAGGAATCAGAGGAGTCTTAGCGTTACACCTGGTAGAAATACTTACCTTAGCATACGCAGATGATATTCTAATATTAGCGGAGTCATACATAGATATGAAAAAGATATTACAGTATCTATATGAATATTGCAATAAGAATAAACTGATAGTTAATCTTAAAAAATCAAAAATAATTCTCTTCCAAAAGGGAGGCCATGCTCATAAATTCAAGAGGGCCCCTTTATACTACGGAACAGAGGCAGTAGAATTTATTAGGGGATATGAATATCTAGGGATTGTTTTTACGCAGACAGGGTCTCTTAAACGTGCGGCTAAGCAATTTGTAACTAAAGCGAAAATTGCCTCTTCGGCTGCAATATCTTTAATATTGTTACGTCTCGCGGTCGTCATAATTTAACTTTAATGTATAGCAAGTGTAACAGAACATTTATTGGCGTAACACAACAAAAGCAGTAGTAAACTATAAAGTCAATAATCTAAGATGGTCACGAGATACATTCGTTCGGTATGGCGGCTGACTCTCGATTGACAGCTTGATAGGTGATCGATACGATCACCTTCTTCTCGCTGTCTCTTGTCTTCGTTGCGAACACCAGTGGGCCATGGATCTCATCGATATTGTGTCCGCAACACAGCCCTCCTTCCTCGAAGAGCGGTCGTCCCGATCGCGTCGCTTCCGCTTCCGCTTGGTCTTCGTACCCTGGTTTGAGGAGGGGGTCGTGCTGGCCAGGTGGCCTCCCCAGACCGCCGCCTCGGCATTCGCCTTCCCGCCCCGAGGGAAAACCACCCAAAAAAAACCTGGGGCAAGGCGTGGGAACAACGGGATCGTCCTCTTCGGTGTGTCCCGCGACGCATTCCGCTCTAGTGTCCGTGAATCGTCCAACGACGATTGTGCTGCGGCGACGAGCTCCCACGTGTGTCCTACGATGTAATCCACGGAGAACGGCTGGTGTGTTCCTCGACGGAGCGTTCCAGCTGCTTGTCCAACGACGTCTCTGGAACTCCGCCTCCACGAACGTTCCACGACGCTTTGCTGCCTTCACTTAAATGTCCACCGACGGTTGCGGCGCTGTATCCTCCCTATGGTTCGGTCGCTGGACTCCCGGCACGACCGTCGGGAACCCTTGGTGTGGAGGTCAGGCCGTCTCGGTGTCGCTCCTTGTGGCAGCTGGACCAATTGCCCTTGAAAAACGTTAAACAAATTAACGTTAACACCTGCTATGTGTGAGCAGTTCGTTGGAGCCCTCCGAGTCGGGAAACCGGACAGGGAGGCCGAGTACGCCCGCAGGGGGTCGCAGCTAGTCGCGAGCATACGAGCGACCCAGCCCCCAGCCAAGCCTCCAAACTCGCCAGCCCATCTTCGCTCTTCTTTCTTGATATCGCCTCCAGTTATCCAATCCTTGGCTTCCTGATGGCCCCATTCCTCTTCTTGGCCTCCGGTGCTGAACCAGGGGACCGTCTCGGTGCAGCACGGCAACGACCCCGTTTCCGCGATGTCCCCTCCGACCGATCCGAGCGACTGCGTCGCACGTCCGTCCGGTGGTTGGGGACACCATTTCCCGTTTGCTGTCCCTCAGTCAACCCGGACCTCCATAGAACAAGAATCTGGGTAGAGAAGCCACCAAGATCCGGGTCAGGAGAGTTAGCGGGGTGTTTTCACGTATGTCCACACCCCGCTGCGGACCACCACGCTATTGTGGCACATTCGGGGGCCTTGAGGTTGCATTCGAGCCGCGGGAGCAGTCCCCCGACACCTTGTCCCTCGCCGTGGGGTATCGTGCACCTGGAACACATAAAAAAAAACGAGAGGGGGGCCGGGCTACGAGGGTAGCCTCCGCAGCCCAGTCCACTTATTAGCTTCTTGCTAATCTTCTCTCTCGCTTCTTAACGTGTCCCGCGACGTCTTCATTCCTCTTGGAATCGTCCTTCGTACTTCGCAAGGCGGCGAACGTGTACCACCTTGCACTTCTTCTTAGGCGAACGCTGGATCCTGTAGATGACGTCGTTGATCCTGTCCACCACCGTGTATGGGCCTTCCCACTCCGTTTGCAGCTTCGGGCATTTTCCTTTGACTCTTCTTGGTTGGAACAACCACACTCGTTCTCCAGTCCGGAACTCCACAGCGTGGACACGATTGTCGTACCACGACTTCATCTTCGAACTATAGAGGTCCAGACGATGTCGAACAAATCCGTGGATCTTCTTCATCTTCTCTCGGATCCATTCAGCGTATTCTTGTTCGATGTCTCCGTCTTCTTCTACTTCTGGAGGCAATCTTCTCCACAACTGCAGGGGCAGACGAAGTTCTTGGCCATACAGGATCATCGCTGGTGTCAATTGGGTAGCCTCATGTCGTGCTGATCTGTAGGCTAGGAGGAACATGGGGATCCACTCGTCCCAATCCCGCTGATGTTCTGAAACAAACATCGCGAGATATTGTAGCAACGTTCTATTCAAACGTTCTACCAGCCCATCGGATTGAGGATGCAGAGGAGTCGTCCGTGCCTTCCTGATCCCCAGCAGCTTCATCAATTCCTTGAACACGGAGGATTCGAAGTTTCTCCCTTGGTCCGTGTGTATCTCCAACGGTACACCATGACGACACACCACGTTGTGCAACAGAGCTCTTGCCACTGTGACAGCTCGCTGGTCTGGCATCGCGATTACTTCCGGCCACCGGGTGAAGTAGTCCGCCACGACCAGCACAAACCTGTTTCCGGCCTGAGACTTTGGGAGCGGACCCACAAAGTCCAGGGCAAGCCTCTCGAACGGAGCTCCCACGTTGTACACTTTCAGGTTCCCTGCTCCCCTCTGACGTGGTCCCTTCTTCGCCGTACAGGTGTCACACCGCTGGCACCACTCTTGAACGTCTTGTCGACATGTAGACCAGAAGAACTGTTGGCGGATCTTTGCCAAAGTCTTGTTTACTCCGAAGTGTCCAGCTGCTGGCGCATCGTGGAACTCCTTTAGCACTCCTTCAACCTTTTCTTGTGGCACCACCAAAAGCAACGATGTCGTTGTGCCATCGTGGGACTCTCATTTCCTGAAAAGCAAACCTTCATGAATTTCCAGCGATTCCCATATAGAACAGTAATATTTCAGCCGTGGGGAGAAGCAAGCAACGTACTGCCAGCCAGGCTTCTCCCCTTCCTCTTTCTTTCTAAGGATGAAGCCGATTTCTTCATCCTCTTCCTGGCTTCGTTTCCACTCGTGCTTCTTCTCTTCGGAAAATATCCTGTGAATCTTCTTCGTGGTATGCCCTTCCTCTTCTGCTTCTTTCTTCTCCAGTCGATTGCAGTTCCTACAATTTTCTTCGACACAAGGTCTTCTTGAAAGTCCGTCGGCGTTTCCATGGGCTCTTCCTTCCCGATGGCGAATCTCGAAGTCGTATTCCTGAAGTCGTTCTATCCAACGGGCGACCTGTCCTTCTGGGCGACCTGTCCTTCTGGGCGTTTGAAGGTCAGCAACCAGCGAAGTGCCGCATGGTCCGTTCTTATCAGAAATCTTCTTCCGTAGAGGTAGTGATGGAAGTGCTCGATAGATTTCACCACTGCCAGTAGTTCTCTTCGGGTGACGCAGTAGTTCCTTTCCGCTCTTCCCAAGGTCTTGGAGAAATAAGCCACGACTTTTTCTTGTCCTTCGTGTTCTTGTGAGAGGACGCCGCCTATGGCAAAGTTAGAGGCGTCCGTGTCCAGAATGAAATCCTTGTCGATCACTGGGTAGGCTAGCACCGGGGCTATGGTTAGTTTCTTCTTCAGCTCTTGAAAAACTCCTTGGCATTCTTCGGTCCATTTGTAATCTTGTTTGGTCTCGGTGAGGCGATGCAGGGGTTTGGCGATACTGGAGAAATCCTTTACAAATTTTCTGTAGTACGTGCACAATCCTAGGAAACTTCTTAATTCCGTGGCGTTCTTCGGCTGTGGCCATTCCGAAATGGCTTTAATTTTCTCCAGATCTGTCTTGACTCCAGTCTTCGTTACGACGTGTCCCAGATATTTTACTTCTCGGCAAAAGAAAGAGCACTTCTTGGGGCTCATCAGTAGTCCAGCTTGACGTAAACGTGAAAACACTGCCCGTAGGCGTCCGAGCTCCTGTTCAAAGTCCTTTCCGTAGATGATGATGTCGTCCAGGTAAACCAGGCAGATTTTCCAGGTTAGATCTTGAAGTACGTCTTCCATCAGTCGCTCGAATGTTGCAGGGGCGTTGCAAAGTCCAAAGGGCATGACCTTGAACTGCCATAGTCCCGTTCCTACTGAAAACACAGTTTTCTCCCGGTCCTTCTTGTCCATAGAGATCTGCCAGTATCCGCTCTGCAAATCCACGGTTGAAAACCACGATGATCCAGTGAGGGTATCCAGGGTGTCTTCTATCCGGGGTAGAGGATAGGAATCCTTCTTGGTAATCTCGTTCAGGCGACGGAAATCCACGCAGAACCGTATGCTTCCATCCTTCTTCTTCACGAAGACGATCGGAGAAGACCACGGGCTCCGGGATTCTTCGATTACGCCTTGTGTCAACATCTTCTTGAGCAGCTCTTCCACTTCTGCTCGACGGTGTAGAGGCAGCCTCCGTGGTGCCTGTTTTATGGGCTGGCAATCTCCAATATTGATGGTGTGTTCCAGACGTTCGCAATTTCCAATTTGGCTCGGATCCGTGGCGAAAACTTCCTGAAATTCGTAAAGCAATTCAACATTTAGCTTTTTCTGTCTATCTGTCAAACCTGATGAGCAGCGTGTGTACAGCTCCTCCAGATGCTGTGGGACGACCGTTTCCCTTTCTTCTTCTTGTTTCTTCTCCTCGGTCGGTACGCCGAGGCATATCTCTGTTTTGTCGGGAAGGCACAGCACATTCCTGGATAGATCTATGCTGCAACGATGCTTCTTCAGGAACGCTGCTCCCAAGATGCACTTTTCCACCATTTCGACGACGTAGAACTCCTCTACGCTCGAAAATCGGCCCACGTCGATCTCTAGGTTCTTCTTCCCGAACACTCTCATTTTCTCTCCGGTAGTGGAGCGAATGTCGAGTCTTGTCCGAGAGATGTCCTTTGACGCACACAGCTCTTTGTCCAGAAGGTTGACCGGAGAACCTGTATCTAGGATAATTTTACACGGTTTTCCACCGATTTTTCCACATACGTAGGTCTCGTCGGTCGAATTCCATTGATGCCCAGTCGTCTCCTGCATCGCCACACTCTTGACGACCGGGGGACTGTTCCTTCTGGTCCGGCGTCTCCCCCTTACGCCGTCCTCTTCCCGTTTCCCTGGTTCGGCTTCTTCGGGGGAACTCCCCTGGTTTGGCCGTTCTTGGCCTTGAAACAATCCTTCTGAAGGTGGCCTATTTTTCCACAGAGCCAGCAGGTTCTCGGCGGGTTGTTCGCTCGGTCCTCTGTTCTGCTCTTCTACGTCGGGAACCTTTCAAAATTGTTGGAGGGTTTAGCTTTCCTTTTCTCGGAATATCGTTCTCGCGATTCGACCGCGGGGCTGTGCGTCATCGACTCAACGGCCTCAATCTCTAGAGCTCTTGTCACGGCAGCTCTCAGAGTCGTCAAACCGCCGAGCCGCAGTTCCCGCTGCATTGTCGAGCTCGACAACGCCGTCACGAACTGAGACGCGGCGAGCTTGTCGCGTGTTTCTATCGGGCAATCAGCGAAAGCGGACTGCGCTAATCGCTCGATTGTGGCAGCAAGCGAGGAGATGCTCTCATCTCTCCGCTGTCTATGGCTCTGAAAGAGCACATAGTTTAGATTCGACAAATTTTTCGCCCCGTAGCGGAATTCGAGTGCCGGAACCACATCTGTGAAATTTTCGCACTGGGTAGCGGAGAGCGTCGTGAGGACGCTCCTCGCTGGGCCCCCGAGAGAAGCGATCAAGGCCGTAGCCTTTTTTTCGCTATTCCAACCGTTAGCACGCGCGATGGTTTCGAATTGTACTCGATATTCCTCCCACGAAGTTTTGCCGTCGAAAATGGTCGGTCTCACCGTGTATCCCAAGTCGAGTACGCGGTGTTCCGGGGATGGGGCGGCAGCGGACGCACCGACGGGGGTAGGGTAAATCGCGGAGGAAATACTATTTTCAACGGGTACTACCTCCCCACCCCGAGGGTTCGCGCCGCTATCCATCGCGTCATTTCGGTTTAAAACTGAAGCGGCTACGACCTGTATCCGCTCCTCCAGCTTTGTGATCCGGGTCTCGAAGGCCGCTTGTGCCTGTCGATCGGCGGTCTCCTTTTCTTCCCGGCGACGGTCCTCCCTCTGCCAGCGGGCCTCGTCTTCTCTCCGTTGTTCTCGCATCTGGCCCACGATGCTAAGTTGTAGGGAGGTGAACAGCTCCTGCATGGAAGTATCGTCCGTCGCTGTGGGTAGAAGATTCGCGGCGGCCGCGGACGCGCGAGTGGGCATGCCCCTTCGAGTGGGCATCCCACTTCCGACACCATTGTTACGTCTCGCGGTCGTCATAATTTAACTTTAATGTATAGCAAGTGTAACAGAACATTTATTGGCGTAACACAACAAAAGCAGTAGTAAACTATAAAGTCAATAATCTAAGATGGTCACGAGATACATTCGTTCGGTATGGCGGCTGACTCTCGATTGACAGCTTGATAGGTGATCGATACGATCACCTTCTTCTCGCTGTCTCTTGTCTTCGTTGCGAACACCAGTGGGCCATGGATCTCATCGATATGGTGTCCGCAACAATATATAGGATGCAAATAAATTCATTTGAAATTTGGCTTAAAATATTTGAGTCGTTGGTTAGGTCAGTCTTGGTCTATGCCTCACCTGTTTATGCTGTGCAATGTATGGATGAGATGGAGAAGGTACAAACACAATTTTTTAAGAGACTATTAAAATACCGCAAGCCACCCCAAGCTATGCAGTGAGATTGGAGACAGGGATTTCGCATATATCGTTAACTATTTTTAAAAATACAATTAACTGGATCAATAAAATATTGCAAATGAAGGGAGATAGATGTCCGAGAATATGTCTACTGAAGCAAGGAATTGATAGGAAATATAACAAAAATGTAAAATATAACTGGCTATTGCAAATTACTCGAGCTTTTCTAGAACCAATCGATAGTGTAGAAGTATTAAATGACCTGACTCCAGACACATTTTTAGATAGGAAGCAGGAGCTAGTGGGTAAATATAAAGAATATTTATACCAGAAAAATATACAAAAAAGAGAGCAATCCAGCTCTTTGCTAATATACCCAAGTATCCAAATAATAGAAGGTACACAAAGATACTTAGCTCTTAAGGTGCCAATTAGTATCTATCAAATAGTGGCGCAAATAAGACTGTTAAATGCATATAACTGTAGAATAAGTATGGATGGGCAAATAAAAAGAATAGACCAACAGTCATTTTATAATAGGTGTTGTGTTCAAAATAGTTTAATGCATATGCTGTGTGATTGTGAGGAATTTAAGAGAAAGAGAAACGAAATGCGATTGACTGAGGGCGATGAGAGTCTTGATATGTACAGAATATTAGAGACACTGGATTCTAAGATGATAAGGAAACTTATAGCGCTTTTGAAACATGTACTGTATGTAAATGAGAATGGCATTGTCCACCAGTAAAAGAAACATAAGTAGAAAAGGTATGGTAAGAAAAAGTGTGTATGGTGTGGTATAAAAGGAAAATAGAGATAAATAAATGTAAAATATAATTATGCAGTAGAATGCAGCAACTCTACATGTATATATTGTAAATCTTTTTTAAGAGGAAACAATAAACCACTACTACTACTACTAGTGACAACATATGATATATTGAAATCTGTTTCACAACCGACGCTATTAGTATTGGTTGGAGCTAGATTAGCGAGGAGGGCGTGTAAAGCATGGTAGCGAGTCGATATGAGTATGCGTTAAACTCGTTAGTTCTAGTGTTAACTAAAGTTTTTTGCAAATATCTCGTAAACAAAAGCCGACCGCCAAAAAATTTAAAGGGAAATGTTCAGAATGCTGACCTTAACAGCATATGTCAAGGTCATTGAAATCGGTGAAGAGGTAGTTTTTAGACAAGATTACCCTACTTTCTAAATGTCCATCTGTAGGGAGAAGGAAGAGGGTTGCATACCCATGCGGCTACATATGGGCGAAATAGTAGTCACTGAGGTGAAGCACTGTGGTTTAAGGAAAGATGTTCACAAAACTGGACTCGTTTATTCACTTTGTTGATTTTGTACAAAGAGAGCCGCGCTCGCAGCGCGCCGTGGTTTTGTTGACAGAGGTGACATAAAAACCGCGCGGTTGACGAAGGGCCCAAGTGGGGAGCCCGCGGCGTGAACAATTAGGACATCGCGAGCCACCTATCGGAAGGAACGTTCCTTCGCGGTGAACGAACCGATACCTCGCCAGTATAGACGACGCTCTTGCCTTTGTCCGAACACCATCAGTCCCGAAACTGAAAATATTAATCAAATTTAATAAAAATTGTAATTCGGACGAACACTTAAAGTTGGACATTTTAAAGAAAGCATTTTTCACCAGAAAAAAACTGCTTCCTTCTTAGAGATGCCCTAACGACCCTGTTTAATATTTTCTCTTCGTTTTGTTTTCTAGAATGATGAGTAATGCTCAATGAAATAAATTAAAAATGTAATGCTCAATGAAATAAAGAAAGTTGTCAAAGTTCTTTACAATTCGCAAGGAATATCTTTCAAGTCCCATCGAGCCCCAGGTTTTAATCAATTGAAATATTTTCAGCACACCTTCTTCTACAGAATCATACACAAATCATTTTCTCCTTCAGCCCATTCTTCAAATTATTAATGTTTCAAACTGTCAGCGTTACGTCATTTTACGTATATACGTTCGTGTCCATCGTATTATTATTGTATTACAAAAGATTTGTACAAATATTTATGTATATATTGGGCTCTAGTTCGTTCAATAAATTAATAATAAATGTATATTAATAATAATAATGTTTAACTATACTATAGATTTCATCACAATTTCTAATAGTACTATTTGACCTTTTCTTATAACTTGGAAACAAAATAAACTACTACATAAACAGTATTTAATTTTTTTATAACAATTAAGTTGAAAAAATTGAACAAACCATTAAATAAACGTATAATATATTCAATTAGAAATCATTAGAAAGGGATAATTTTTTCCTGTTGTTTGGCGGCATTCCGATATATTTTATAGTTTAAAGGTTATACATAAATGTCCCCTACTACCCCTATTTCGGCCACTGTGCGGTGCTTCTGTTTTTAAACGATTTTATATTAGCTTCAATCCTCTGTTTGTGTCTTGTATGTTTGTTTGGTTCAAATCTTGTATTTCCATTTTAACCAACTTCCAACTATCAAATAGACTTGAAACTTTACAGGTGTGCGTAGCTTGGATGACAATCCAACATTATGAAAACAAAACTCGAGGGGGGAAAAATTACCCAGTTATCAACAAATATAACACATAACCACAAATCGAATCGACTTTAAATCAGCCACTCGCTCTTGACCGAAACAACAAAAAGCCGCTACGTTCCGGTTGCTAGTCCGCATCACGATTTCAAATTATTTAATCAATTACGTAACGTCGCACGAGGGAATATATGTGAACATGAACAATGTGATATAAGTTATTAATACCATTACTTAGCATTATAGGGTTTAAGCAAACTGTTAAAATGTCTACAGCAATAAAAGATATTTATGAAAAAGTCGGCGCTGTAAAATCCATAAATAATAAAAACAAGAAAATAAAAAAATATATAAAAAAATGTATGTTAAACGATTTTATTAATGCACTAAAAACTAAAAAATAATTCTTTTCGTGGAGCAGGATATTTCATAACAGAATATGAATCAATTTAATACAGCATCAAGCGTCGAAATGAATTTATTGTGAGATATCCAGCACCATGATTTATTTAAAGTGAAAAAACAACATCGAAATTTTTAGTTACAAATCGCCACGCAACGCGAAGAGAGCTTGTACAGGGTGCACAAAAAGTAATAGTCACTACTTTTATGTGTGAATCTATACCTTTGGGTCAGTGGACATTTGTAAAAAAAACTTGCCGCAGAATTGTTTATAACATTGATAATTAATGTTACATTTTTTTTACATTAACATATTCTACTCGATGAGAAGGGAATATGTTTGAAAGAAGCCATACGTCGCAAACGAACCGTTTGGTCAGGGAAGATTGTTAAAAATTTCGCCACGATTCGATTGTGTAGACCAGTGGTTCCTAATCTGTGAAATGGTTTCTAGGGGTTCGCCGCGGTTATTTTTTGTTGACGATTCTTAGCTCTTATTTATTTTACATAATATGGTTACATTGCCATATTCTATTAATGATGCAATACTGATTTTTCCTAAATGAATAAAGAAAAAGCTGATTACCCAGATGCAAGTACAACCATCACACTAAATAAGATAATTAAATATATTAAATATCTTTACGTATATTTAATATATGTATTAAGATAATTCAATATTATTAAGTTACAATTATATTCTGCAGTACCAATTTTGAATGTGTTTTATTTACCTTATTAAATTTACCTTACCTTATAGGTGTGTGTGTGTGGGGGGGGGGATTATAAAGTTAAGAAACACTGAATTATCCTTTATAATTGTTATTGTTGATATTCGTAACATCCGATTGAAATCATTTTTATTACGTAAAATGGAACATAAAACATTATTCATTTTTAACCAGCAGCGGTTCAAAATATGCGTAGGAAATTTTGTAATTCTTTACTATAGAAGTTAGAATGCAATGTATGTATATGTTTGACATTCACGTAGTTCATCTCACCGTCGCACAGTGGGACAAAACGACCCGACGGCGATCAAAAATCTATAACTTTGGTTCAGGTCTAGATATTTTAATGAAATTCGGCTCAATTTAACCGCAAATTTACGGCCTTTAAGTTGTATTAATATAAGTGATATTAACCCTCGGAGGCCCGTGCTAGGCCCGTATTTAGACCCATGTTTTCGAAAAGTGGGGCTACTGGTCAATTACAATTCACATTTTATTAACATACTTACTAGTTACTGTATTATATTGTGGTAAACCCCGTTTTTTAATTTTTGCTATTGTTTTCATGTGATCGGTGCTCAAACTTTGTCAAAATCGCAAAAGTTAAGAGCTTATCAAAAACTTTTATGTTTCCCATAGTTTTTATTCACGATTCTGAAAAAAATTTCTTTGAGAGGTGCAATTTAAGTTAGTTACAAAGTTAATTACATAGATATATATTCTATTAAGGCCATACATTCGGGAAAAATGTTAACAAAGTTTTTATAAAATTTTAAAAAGTTGCAACCATTTGCAATGGGTGTAATTGATATCATGTGAAAGAATGAACTCTTCTCTCTTAGAAACAAAAAGAATTAGATGCTACTTTGTGCTACTTTCCAAGAATATGGTAATTGAATTTATTTCTAGATTTTAATCTACCTTACCTGCCCATTAGTTTTCTGTGCTGTCTCATGGTTCCGGCTATACAAGATATTTTCGTCACACATCTAATAAGTTAATGATTTCTTCTGGATATATCTTAATTACGTCTTTTTTCCTTCTTACTCTTCGAAACGATGAGATGTAAGGGTCCGAAGATATCAAGACCATATTCATCAGGTATTGATTCTATGCACTTCGAGAAATTTTTCGACTGTTATGGTAACGGTAATATTTGCATTCTTTATTTTTCGTTTCCTGCACGGATGGCAACACTGCACGCAGATTTTTTTAATATCTCGATATAACATCAGCAATTACCAGAATAGATGTAGAAATTTTACAAAAATTTAGGACAATATTAAATGTTCTTTCGTGTGGTCTTCCCGTGAATGCTGAAAAATTCGGTATATATGCAGAAGAAACAGAAAAATTATTAACGCAGAATTATCCTTGGCGAAAATTAACAGCCACAGTACACAAGGTTTTAAGGCATGGAAAAAATATCATGCTTCACCACATACTGTTAATTGGCGAGCTATCAGAAGAAGCGCAGGAAACGAAAAATAAAGAGCACAAATATTACCGTTACTCTAACAGTCGAAAAATTTCTCGAAGTGCATAGAATCAAGACCTGATGAATATGCTCTTGACATCTTCGGACCCTTACATCTCATCGTTTCGAAGAGTAAGAAGGAAAAAAGACGTAATTAAGATATATCCGGAAGAAATCATTAACTTATTAGATGTGTGACGCAAACATCTTGTATAGCCGAAACCACGAGACAGCACAGAAAACTCTAATGTTCTCTAATGGTCTAATGTTGGTAAGGTAGATTAAAATCTAGAAGTGAATTGAATTACCATTTTAGTAGTACAGCTATGTCGATTCTAACCCAGGTCCTCTGAGGGGAGCGCGGGGGCGGGTGGAAGTGAGGGCGCGCGGTGGGGGGAACTTTAGGCGCGGGGACAGCGGGGAGTGGAAGACTGGTTGCGCGCGCACGAGCCGCGGAGTGGGGGAAGCCATAATCGTGGAGGGGATCAGTCCAGGCCGAGCGGCCGCGGAGACTTCTCCAGACCTGGCCCACCGTCAGAAATTTTTCAGAGGAGGGAATGACCCACAGCCGAAATTTTTTCATACCTAACCGAGGGAGGGAACGACCTTGGCCCACCCCCGAAAATTTTTTCACCCCTGACCTACACCGATTTAGCGAACCGCCTGGCAGCAGAAATTTTTTCCCAAGCGCAGAGAAATAATAATAATAATAATAATAATAATTTATCAGAAATTGTATCGAGCGATGTCGGGAAGGATCTACGTTTTACAAATCACATATTCGGGGAAAGAGAGAGACGGCACTACATAGTTATAAAGCTAAATTCGGGGAGGGAAAGAGACAGTGGTACAATTGCATGCATTCTAAAGCTAACAGTATTTCAAATGTTTTTCAATCTTAATATCGCAGCGTATCGCTCGATCGTGTGTAATTTGACTCCTCTGGAGCAGCCGTGCAGGATGACGTCATTTTCACGGCGCGAAAAAGGCGCGAATCATAGAATTATGCGGTGTCAGCTGAAATTTTTTTTCCAAACCAACAGACACTTTTTCCCCAACGCAGAGAAATAATAATTTCATGAATAAACGATCTAGCGAACCATTCTGTAGCAAACAGACATATTTTTTCCAACGCACAGAAATAATTTTCAAACAAATATGTAACAAGCATTCTAAAGTTAGCATGTTTTTAAAGCGTTCAGATTTAGCGTCGCAGCGTATCGCGCGATGACACGATGCGAAGAACGCGTGAACGAAACATAACACTATTTGAAACGTCGAATCTTAGAATTAGGTGGTGAGGAAAGAAGGAGGAAAGTGGGTAAATAAAATGGAAAAATAATATGTTTTAAATGATAATATATTGTTACAGTCAAAGAATATGAAAATAGAATAATAATAATAATTTAACATTTTTTCTTCCTACGAGCATCAGCCAGAATATCATTGATGGCACATGCTAACAGTTCGCAATCTACAAAATAATCCTCATCGTAATATTCGCTATCGCGTATGATTTTAGCAGCACGACGCGTATCTAATGTTTCGCAGGCAACATCGCTCTGTTGTAGCACGTTAACAAAATTTAAAAATTTCATCCGCACATCTTGTGCAGTTTCATACAACCGCAGATACACATAGGCTATACACAGATCAAGATTAAATAAAAATGTTACAGTATTCAGTTTGAAATACAGCGGCTTAGTATCTAGTGTTATCTTTACAATCAGAGAATCATAGAAAGAATTATGCGGAGTCGATAGAAATTAGTGAGGAGAAAAGGTCTTATGCTACTGCATAAAAATTTAATTCTAGCTAAATAAAAAATCATAAACATTAATGAAATTAAAAATCTTATAAAAATAATTCTTAAATACCCAGCTATAACAATTAATGAAAATCAACCTCTAAAATACTCAGTATTAAACCCAGACACCAATTCTGATTCCCCCTCCACTAAATCGAACACCTTTTGATTTGGCTCAATTAATAATCTAATTAAAAACATTAAATAAATTGGAATTAAAATTAAATATAAATAGAATATAAAAATATAAAATAAAAAGAGAAATAGAAAAAATATAATAATAATAATTTAATTTATTGCTCATTTTCGTGTTACAATTTAACGATCATATCCTCTTTTCATTTCATTCCCGCGATTGTGTCAGTGTCCAACCCTTCTAATGTATCCTGCTGTGTCTTAACAATTTTTCTATTTTACAAGTGTTTCCTAATCTATTCTATGCTGTATAAGCTTCTTTTACCACTTTCCAGTCTTTCCATCTTTTCCTTCTCTCTATTATCTCCTGTAAAATAGCCAAGTTTTTCCTTCTCTTCTTTCCAATTCCTGCCACTCTCTCCACTTACTTCACATGCTTCAATCACGTGTTCCACTCTTTCTTCCTCTTTCTTATAAAGCCTAAATACCCTTTCTTCTTTCTTTAGCCAATATTTGCATGCCCCTGTTTCACTACTTTTTGATTTTTCCCCCCAATAGTATTTCGGCTTATCTCCAGGTTTCCTTGCCACCTCTCTTAACACTCTTAGGAACTTTGACTCTTTTACTTTCGTCTCTCTTTCTTGTTCTTGGATGTCTTTACTTATCTGCTCTATTATGATCGACACTTCTTTCCCATTTAATCTTCTTCTTTCCAATTCTTCATTTGACCATCCTCTCCCTTCCAAGAATTTGATTCTCATTCTTTCCCTTTTCGTAACTTCATTTCCTCTCATTAGACTTCTCCCACTTTCATATCTTATCGATCCTTCTTCCGAGTTTATTAGCCTCTCTTCAAACTTCATTGCCCATTCTCCCATTTCAATTGTTATGCCATCTCTTCCTGATTCTTTTAACAGCCAGTATGTTGGTGTTGATCTCTCCAATTTCATTATCCACCGCATGTATTTTGCCTGCAATTATCATAATTAATATAAATTGTATTAATCTTGAAATGAAAAGAGCTAATTATAAATTATTTTTTTATGTGGAATAATAATTATAAATTTATAATTAGAGGTGATATGTTATTCGATTTTATTGATATCTAGTTTTTAAATGAATTTATTCATATATTTAAATAATTATGAAAAGTATTTTTTATTTTTGTTAAATATAACAAATTTATGGGATTATCTATACATTTATATTATTATTGATTTGATGTATTTGAGAATTGTAATTTTAAAATTTAATTTCATTTAAGATAATTTAATAATTTATTTCATTCATAAAAAATTTAAGAATTTTGGTGCAATTTTTTAAATAAATTATATAAATGAATTATGCGTAGGGTATAATGATAAAATTAATAACTAATTTAGTGAATATATTTTTTAGATAAAAATGAACTAAAGGAATTCTGCAAATTAAAAATATTCACCTGTTTATCAAAAAACATGTCTTTATGTTTAATAATTTAAAGTCTGCTCTGCCCAATGAATTATTTTTAAGTGGCTGCAGTATATTGACTACATGGTAGCATACAAAGGTAGCATAATAATTAGTCTTTTTATTGAAGGCTTGAATAAATGAGTTGATGAAATATTTCCTGTCTCTAGATTAAACTGTTAATTTAAATTTTAAGTAAAAATGCTTAGATTTTTTCTATGGGACGAGAAGACCCTATAGAATTTTATAATTTATTTTAGGAATAAGTTTTAATAAAATTAATTATTTTATTGGGAGGATATTTAAAATTATTTAACTTTAAAAAATTTATCCAATTATTTTTGTTTCAAAAGATAGTTTATTAAAAATTGTTAGATTTAATTACCTTGGGGATAACAGCGTAATATCTTTGGAGAGATCATATTTATGAAGATGATTGCGACCTCGATGTTGAATTAGGATATAATTTAAATGCAGCAGTTTAAATATTAAGTCTGTTCGACTTTTAATATCTTACATGATTTCAGTTCAGTTTCTATCTATATTTATCTAATAAGTTTTTGTACGAAAGGATTTAATTTATAAATTATTTTTTGCTATTTTCAATAAAAATTGGAATTTTATATTTATTAAGAATAGGTGTTTACCCTGTGATAATTGTTGGTTGGTTGGGCTTCAAATTCTAATTATTCAATATTAGGAGCGATTGGATCAATTTCACAGTCAGTTTCTTATGAAGTCAGTTTATTTTTAACAATATTTTCCGTAATTTTATTAATTCAAAGTTATTCATTATTGGATTTATATAAATTTCAATATTACATTTAATTTATTTTAATTTTAATCCCAATACTACGACAAGAAAACCGCGGATAGGTCTTTTAAAATCGGAGACCAAGTGCTACTGCACGACGAGACGTTAAGACGCGGACGGTCACAAAACTAACACCTGCATGGATAGGTCCCTACACGATTCAAAACATGCACGATAACAATAATTACAGTATAAAGGTCGACGAACAATCCGCGTTCACGCGAACCGACTCAAACACTTTATAGAATATGGCAGGAATAGGAAAATGGGCGCAGTTATGAGGGGAAGTAACAGCGCACCAACAACTATGTAGATTTGAAAAAAGAGGCGAAATATATTTATTTAAAAAAAAAAAAAAAAAAAAAATGTGGGAGAGAAGAATTTTTAAATAAGTATTTAAAAATAAGTAATTTAACTAATCAGGATATTCGCCGTTTTTGAGGGCGATCGCGATGGCGGCTTCCCAAAGAGAGCACAGGCGTGGCCGTCGCGCGGGCCCGACGAACTGGTCTCCATGACGCTCTAGAACAATCACCAGTTGCAAAACAATTAATTTCGAACAACGGAAAATAAACAAAACATAAACAATGGGAAACTCACCGAACAGGGCCCGCACGCCCCACGCGTCCACATCGTCTAACCAGTCGGCGTTCTCAGCCTCAAACCGACGTCGCTCCGTGCGGTTCTCCCGCACCGCCCGCCAGTATTGAATGTTCATGTAACCCGACGGGGTCGGAAACTCCAAACTCTAGAAAAAACAACGAACGTTGAACCTATGCACACTTCCACAGAGACACGAAAACACTAACGAACTCGCATTTAAACGCACCAGTAGAAACATCGCCAGCTCCCTCGGGATCGAAAGCAACGTCAACATCGTAACGACTCAGAGCGAAATAAGAAGCGACCAAGAAAATCTCCCTCACTTCTCACTTCTACTCAAGTCCAGACAAAGAAGATGAACTGTCCTACGTTAGCAAAAAAATTTATCTCGCGCTCGCACAAGGAAATACTTCGCGACCAACAAAACGAAACACCGACTACACCTTGACAATATAATTTACTGTATTTTCATTCTACTATATGATATGCATGTGCAATGTAAAAAAAAACTTCTACTGACAACTTACAAAAATTCTGTAAAACATTTGCCACGAAAATCCAAGACAAGGTAGACCGCGTCGCTAAACTCCTTACCTACGTCCAGCAAACTAAAAGCTCAGCACAAAACAGCGTCGTGGACAAATAGACGGATTAGGTTACATAGGCAAATCACCCTTGGGGCTAATGGATTCCGAAGGTAGAAAGAAAGTCAATGATTAAATAGACCTTTTAAAAAGACAAGATAACAGACTAAAAAATGCAATCAAGCGAGAAATGCAAATTGTAAGAGCAAATACCGAACTTCTCAACGAGACTGTACATGACATATGAGACAACGAAAACACCCTCTTAAACGCGAATTGGCAAATTCAATACTTACTCCAACAGACAACCAACATTACTAAATTTCGAGAGACAGTAGACGAACACCTCATACTAATAAACAGCGTCGCAGAAACACTATTGCACGGCACGCAAGACTTGTTAGAATTCATTATGGATATAAAGAAAGGAGTCTTAAACCCACGATTAATACCACCGACACAAATCATAACATACCTCACTTCCGCACTCGCACATATTCCGAAAGGATTAGACTTCCTAATCGGAATAAAATTAGAAAACTTGCACATCCTGTACGGATTCCTTACGCTCTCCGCATTTTCGGATACCAAATCAATTACTGTAGTACTAGATATTTCATTGTTAAACGCGAAAAAATTCAAATTGAGCAAGGTACACCCGATAGCCACGAAGATAAACGAATCGTCCTACGCGTATATAGAACCCCTCGACTCATACGTGGTACTTGACACCTCGGTGCAAGATAACATACAACTAAGCAAACAGGACCTAGCAAAATGTAAGACAATAAAACGATCTGTACCTCTGCACCTCTAATCGCCCAATGTTCAAAGCGATACCATACGGACCGTGCGAAGTACAGTTGTACACAAAATTAACAAAAACCCCAAACAATTGTAAAATGCGAATTATGACACTGAATAACGCGATCCTGATAGAATTGCAACAACCAGGCACGCGGATTTATGTCGCAATTGTCGCCAAGAAAAATTTCCACAAGCGCTATAGGTCGTACGCTGATTCCGATTTCCAAATATTTGCAGGTCGTGGATATTAATGCATATATTCTGACATAGGACATGCAGTCTAAGAGAACAATCAAAGCTATGAAATTGTCCGTTCGTATCAAGAATAAACATAAAAATTTCGAGAAGTTATGAAAATTAAGCCTTACCTGTTACATGGATTCCCCTTGCACGTAGCTCATCCAAAAGCTGAGCCAGCCATATTGAAGAAGGTGGCAAGCCCTAGAATATACAAACATTGATATAACACGGATACATTAAACCCAATAAACATCAAACGCACAAAGCAATGCAAAGTATTGCATACCTGCGGAGGCGGCGGCGGCGACGGTGGTGGCGACGGCCAATGGGGCGTTGAGGGAGGCGACGGTGGTGGCGAGTTCTAGAACACACAAACATCGATATAATATTTGCGACCGCGGGATCGAACTCGATTTCACCGGTTAAACGCGATAAATGTTAAAAAATATTTTAAAGTACATAACTCAGGGTTATCCCCGCACGGCGCATCATCCCACTCCGGGGCGATTCTTGGAAGTCCCATGTCACTTCAGAAGAATTTTTCACTTCAAAAGAATTTTTCACTTAAAAAAATGTAACTGTTCGCCGTCAAGCTTTGAAGACAACTGGTCTCGCTGCATCTCCAAGCGCTCGCATGTAGATCCATGTCCAAAGTTGCATAGCTTTGCAAAAGTAAGATACCGTTGTTCTCCACCTGCATATTCGCTGACCATCCTCTCCTTCAATGCATCTTCTTCGAATTATTCACTGACCACCCTCTCCTTTTTCTTCTTCGCACTCGTCTTCTTCCCCTCCTTCTTTGGACACATCATTCGACTAGACAGTACCACTTTGAACGTGTATCGAACATCAATCGAACCACTTTGGTCATGTATCGAACGTGTATCGTACCACTCTGGACGTGTATCGAACGTGTATTGAACCACTTTGATCACGTATCGAACGTTTATCGTGCCACTCTCAACGTGTATCGAACGTCTATCGTACCACTCTGAACGTGTATCGAACATCTGTGGTTACTTTTATGAAGGTCACCCCCTCCATCGGTTAGGCTGGACATGTATTGAAACCCTTTCCTCGGTTAGTTCTGAAATATTTCTGCAGTGGGTTACGTCTGAAATTTTCCAGCGTCGGAAAATTTCAGACGTAACCCACTGCAGAAATATTTCAGAACTAACCGAGGGAAGGGTTTTCCGACGCTGGAAAATTTCAGACGTAACCCACTGCAGAAATATTTCAGAACTAACCGAGGGATGGGTTTCAATACATGTCCAGCCTAACCGATGGAGGGGGTGACCTTCAGAAAAGTAACCACAGATGTTTGATACACGTTCAGAGTGGTACGACAGACGTTCGATACACGTTCAGAGTGGTTCGATAGACGTTCGATGCACGTTCAGAGTGGTACGATAGACGTTCGATACACGTTCAGAGTGGTACGATAGACGTTCGATACACGTCCAGAGTGGTACGTTAGACGTTCGATACACTTTCGATATGCGATCAAAGTGGTACGTTAGACGTTGAAAGTGGTTCGAATGATGTGTCCAAAGAAGAAGGGGAAGAAGACGAGTGCGAAGAAGAAAAAGGATAGGGTGATCAGTGAATAATTCGAAGAAGAGATGTGTCCAAAGAAGAAGAGGAAGAAGACGAGTGCGAAGAAAAAAAAGGAGATGGTGGTCAGTGAATAATTCGAAGAAGATGCATTGAAGGAGAGGATGGTCAGCGAATATGCAGGTGGAGAACAACGGTATCTTACTTTTGCAAGGCTATGCAACTTTGGGCATGGATCTACATGCGGGAGCTTGTAGATGCAGCGAGACCAGTTGCTCGTCAATCTGCCACTGCGAGGGATCATTACGCGTTTCCTCAGGATGTGGTGCGACGACAACAACGAGATGAAGGAGTATTTGGTAAGTGATATTTGTACGTAGCGACTACAAGGTATTTTCATAAAAAGCACATGTTTTCTATAGTTTCGAATATGTTTCAGCGAACAGAGTATCCATATACGAAGGGATACTACAGCATTAAATGTAGAAAATTAATGCATGGCTGCAGGCAGTTTTGGCGCGAGGTTCGAGACGATTTAGACCGTTGGGCGTTCAACGACAACAATGATGATCCGGACTTTTGGGGGCTACGACAATTATTCGAGCCGTAAATGTGCGTATATGTGTTCAGAGGATTTATTCGATATAATACAATCACGATGTGATACACGTGCATGAAGAAATGTCTGTCTTCCCATGCTTTTGCTATTCAATGTATTTGGTCGCGTGCCGTGCGAGCGATTACTTGCCATTGCAAATACAGCAATTATTCACTTTCATTTATACATGTCTTACAGTAAATAAAAAACAACAGAAAGTTTTAGAAGACCTGCAAGATTTTATGGACGATGTAAGGGAAAAATTCTGCAGCCATCTCCGATCAGATGGGTTGCACTACCGGAAATTGTAGAAAGAACGTTAAGTCAGTGGACAGTTTTATTTGCTGTTTTTGCGGAGACAGCAGCAGAACACAATTATTCCGAAAGAACAAACCAAATATTTCGAACATTAAGTTGCCCTTATACTAAGGCTTATTTGCAATTTTTAAATTATGCGTTAAACATATTTACAAGATTCAACACAGTGTTTCAGAATTCGAAAATTCTAGTTCATTGCCTGCTCCCTGAATGTTTTAGATTATTAAGATCATTGGGAGGAAATTTTATAAAGCGTGAGTATATTGTAGCACCCAATTCACATGAAATAGACGTATATAATGAAGATAATTTACTGCCACTGCAATCAATTTTTATTGGAGAGGAATCGATGGCAACCATTCATAAAATTAGAAGTAGTAATTCAGAAAATAGCCAAGGAAATATAGACTTTTATGAAAATATAAAAAAATATTACCAATCTGCCTTCAAACATACTGTTAGGAGATTGCCTTTTAATGAGAAATTTTTAAATTCGTTAGAATTTTTAAGCCCGCAAATAGCTTTAGATGCGAGACATCAGAAAGACCAATTGAACTGTGTTTTAAATAAATTTAAATCTAAATTAAACCCTCAAAAAACGGCGAATATCCTGATTAGTTAAATTACTTATTTTAAAATACTTATTTAAAAATTCTTCTCTCCCACATTTTTTTTTTTTTTTTTAAATAAATATATTTCGCCTCTTTTTTCAAATCTACATAGTTGTTGGTGCGCTGTTACTTCCCCTCATAACTGCGCCCATTTTCCTATTCCTGCCATATTCTATAAAGTGTTTGAGTCGGTTCGCGTGAACGCGGATTGTTCGTCGACCTTTATACTGTAATTATTGTTATCGTGCATGTTTTGAATCGTGTAGGGACCTATCCATGCAGGTGTTAGTTTTGTGACCGTCCGCGTCTTAACGTCTCGTCGTGCAGTAGCACTTGGTCTCCGATTTTAAAAGACCTATCCGCGGTTTTCTTGTCGTAGTATTGGGATTAAAATTAAAATAAATTAAATGTAATATTGAAATTTATATAAATCCAATAATGAATAACTTTGAATTAATAAAATTACGGAAAATATTGTTAAAAATAAACTGACTTCATAAGAAACTGACTGTGAAATTGATCCAATCGCTCCTAATATTGAATAATTAGAATTTGAAGCCCAACCAACCAACAATTATCACAGGGTAAACACCTATTCTTAATAAATATAAAATTCCAATTTTTATTGAAAATAGCAAAAAATAATTTATAAATTAAATCCTTTCGTACAAAAACTTATTAGATAAATATAGATAGAAACTGAACTGAAATCATGTAAGATATTAAAAGTCGAACAGACTTAATATTTAAACTGCTGCATTTAAATTATATCCTAATTCAACATCGAGGTCGCAATCATCTTCATAAATATGATCTCTCCAAAGATATTACGCTGTTATCCCCAAGGTAATTAAATCTAACAATTTTTAATAAACTATCTTTTGAAACAAAAATAATTGGATAAATTTTTTAAAGTTAAATAATTTTAAATATCCTCCCAATAAAATAATTAATTTTATTAAAACTTATTCCTAAAATAAATTATAAAATTCTATAGGGTCTTCTCGTCCCATAGAAAAAATCTAAGCATTTTTACTTAAAATTTAAATTAACAGTTTAATCTAGAGACAGGAAATATTTCATCAACTCATTTATTCAAGCCTTCAATAAAAAGACTAATTATTATGCTACCTTTGTATGCTACCATGTAGTCAATATACTGCAGCCACTTAAAAATAATTCATTGGGCAGAGCAGACTTTAAATTATTAAACATAAAGACATGTTTTTTGATAAACAGGTGAATATTTTTAATTTGCAGAATTCCTTTAGTTCATTTTTATCTAAAAAATATATTCACTAAATTAGTTATTAATTTTATCATTATACCCTACGCATAATTCATTTATATAATTTATTTAAAAAATTGCACCAAAATTCTTAAATTTTTTATGAATGAAATAAATTATTAAATTATCTTAAATGAAATTAAATTTTAAAATTACAATTCTCAAATACATCAAATCAATAATAATATAAATGTATAGATAATCCCATAAATTTGTTATATTTAACAAAAATAAAAAATACTTTTCATAATTATTTAAATATATGAATAAATTCATTTAAAAACTAGATATCAATAAAATCGAATAACATATCACCTCTAATTATAAATTTATAATTATTATTCCACATAAAAAAATAATTTATAATTAGCTCTTTTCATTTCAAGATTAATACAATTTATATTAATTATGATAATTGCAGGCAAAATACATGCGGTGGATAATGAAATTGGAGAGATCAACACCAACATACTGGCTGTTAAAAGAATCAGGAAGAGATGGCATAACAATTGAAATGGGAGAATGGGCAATGAAGTTTGAAGAGAGGCTAATAAACTCGGAAGAAGGATCGATAAGATATGAAAGTGGGAGAAGTCTAATGAGAGGAAATGAAGTTACGAAAAGGGAAAGAATGAGAATCAAATTCTTGGAAGGGAGAGGATGGTCAAATGAAGAATTGGAAAGAAGAAGATTAAATGGGAAAGAAGTGTCGATCATAATAGAGCAGATAAGTAAAGACATCCAAGAACAAGAAAGAGAGACGAAAGTAAAAGAGTCAAAGTTCCTAAGAGTGTTAAGAGAGGTGGCAAGGAAACCTGGAGATAAGCCGAAATACTATTGGGGGGAAAAATCAAAAAGTAGTGAAACAGGGGCATGCAAATATTGGCTAAAGAAAGAAGAAAGGGTATTTAGGCTTTATAAGAAAGAGGAAGAAAGAGTGGAACACGTGATTGAAGCATGTGAAGTAAGTGGAGAGAGTGGCAGGAATTGGAAAGAAGAGAAGGAAAAACTTGGCTATTTTACAGGAGATAATAGAGAGAAGGAAAAGATGGAAAGACTGGAAAGTGGTAAAAGAAGCTTATACAGCATAGAATAGATTAGGAAACACTTGTAAAATAGAAAAATTGTTAAGACACAGCAGGATACATTAGAAGGGTTGGACACTGACACAATCGCGGGAATGAAATGAAAAGAGGATATGATCGTTAAATTGTAACACGAAAATGAGCAATAAATTAAATTATTATTATTATATTTTTTCTATTTCTCTTTTTATTTTATATTTTTATATTCTATTTATATTTAATTTTAATTCCAATTTATTTAATGTTTTTAATTAGATTATTAATTGAGCCAAATCAAAAGGTGTTCGATTTAGTGGAGGGGGAATCAGAATTGGTGTCTGGGTTTAATACTGAGTATTTTAGAGGTTGATTTTCATTAATTGTTATAGCTGGGTATTTAAGAATTATTTTTATAAGATTTTTAATTTCATTAATGTTTATGATTTTTTATTTAGCTAGAATTAAATTTTTATGCAGTAGCATAAGACCTTTTCTCCTCACTAATTTCTATCGACTCCGCATAATTCTTTCTATGATTCTCTGATTGTAAAGATAACACTAGATACTAAGCCGCTGTATTTCAAACTGAATACTGTAACATTTTTATTTAATCTTGATCTGTGTATAGCCTATGTGTATCTGCGGTTGTATGAAACTGCACAAGATGTGCGGATGAAATTTTTAAATTTTGTTAACGTGCTACAACAGAGCGATGTTGCCTGCGAAACATTAGATACGCGTCGTGCTGCTAAAATCATACGCGATAGCGAATATTACGATGAGGATTATTTTGTAGATTGCGAACTGTTAGCATGTGCCATCAATGATATTCTGGCTGATGCTCGTAGGAAGAAAAAATGTTAAATTATTATTATTATTCTATTTTCATATTCTTTGACTGTAACAATATATTATCATTTAAAACATATTATTTTTCCATTTTATTTACCCACTTTCCTCCTTCTTTCCTCACCACCTAATTCTAAGATTCGACGTTTCAAATAGTGTTATGTTTCGTTCACGCGTTCTTCGCATCGTGTCATCGCGCGATACGCTGCGACGCTAAATCTGAACGCTTTAAAAACATGCTAACTTTAGAATGCTTGTTACATATTTGTTTGAAAATTATTTCTGTGCGTTGGAAAAAATATGTCTGTTTGCTACAGAATGGTTCGCTAGATCGTTTATTCATGAAATTATTATTTCTCTGCGTTGGGGAAAAAGTGTCTGTTGGTTTGGAAAAAAAATTTCAGCTGACACCGCATAATTCTATGATTCGCGCCTTTTTCGCGCCGTGAAAATGACGTCATCCTGCACGGCTGCTCCAGAGGAGTCAAATTACACACGATCGAGCGATACGCTGCGATATTAAGATTGAAAAACATTTGAAATACTGTTAGCTTTAGAATGCATGCAATTGTACCACTGTCTCTTTCCCTCCCCGAATTTAGCTTTATAACTATGTAGTGCCGTCTCTCTCTTTCCCCGAATATGTGATTTGTAAAACGTAGATCCTTCCCGACATCGCTCGATACAATTTCTGATAAATTATTATTATTATTATTATTATTATTTCTCTGCGCTTGGGAAAAAATTTCTGCTGCCAGGCGGTTCGCTAAATCGGTGTAGGTCAGGGGTGAAAAAATTTTCGGGGGTGGGCCAAGGTCGTTCCCTCCCTCGGTTAGGTATGAAAAAATTTCGGCTGTGGGTCATTCCCTCCTCTGAAAAATTTCTGACGGTGGGCCAGGTCTGGAGAAGTCTCCGCGGCCGCTCGGCCTGGACTGATCCCCTCCACGATTATGGCTTCCCCCACTCCGCGGCTCGTGCGCGCGCAACCAGTCTTCCACTCCCCGCTGTCCCCGCGCCTAAAGTTCCCCCCACCGCGCGCCCTCACTTCCACCCGCCCCCGCGCTCCCCTCAGAGGACCTGGGTTAGAATCGACATAGCTGTACTACTAAAATGGTAATTCAATTCACTTCTAGATTTTAATCTACCTTACCAACATTAGACCATTAGAGAACATTAGAGTTTTCTGTGCTGTCTCGTGGTTTCGGCTATACAAGATGTTTGCGTCACACATCTAATAAGTTAATGATTTCTTCCGGATATATCTTAATTACGTCTTTTTTCCTTCTTACTCTTCGAAACGATGAGATGTAAGGGTCCGAAGATGTCAAGAGCATATTCATCAGGTCTTGATTCTATGCACTTCGAGAAATTTTTCGACTGTTAGAGTAACGGTAATATTTGTGCTCTTTATTTTTCGTTTCCTGCGCTTCTTCTGATAGCTCGCCAATTAACAGTATGTGGTGAAGCATGATATTTTTTCCATGCCTTAAAACCTTGTGTACTGTGGCTGTTAATTTTCGCCAAGGATAATTCTGCGTTAATAATTTTTCTGTTTCTTCTGCATATATACCGAATTTTTCAGCATTCACGGGAAGACCACACGAAAGAACATTTAATATTGTCCTAAATTTTTGTAAAATTTCTACATCTATTCTGGTAATTGCTGATGTTATATCGAGATATTAAAAAAATCTGCGTGCAGTGTTGCCATCCGTGCAGGAAACGAAAAATAAAGAATGCAAATATTACCGTTACCATAACAGTCGAAAAATTTCTCGAAGTGCATAGAATCAATACCTGATGAATATGGTCTTGATATCTTCGGACCCTTACATCTCATCGTTTCGAAGAGTAAGAAGGAAAAAAGACGTAATTAAGATATATCCAGAAGAAATCATTAACTTATTAGATGTGTGACGAAAATATCTTGTATAGCCGGAACCATGAGACAGCACAGAAAACTAATGGGCAGGTAAGGTAGATTAAAATCTAGAAATAAATTCAATTACCATATTCTTGGAAAGTAGCACAAAGTAGCATCTAATTCTTTTTGTTTCTAAGAGAGAAGAGTTCATTCTTTCACATGATATCAATTACACCCATTGCAAATGGTTGCAACTTTTTAAAATTTTATAAAAACTTTGTTAACATTTTTCCCGAATGTATGGCCTTAATAGAATATATATCTATGTAATTAACTTTGTAACTAACTTAAATTGCACCTCTCAAAGAAATTTTTTTCAGAATCGTGAATAAAAACTATGGGAAACATAAAAGTTTTTGATAAGCTCTTAACTTTTGCGATTTTGACAAAGTTTGAGCACCGATCACATGAAAACAATAGCAAAAATTAAAAAACGGGGTTTACCACAATATAATACAGTAACTAGTAAGTATGTTAATAAAATGTGAATTGTAATTGACCAGTAGCCCCACTTTTCGAAAACATGGGTCTAAATACGGGCCTAGCACGGGCCTCCGAGGGTTAATATCACTTATATTAATACAACTTAAAGGCCGTAAATTTGCGGTTAAATTGAGCCGAATTTCATTAAAATATCTAGACCTGAACCAAAGTTATAGATTTTTGATCGCCGTCGGGTCGTTTTGTCCCACTGTGCGTCGCACTCACTCTCATCGCAGCACCTTCTGGGCAGCGAAATTCACGGTGGATCCGCAATCGATCAACCAATCAGATCTCCTCACGTCGATCGATGCTCGAAGACGTTCGAGACGACGCGTAACAGAAATCATCATCCATCTTGTACTCTCTCTCGTTGATACAGTGTGTGAGGATAGACGTATCGCGTGCGATTCCAAGTCTTCCACCTTGTGAATATCTTTTTCTCGTGTGCAACAGCACAATCGCTCATTGTACATTTATATCATCTCACACCTAATTAATAAGTGTTTTGCTCAACGATTTCTCAGTGATTATAAAGCGTTGTGGAAAGCACGTGGTGCAACTTCCATCTCGAGCCGCGCGTGCTATATCCGTACGCATCCGCTCAACTTTGTACTTTTTCGACAGTCTCATGCCCAGTGCAGGGGCTTTGACTCAAGTTGAATAAACTGACGCTCATATCTCTTAAGCATTGTGCAATCACCTTTCTCACCGTCGACATAACCTCCTCATAATCCAGTGCGCTCACAATTGCGAACTTTCTCAAACAGTATATTACTTGCGTCCAATTTAAATTTTTGATGAATTACATTTGTGAACAAATGATCGGATACATAGAGCCCGTTTTCAATTTCGTGATTATTTGTGTTTCTGTTCAAGCACGCTGCGTCCAAAATGATACGTAATTACGTTTACAATTGTAGGTTGCAAAAATGTACTTCTTTAGTTAAATATTCACTAATGTTAATTTTGTACCTTTCAGGAAAAACTATAATGAATTGGATATGTAACTTATACTGAAGGTTGCCAGATTTTAATATTATAATCATAATAAAACACGACTATACAGATACGTCTCAAAATTGCGGGACAATTCGGAGCATGCAATATCCTGATGTAAAAAGATATCAAAAAGTCCTTTACCGGTTTGGGGGCCGAGGCTTCTTTCTGGAGATATTAACAGTTGAATATTAGCTGTCGAACTTCCGGGTCGCGCAGTTTAAAGCCGAGTCAGTTGAGCGCGCGGCAGCTCACGCAACACACGCACGCAGAATGCACGCGTAGGTACCGACTCACACGCACAAAAGAGTTGACCGCGCTAACCCATTTTCACGATTTTGTTCAGGACACGAAACGCCGAAGCTTCGAGCGTTCGTGGATTTAGTTTTAAGCTAGTTTTAAGATAGTCAATAATTATATTTTATAAGGATAGCGGTTAAGATTGAACGTTAAGTTTAAACTAAGTTCACGGTCACTTTGTATTTACACGACGAGTTCACAATAAATTATAACGACGACTTATTATTTAACGAAGACCTAATTTAAGTAGTTGGTAGAGCACACACGAAAGTACGCGCGAGGTTAGATACGAACCACATAGCTCGTGAGAAAGTCCTGGAGCGTCCAGTTAAACGCAAGTGCGCGCGAATATAGAATTACCTGTTGACTAGGCGACAGTTCGAACAGAAGACCCGATCGCGGTGATGGATCGGACCGTTGCGCCGAATTCCGTGACGTCAGCACCCCACCTAACAGCCGCTCGCCCTGAGCAGGACGAGGATGCCACCGGCGAAACAAAGCAGGTCGCACGATGAAGCGAGCGAGCTGCCTAATCAGCTGAGGTGCGCGTCAGTAGATGGCCCGCCCAATCTCATCACCGCGATCATGCATACCGAGATCAGGTCGCGTTTAGTCGTTTGTAATGTGCGCGGTTTTGGCAGCGAATCCGCGCCGACTTGGCCTGTGGCCGTTTGGGCCAATCCCAAACAATTTGAACCAGCGTTTTGCGCTTTCGGCGGTTAAAAACAGTACACAAATTTCATATAAATTGTAGACTCATAAATACTTTATTAAAAAGTATTGGAATATTGAAGCTACCACTTGTTGAGGTTTAAGTATATATTTATTGCTTGAAATATATCGCTTCTACATACAAGCCACTACTCTAATTAAACGCTGAATAATTTAAGAAAGAACTACTGCACGTGGCGAAACACCACCTCGCATACACTGCAACCACAACGCACAGACTCCACAAGCACATGTAACGTTCTCGAACGAGACGTTGCCGCGAGTTATAGGATATTCCACAAGTAGAGTGATTTACCCGCGGAATTGTGGGATTGGTTCTGGTGTCCTGTGATTAAGAAATGAACTTCAAGAACGAGAGTCGTTCTTTTAACAATAAATAAGAAAATAGTTTATTCAAGAAAAGAATATGACACTAGGTCGGAAATGGAACATAAGATACGATGCGGAGTCGTGAGATTAACGACACTAAACCGGTATAATACAACATAAATTTGAACGATTAAACGAACTTACCTAAGTGAAGTTCTATCGTAACTGTATGAAGCGCCTCCTCCATCAATCACCTCGTAGTACTTTCTACTTTATGCCAATGTCGCCACAAGATTTACAGATAAAACCTAGAAACAAGCCTTGAACTCGGTCCCCGTTCCTTAGACCGTGTCGCTCCGTCCAAGACCATCATTATTTTAAAGACAAAGAAAACTGCCGTATAAATTGGGTTAACTGCTAAGTTAAATATGGGAACTATCTGGGCAGGACTGATTTTCCCTATGGGGCTGCGTTTGCCCTATGGACCTCTTTCCTAATGTCCAGTACGAAATCGCCAATGGATTAGTGGCCCATGGGGCAAACGCAGGTCCAACACGGCCCTGAAATGAAGGTCATGAGGTACATTTGCCGCTCCAGCCTGCTAGAGTATCGCTTACATCCCTCGGTTTTTCCTCCCCGAGGTGCCTACCCGAGGTTCGACGGGCTGGTTGGGATTTTACTACCGGTTTCTTTTGTTCAAAACCGCAAAATCTCGAAACATGAGGCTATTTTTCGAGGTGATCCCATCTGATTTCGAAGTTAAAAATGGTATCAATCGATTCGTCTTGGCGAGATCTTTCCAATGGTGTATAGCCTCACGCTGTAGGCTCGTGGGTCACTAATCTCCTCTGCGACTTAACATTGTCCTTTTGCAAAGGTGTCTGATTGGGGTGTCCAGCCTGCTGTTTTCCGAATGACGTCAATGTTAATGCCAGCTTCCTTCGCCGCCGACGTCGATGCGTGACGGGTACTGTACGCCGAAAACACTGTGGTATCCGGGCAGCTTCTTTTTAGAACGCTCTTGATCCACCGACTCAAAGTTTGCGTTGAGACTGACTTATACGGCTTCTTCCACGAAACGAACAGACTCACCGCATCATCTCGCAACTATTTCGTCCTTAATATGTATGCCTCTACTGCCGAGGCTACACAAAGCGTAGGGTCCTTCTTATACCGGGCAACCTCAGGATAGGTTGCGATCAATTACGACCAGAGGTTTTTACTCGGGCTGGAATCTTAATTTCTATCATGCCCTTCTTTAGCTGAATATTCCTAACATCAATCTTAATCAACGTCTGCATTCTGTGCCCCGTAGTCAGTGCCATTAACGAGACTACCTTTAACGAAAGCTGCTCCAACGTTATCGCTTCGTTCGGGTGCCATTTAGACACTAACTCCAGCACTATTTTGGGATCCCAAGTCGAAACATACTTAGGCCGCGATGGCCGAAGATTGGATAGGCCCTTGCAGAACCTCTTCACTTGGTCGTCCTGTCCTACTTCAAATCCTAGAATTAAGGCCACTGCCGATCTAGCCATATTTATCGACCCCTACGACGATCCTTTTTCAAATTTGCTCGTTAAAAATCTCACCACGTCCGGAATTTGAGCCTCATACACACTTGTGTCTGTCAATTGACAAAATTATCACCATTTCTTTAGCGCCCCGTTGTATTGGCGTAGAGACGAATCCATGAGCGATGACATGGCAATCGTAACAGTATCCTGTTTCATTCCCCTTCGCGTGTAGGCATCCTTGATAATATTCCTGCCACCAGGGAAAGCTGGGCTGACAGAGGATGAGGCTCCCTATTAGTATTATGTCTTGGAGAGTTCTAACTCTGGTCCTCTGAGGGGACTACGGGGGCGGGAGGAAGTGAGGGCGTGGGAGATTGGCTGCGCGCGCACGAGCCGCGGACTGGGGGAAGCCGTAATCGTGGAGGGGATCAGTCCTGACCGAGCCGCCGCGGAAACCTCTCCAGACCCGGCCTGCCGCCGGAAATTTTTCAGAGGGAGGGAATGACCCACTGCAGAAATTTTTCATACCCAACTGAGGGAGGGAATGACCTTGGCCACCCCCCCCCCCCCCCAGAAATTTTTCAGACCTGTCCCGTCAGCAGAAAATTTTTTCCAAAACCAATATGTAGCAAACAGATATTTTTTCCCCAACGCAGAGAAATAATAATTTTGAATCAACGATCTAGCGAATCAATATGTAGCAAACAGACATATTTTTTTCAAATAAATATGCAGCAAGCATTCTAAAGCCGACAATTTTTTAAAAAATGTTTTCAATCTTAACATCGCAGCGTATCGCGCGATTACGCGTAATTCGAGTTCTCTGGAGGAGCCGTGCGGGATGACGTCATTTGGCGGTATGAAGAAGGCGCGAATAATAGAATTATGCGGCGTCAGAAGAATTTTTTCCAAACCAACAGACACTTTTTCCCCCACTCAGAGAAATAATACTTTCTAAATCAACGATCTACGGAACCATTATGTAGAAAACAGATATTCTAAAGCCAACAATTTTTCAAAGCGTTCTGATTTAACATCGCAGCGTATCACGCGATTACGTGTGTAATTTAAGTCCTCTGGGACAGCTGCGTGCGATGATACCATTTTCACGAAGCGGAGAACGCACGAACGAAATATAATACATGCAGAAACGCCGAATCTTAGAATTAGGTAGCGAGGAGAGAAGGAGGAAGATGGGTAAATAAAATAGATAAATAATATGTTTTTAAGAAATTTATTTAAATTTAAAAGGATATACATTTGTATAAAGTATATAAAAGAATAGAAAAATACAATATAAAATAGAAAAAATATAAATATAAAAGAAAAAAGAAATAATAGAAAAATATAAAAAAAATATAAAAATATGAATGGAAAATAAAAATATAAAATAGGAATAGGAATAGGAATAGGAATAGGAATAGGAATAGGAATAGGAATAGGAACAGGAACGGGAACGGGAACGGGAACGGGAACGGGAACGGGAACGGGAACGGGAACGGGAACGGGAACGGGAACGGGAACGGGAACGGGAACGGGAACGGGAACAGGAACAGGAACAGGAACAGGAACAGGAACAGGAACAGGAACAGGAACAGGAACAGGAACAGGAACAGGAACAGGAACAGGAACAGGAACAGGAACAGGAACAGGATCAGGATCAGGATCAGGATCAGGATCAGGATCAGGATCAGGAGCAGGAACAGGAACAGGATCAGGAGCAGGAACAGGAACAGGAACAGGAACAGGAACAGGAACAGGAACAGGAACAGGAACAGGAACAGGAACAGGAACAGGAACAGGAACAGGAACAGGAACAGGAACAGGATCAGGATCAGGAGCAGGAACAGGAACAGGAACAGGAACAGGAACAGGAACAGGAACAGGAACAGGAACAGGAACAGGAACAGGAACAGGAACAGGAACAGGAACAGGAACAGGAACAGGAACAGGAACAGGAACAGGAACAGGAACAGGAACAGGAACAGGAACAGGAACAGGAACAGGAACAGGAACAGGAACAGGAACAGGAACAGGAACAGGAACAGGAACAGGATCAGGATCAGGATCAGGATCAGGATCAGGAGCAGGAACAGGAACAGGATCAGGAGCAGGAACAGGAACAGGAACAGGAACAGGAACAGGAACAGGAACAGGAACAGGAACAGGAACAGGATCAGGATCAGGATCAGGAGCAGGAACAGGAACAGGAACAGGAACAGGAACAGGAACAGGAACGGGAACGGGAACGGGAACGGGAACGGGAACGGGAACGGGAACGGGAACGGGAACGGGAACGGGAACGGGAACGGGAACGGGAACGGGAACGGGAACGGGAACGGGAACGGGAACGGGAACAGGAACAGGAACAGGAACAGGAATAGAATAGGAACAGGAACAGGAATAGAAATAGAAATAGAAATAGAAATAGGAATAAAAGAATATATACAAATGAAATTAAATAAAAAATTAAAATCTATATAACTCTATATAAATCGTCTCCTTCGGGCAGCCGCAGCACGGACGGCGTTGGCGGTGGCGCGAACGAGGACGGGGAGCATATCCTGCAAAAGCTCTATCTGGGGCGACGGTGGCAGCGGTAGCAGGTTCTAAAACACGTAAACTCCGATATAATATTGATACATTCCGCACAATATCCTACCACAATATCATTTACCAGCAAGCTATCGATGGCTGCGACGATGCTGTCACCATCATCGCCGGTGTCATCGTCGTCAACGGCAGCACTGGTGGTGTCGTCGGTGGTGTCCTCGGGCTCGTCGGCGGTCTCGTCGATGGTGTCATCGGCAGTGTCGTCGCCACCACCACGACTGCACCCTGCAAATCCTAGAACATAGAAACCTCGATATAACATTGCCACATTTAAAAACATAAACGCAAAAACGTGCAAAACATTACAGAGTATTAGGTACATACCACCTGATTATTCCAACATTGTTTGGAGTCATTCTCCGGGACAATCCTCCAAAATCCCATTATGGCTGTGGTACACTTAACAAAACGCTTGACAGACGACTGATCTCGCTGCATCATTAGGCTCTTGGATGTAAACACTTATCTCGAAATCGAGAAATGCGTACTTTGCAAAGTAGGATGCCTTTGTTTTTCACCTTCTTCTTCGCTGACTATCCTCTCCTTCTTTGCACGCATCTTCTTCCCTTTCTTCTTTGGACACATCATTCGACTAGACCATACCACTCTGAACGTGTATCAAACATCTAGCGAACCACTTTGATCGCGTATTTAACATCTATCGTACCACTCTGAACGCGTATTGAACGTCTATCGTACTACTCTGAACGTGTATCGAACATATATCATACCACTCTGAACGTGTATTGGACCTCTATCGAACGTCTATTGAACCACTCTGAACGTGTATCGAACATCTATCGTACCACTTTGAACGTCTATCGAACCACTTCTACATAATAATTGTAACCATCGTCTTAATGTAACATACACCACATGCAGGAGGCTGGGTTGGAGAGGGTGAAGAAAAACATTTTTATATGCATTAAAAATTGATTATATTTATTTATGCATTTCTCTCTGGCGTGTAGACCACCAGTTGAATATTTTAAATACATTTTGCAAGCCACAGTGCTTTGCGCGTCTGCCACATCGCAGAGCATTAACTACATTTAGCTTATTTAGAGATTTGATATTCTCGTAGTCAATGTCCAGTGTCTCAATGATCGCGTTCGCTCTCGTATTTTCATCGAGGAAATCCACAAGCCAGTCGAATTTCTGCAGCCCTTTAACGTATATGATGTGGGGTGCGTCATCTTCTTCATCGGCCGCATCAGCAACAGCTGTCGTAATTAGCTGTTTAGCCATACTGTATAGAACGTCTCCATCTTCCCACCGTAGTCTATGATGTTTTGCCACCAACCACCGGATGCTTGATTTGTCAGATTTCGTAAGAAGATATTGCTGCATCGAACTCCCAAAAATATAGTGCGAGAGAATTGTTCCCTTTCGTAGGACAGCCACTGCCTTGACGACAAATCTTTCATCAACGATGAACCCTTGCAGGTCAACAAATCATGGTACGGCCATTATCGGTACAATTTAGTGGTCCGCTCGCTTCCAAGACAGGCGGGAGAATGCGATCTTTCTCGTAAAGCATTTCGATTTTCATGATGAAATTTTTTGTACGAATTTGGCACAGGAAAGGGCGTGGCAATTTAATTGATTTTGCTGACCCGAATCTCATCAAACAAGAACGCCACGCAATTATTTCCCAACGTCGCCGTTAATGCATCGTTTGGCTTATTTATCTTCAATTTCCCCTCCACGTAGAGGAAACTTTCACATGACAATGTGTATAAATCCTGCTGTTGTATGGGTATTCTTATCTCGTCGCAGTATCCAAACGTCGTGTTGACGTATGGGTTGTATGTGTGTCTCGTGCTTGACGATGCGATCATCAAACGTCGGCTTCCCAGTAGGTAGACTATGAGAGTTCTGTGACCAGCGGGCGAGGGGTGAGGCGGGGCGGGAGGTACCGCGCTCTCGGTCGCGATGGGCGAGGGGCGTTGCGGGGAGGGGGGTACCGAGTTCGTGGGTGTTCGTGGGATGACGTCACATGGGCTGGGAATTTTGAAGATAGCGCCTCGCGAAAGAATGCAACGTCGCGCTCGTATAAACATCCGCCAGCGAAAACATGCGCCAACGAAAACGTAGAGCGACAATTATTCGGATATCGTCTCGAATATTTTTTTAAAGTTTGGGGCCGCCGTCTTATCACCAACGCTGTAATTCGATACACGTGGTAACGCATCGGACGCAGGCGACGTTAGACGCGTGTATAGAAGGAAGGACAAGGTACAGCGTAAGAGAGAGAGAGCGAGAGAGAGGGAGAGAGAGAGAGAGAGAGAGAGACCGCGCGAGAATAACATTCGAGGCGAAAAATCTTGAATTTTCCCAGACGTCGAGTAACTGTCAGCTCGTACTTAAACCGATAGCGAACTCTAAGGAAACCCTACACCCAAGGCGTCTGATTTACAGCAGACAGGTGTCAGGACCGCCCATACTGCCTATCCTAAAACACAATTGTCATTCGCTAAGTCTATACCTCTAAGGATGACATAGCGAGGAAAAAAACCAGACATCCGGCTAGCAAACCTATCCAGATTGCTCGGTAGGATCGTCTCACCAGGGTTACCAACCAGGGTTTATGACCGCATTATTCCACGAGTCAGCGGCATGTGTCGATTCGAGGTTACCACTTACCACCCGCTGACAGAGCAATTCTGCGGTTTATCCCATAGTCGAAATTCCCAAAGAAAACGGTACGATGTCGATTGCCTCATGGTCATCTGGCAGACAAGTAATTGCCCGCCGTATTAGTACGAAAGGATATTATAAATGAGTTGCTACAGGTATTAGTAGGAAAGGATATTATAAATGAGTCGTTACAGGTATTAATGTAAAAATCGTTAATTTATTAAAACGTATATATACGCGTACTATAGTGGTACGTGATTTACATCGCGCAACATGGATTGCATTCCTAACGCTAACAATTCACAATCGATCAAAGAATGCCGTTCGAAGTATTCGCTTTCGGAAATTAATTTTACATGATCCGTTGGTGCGGTAGCGCTACGTAGAACGTCTACGAAGGCGGTATATTTACTGCTTACGGAGTATATATTTTCGGTCAACCAGGTGAACATATGATCGATGCAATGTTCATACGCGAATAGCTTACGCATCGTGACTTCCGTCATGTACAAGGTAACGCGATTATCGGTGATTTTGACGAGTTGATCATTATGCATGCGCGTGAATTCGATTCGCAAATGATCAATTACGATGTGGGTTTGGGGCGACGTTGCGTTGTCGCGTAATCTTTGAAGTATATCAGCCCCATTTTGCAGCAGGAGCTTCTACGTTGACATTGAAAAGCACAACTCGCAGCCTTATTGTCGACTATGGTGATCTGGAGACGGCACGAACCCATGTCAATGCGAATTCCAATGGATAGCCTTTTATAGGCTGTCGAGGTTAAAGGGTAATCGCGCCCCAGGATCCGTACGTTTAATGGTTTTGGCGTTTTCGATGTTTTTGGCGTTGCGGATTCAGAACTGTAAGAAACGTGTACACGGAATTAATGATTTGTTCGTTTACAGTGAAAGAAGTAAGCGAACGAAGTAAGTGAAAAGTGTATAGTAATATGTACGTACCTCGTATCGGATTGTTGGTGTTGTTTATTGGGGAAACCGCCATCGTTGTCGGATGCACAGGATGAATCGTTGAAGCTGCGTTTGTACATTTTGATACGCACTCTACGATTATACCGATCGACGGAGAAATTGACGCGAACGATACTTGTTAGCACTCGAGCGTAGGTGACGTTATGAAGTCCGCAAGACTGACCAACGTCGCTTTTATACAGATTCACGCACACGTACACACCAATGTGCAAGAGTATATTGTATCAATGATGGTGATGATTATGGTTGTGTTATGGCACAAACATTAATATGAAATGTAAATAGCGCGCGATAAATTCAAATGGTATGCGCGGCAGATTCAAATAGCGTACGCGCCAAATTTAAGGTGCACACGTGTCGCAGAAGAGTCGGAGACGATTCGCGGTGCGAATCATAAAAGTGCAAACCATAAAAGTACGCTATAAGCTGGAATAATTAATATCGAATCATCAAAGAAGAAACTGTGATACGGACACCCCCACCACGCGTACTCCACGACTACCCCTACCCTGCGACCGGCAGGGCTAGAGAACCGAAATACACAGAAGGACGTCGACCACCGCCGCACGGGTCAGTGCAGTTATCACCAGCATTTTTTCTACAAACTATGGACGCGTTTGAAGTATATTCATCCGAAGCGGGGCAAGGTGTGAATGCATTTGACATGCAGCGATGTATCGTAAGTGTAGTTTTGTGTAAATTGAATTGGTACGCGTATTCCATTTGACGATATTCTAATGAATTTATGCGTTTGTTACAGCAACGACATGGTGAAATCGAACGTGCGTGGCACGACGAGCGAGATCAGTTGGTGCGAAAAATCGTAAGTATTGTTTTTTTTTTTGTGTAAATTGAATTTGCGCGTTCATTCAATTGGATAGCCTTCCAACCAAGTTATACGTTTGTTTCAGAAATCGTTCGATAATTTGGTTAGGGCGTGTCGCGTGGAGCGGGGGGATTGCATTCGATATCTCGTAAGTGATGTTTCGAAAAAATTATATTGGTGCGCGTACACCATTTAACAGTGTTTTAATAGAATCGCGTGTTTGTTACAGCACAAACGAGAGATCGAAATGTGGCAATGGAGCGTCGAATATCTTGAGACGGTGGGGCGCCTTGTAAGTGATGTTTCGGAAAAATTATTCTGATGCGCGTACACCAATCGACGATGATTTAATCGTTTCACACGTTTGTTTCATTCAGCGTCGAGCTGATATCGAGGCCCATGCGCGTGATCGTGATCGGGGCATCATAATTCAGTTACTCGTAAGTGATGTTTTGTGTATATCGTATTGGTGCGCGTACAGTATTCGACGATGTTTTAATCGAGTCATGGGTTTGTTTCAGCATCGCCAATACCTGACGAGGAGGGACAGACGTATCTGCAGCGAGTTGAGGGAAAAAATTCAGTTAGCCCGACGTATGTGGCGGGAGGATACGCTAGAAGTTGAATTTTTGGCGTTCGAAGGAGAGTTTTGGGGGCTGCGGCGATTATTCGAAAAGTGAGTATAAGTGAATTTTAATTGTTTGGTGTTTCGCGTGCTAATGCCAACGTTTTATATAATAATAATAACAATTTGGTGTTTTCTCTGTGTGTTGCAGGACGTAACATCACGGCGATTTTTTATTTTATTTAAAATAAGTTTTTTCTTTTTTAAAATAATTTGTAAACATTATAAAGATTCAACAATTTTTTTAAATAAATATATATATTTTTTATTCAAAACAGCGCGTGATTATTAATGTACATCCATGCATGCATACTTAAATTATAAAAAACAGTATTTGCGTAAAATGACGTTCATACGGGAGGGGTATTCTTGTTCGCGGGTGATGAATCAGTTATCGTCGTCGTCGTTGCGCTCACTGCCACTGCCGCCGCCGTTGTACTCATCTTCGCCGTTGTGCTCGTCGTTGTCGCTATGGTTCTCATCGCTATAGAAACAAAAAATAATTCATACATATTCGATTCTTTACATACGACGCGTAAAGTAGATGCAATGCGTGTATAGGACTTACATTAGGCGACGCTGCGTATATAATTCCATATCTTATAGACGTTCTCTAGCGCGCAAACGCCATCGTTGTCGTGAAACGCGCATCGTGGAGCATTCGTTGAAGACATAGACTTCAGGTTAGGAACGTCGGTATCATCGTAGTCGTCCACGGTGTTAGGCGTGATCCCGCAATAATCATCGTCAACGTCGTAGCCGCCGTCGTCCTCAACGGTTCGAGCGTTGTTGATCCGTTTTCCCTTCAGCTTGTACAGATCACAGATATTCTCGACAATTATGTCCGGTAGTAGCGACAGCATCCAGGTTTTCTTTTCCGCACCTTTCCCGATGGCCAAGTCGATGTTCGCGAGTGCGCTGGCGAGCAGTCCCGGAAGTTTCCAGTATGGAACGCAGCCATCCGACCAGCGAAGCCCGTGATGATGCTTCGCGATCCAGGACGCTTGACATTTCTCGAACGAATTCAGGTGATTCCAGTAGTATGGCGGTTCGAAGATCCAGTGGCTGATCGTCGGCGTTGCATCGTTATTGCTGCTGCTGTCGTTGTTGCTGCCGTTGTTGCTGTTTGTGCGAATCGCGATCTCTTTCATGACGAAGTCACGTTCGGTTTTGAAACCTTGCATGTCGACAACGGTGAACATCGTTACTCGTATAAGTAGTAGTAACGTCGGTAGCGAAACAGTAACTGAGGACTTTGACATCGACATCATCGTTTTAAAACAGTAGTAGTAGTAGTAGTAGTAGTAGTAGTAGTAGTAGTAGTAGTAGTAGTACGCGGTAGTATTAGCGGGAACATTTTCATTGCATTCGAACTCTATTCGTACGTCCACCGTAGCGCTCTTCAACGACTCGTTTTGCCTAGAACAATTTATGACCGCGATGGGCGCGTATTGAAAGAATTCGATCGCGTTCAGCAACGGTTCTCCGTGACCCTAGTACGATCGACGGAATTTCGCGTACATATCGTACAGGATCGCGTATTTATACTTATCGAAATCCAAGTTCATGTCGTCGTACGGATACACCTCGGAATTTAGGTACAATCGAACGTTTGTGAGATTACACGGATCGAACGTGCTCGAGGATTTATCGGAGCGACCCTGTCGATCAATTTGTATGGCGAACATCACGTATCGAGGTTTCTTGATTTGCGACGTAGCTTTCACGGTCCACGTGTGCTTCGTTGTCGCTTGCAGTAACGGGTACTCATTCATGGCCCACGATCGGAAACTCATCGCGATCGGCCGACCGCTTTCCAGGATACGCAGCATCGATAGTTTATTCGCATCGTCCAGAACGACGTGGGGCATACGCCACTGAACCTTGCGTATCTCCAGTTTCGGTCTCGCAGTGGCGGATGCACAGTGCATCGCGTTCGTATCGACTCGCGATCGAATAAGGATCAGCTCGTGCCGCGCGTTCATCACGATTTGTTTGTAATCCTCGCAGAATCCTAATAGCATGCTCATGGGTACGCAGAAATTGAAAGAGCCCGAATGAAAAATATCTTTATCGTAGTCGATGGTATGATTCCAACCGGCATTCGCGAGCGCTTTGCTTCTGTCGACCGACAATGAAACGTAATTTTTCAACGTGGTAGTGATCTCGGGATTTCGGCAATGATCGATCTCGATACCGTTCAATCCGTATCGAATCTCATCGAACATGAACGCTACGCAATTATTGTCGAGAACCGCGGTCGCGGACATTGTCGCCGGGCTTTTCGCATCCTGCGCCGTCAACGTGCCACGACCTTCGATGTAGAGAAAATTTTCGCACGGGAGCGTGTACAGATCTTGCTGCTGTATGGTAATTCTTATCTCATTGTTATTGTCGAACGTCGTGTTGGCGTACGGATTATACGTGTGGTACTCAATCTTCGTGATACGATTGTCGAAGGTTGGCGTATTCGCCACGTCCAGAATAATAGACATCGCGTCGCTCTTTCCACTTGTCTAATAGGCGACGATGAATCCTAGCGATCGTAAAAAACGCGCGTTTCGACGAGTCAACGGCTTTCTTATGCTTCTTACCGGTCCTCTTCTTACCGTTCCACCCGTCTTTATTCTACTTCCACTTTCGCTTTCCGATGAAGGGTTGCGCCGATGACGCGAGACAGAGACGGCAGGAGTAGCAGCGGCAGCGCCGATTGATGATTCGTACGTGTGATCTAACACTAACATACTACGCACACGCGCGTACACGCGCGGTCACGCTACCTATCGCGCGAACGTCGTTGAACGTGCAGACGAATCGTTATTTCTTCCCCACGGAAATCTATAGGACGATCGTACTGATCGACGATGCACAACGTTAGATCGCGTATTACTCGTGCGACGATCGGCAGGTAAATGATGTGTCGCGGAGTTTCCGATATCTTATATCCCGGCGGCACGCGAGGCGAAAATTCATGGATCGTGTGTACGGGTTTATCGTTACTGTACGCGCCGGTAGTAACGTTGCACGTTACTCTGATCACGTTAACGTTTATAATATTCACGGGTACGTCTGACTCGTGCCAGATTCTCAGCAATAAGACGCGATTCGGGGAAAATCCTAGCAGCGAGCCCACGTTGTCTGGTTTCGTAAAGTCTACGAAGAACGAGCAGTATAGCTCGCTCTTCGTGGTGTTGTTGTTAGCTCGTAGCATTATAGCCTATTAATGATCTTGACTCGAATAAGTCTGCTGGTGAAGATGGGTTACCTCCGATATTTGTTAAATCCTGTGTTTATGGTCTTGCCAGAGCGTTATGGATTATCTTTAACAGGTCACTCAGTTCTGGAATCTTTCCGGCGTCCTGGAAATTGAGTGTGGTGTCGCCTGTATTTAAGTCGGGCCTGAAGAGCGAGGTCGGGAATTACAGGCCAATTTCACTTCTCAGTTGTTTCCCTAAGATTTTCGAGAGATTAGTCACCAGCAAGCTCTCGGGTCTGATCAGAGGTAGTTTGTCCGATGCCCAACATGGTTTTTTTCCGGGTAGATCCACGGTGACGAACCTGGCAATTTTTGCTAATTTTGTGTCCTCTGCATTGGACTCGCGACAACAGGTGGATGTGGTCTTCACCGATTTCAAAAAGGCTTTTGATTCGGTGGATCACGGCATTCTGCTGAGGAAATTGGGCAATTTTGGAATACATGGAGTGTTATTGCGGTGGTTAGACAGTTAATTATCGGGCCGAACCCAGGTTATCGAGGTACGAGGTTGCCGATCTCAACCGATACATGTCTCATCAGGGGTGCCCCAGGGGTCGCATCTGGGTCCCTTGCTTTTTTGTATTTTCATAAATGACCTTGCGGAATTGTTTCGGTTCGGTACTCCGTTATTGTTTGCGGATGACCTTAAGTTATTCGCCACGGTTAACTGTTTAGACGACGCCGTAAATCTCCAGGGCGACCTGGATAGATTGTATAATTGGTGCGTGTTAAATAGGTTACCGTTGAACTTGACGAAATGTCATGTTCTTAGGATTACTCGTGCACGTAGCTCATGTATTTTCGCTTATTCGATAGGCCAGACGGTATTGTCCGGCATTGAGAGAGTGCGGGACTTGGGGGTGACCTATAATGCTGCCTTTTCTTTTGCGGACCATATTATTAGTGCTACTAACTTAGCATCCAAACAACTAGGTTTTATTATGAGGCATTCGCGTGGGTTTAAGAACATGAGGACCTTTAAGCTGTTGCATGATGCGTTGGTTAGGCCTCTCCTAGAATACGGGTCGGTGATCTGGGTTCCGCACCAGGCTTATCTTATGGTGGCTATTGAAAGAGTCTAGCATAGGTTTCTACAGTTTGCGTCCTTTCGTCTTGGGCAACCGCTAAATGTTTTCGACCATGACTATGGGCCGGTACAACGCAGATTCAACTTTTTAACGATGCAGCAGAGATTAGTGTTGGCGGATCTGTGTTTTCTGTTTAGAATTATTAATGGTAACATAAATTGTCCCCGGCTATTGGAGTTAATTAACTTTGGTGCTTTGTCCAGACCGCTACGCTTCTCTACGCTGTTTCGGGTCAGATTGTTCCGGACCAACCTTCGCCTGAGCGATCCTGTCACTAGGGTTTGTGTGCGGGGAAGCGAGGTGGCCGACCGGATTGATTTCTTTGGTTCATCACCTGAAGTATTCAGACGGTCGGTAATCTCGCTTTTTGGTGCACCCAGGGCCTAGGTTTTCTTGCGTAATTCTAATGTCTGTATACTGCTGTAATTAGTACACCGGTGTGTACTTTCTTATTTGTTATTATTGGGCTGGTCCCGTGAAATAAATTATTATTATTATAGGGTACTTATCGTCATCGCCGTTCTCGTTGTTACCGAGTCTTCGAGGATATCGATGGAGCAATCGTTGCTTCAGATACTCGGCGATAGCGTCTAATTCGTAGGAGCCGTGGGGGATCGTAATGCATTCATAAGCGGCGTCGACGATGGAGTCGTTGTCGGTCTCATAGTTCACGATGAAATAGAATTTATCGTTGCTCGAGTTGATGTTCGGAATCGTGTGAAACGTCTCCAAGTCCGCGAGTCCTAATTCGTATTGACCGTCGCTCAAATCTATCGGCGGGAAATAGTTTACCGTGAGCACGCTGCTGCGACTCGTTAACGTGAGCGTGAACGACATATCATACATTACACTCGCGAGACGGAGAGAGAGGAAGTGGCGCGCGCGTACGAATACTCGGCAATTTATCGATATTACGAGTCTTTATTATAGAAGATGTGGATTGCCATTACGCATGGATACATTGTAGCATAATCTTAGTATACATCATTATTAGTATGAGTATTAGTATTAGTATATAGGCCATAATTCCATAGACTTTTGCTGTAAAAATTGCATGCACAAGCGACCGCAATTCATCTCGTCGAAACGTTGAAAACGATCGTGATTGTACGTGATCGTTGTACCGCGTCCGAAATAGTAGATCAATTCCGCGGGTGGTCGCAGATTCCCAAAACTATCAAAGTATTGTACTCGCGGCCCCCGTTTCGCGTACGCTACCTAGTGCGTACCGGCGCCTCGATTCTCGTCCAGATTCGCGATGCCGCATTCGTTGGTTCGTACGCGCGTGGCAAGCGTGTCGCGCATAAACACCCCTCGAAAGAACGGTACGCTGTTGCACTCGCGCTCTAGTTGCAGGTTCGTCATAGGTTGTCGCATTATCGCCGCCACCGTCGCCACGCGCCTACTCGATCGACGTTTTTTTTTTCTTTGATAGCAGTCGTCGTTGGCGTCGACGTCTAGGATTCAAACCCGCGCCTCGCTTGTACGGCGTCAGATGCATTCCTCGCCCTTCCATCGCCCGATGATGACGCAACGTTTCTTCCAGCTGTTTTCGAGAGGCCTTCGAATCGTTGACCGCTTTGGTTATACCAGCCGCTCCACCGGCCAATGCCCCGATAGCCGATAAAGCGGGCAGCACGAACGGAAGAAATTGAAGAAAGCCCCCGCGTTTCGCAACTCGTAGATTGCGATGTCGTCGTTGCGGATGTTTCTTTCCAGACTTTCTCTGTTTACGTTTCGTCCTTCTCATACCCATGCCGAGTTTAGTTTTAGCCTTCATCGTTGCCCACACTCCAGTCGCTGCGGCTTTTTCGCCAAAGGTCGCGTCGTTCGCGAACACGCGTTCTCGCGCTCGTTCGGCTAACGCGCGATCCGCCTCGTGTCGTCCCTCCAAATCCTTTCGACGAGAGTACGCGATATCGTGGTCGCGGCATGCGGCGTCCAGGGGATTCACACCTTCGTCGCCACGAGCTAATCGCTTTAGCAAACGCGTTCCCGGTCCGCAGAACTGATAACCCGGAACGTGTAGTTCGAACGGTAAGCGGTTTATGATACCGTTCACGAGACCCGATCCAGTCTTCTTCTTCTTATTCTTCTTCTTCTTCAGATTCCTCTTCCCTACTTCGCGAGACGCCGCGGTCGTTGATGCGACCATACACCTGCGTTAGAATAACCGCGATAGCTACTACAATAATAAACGCGTACGCGCGCTCCATCGATCACAACGATAGTGACCTGCGCGACACGTGCCACGAATATAAATAGTCGTCCCCCATCATAGACGCGCGCGCGAACATGCGATTCGCGAAACAGTCGGACGTTATTCGCGTGACCGCGAACAGAATGCTCGAGGATGATAGGGATGCGAGTCGATCGAACAGACATGGTCCGTTGTTGCCGAACAGCGTGCGAAGCGTGATTTGCGGTCCGTCCGAGTGCGGAAAAACGAACGTGCTTCTGAGCATGCTAGAGAGTCCGAACGGTTTGCGCTTCGAGAACGTGTACGTGTACTCGAAATCGTTGCATCAGCCAAAGTATCAATATCTCGAGCAGGTGTTGTCGCTCGTCGACGGAATCGAATACTTTCCCTACTCGGACAACGCTGAGATCGTTCCACCGAGAGACGCTCGGCCCGATTCGATATTCGTGTTCGACGACGTGGCGTGCGACGAACAGAACACGATACGCGAATACTTCTCCATGGGCCGTCACGCCAACGTGGACTGCTTCTATTTGTGTCAGTCGTACGCTAGAATACCTAAACATTTGATCAGGGACAACGCGAATTTTCTCATGCTGTTCAAACAAGACGGCATGAATTTGCGTCGCGTGTACAACGATCACGTGAACACAGACATGACGTTCGAGTCGTTCAACGACTTGTGCGCGAGATGTTGGCGTCGACGATATGATTTCGTGGTGATCGATAAGGATAGTTCCATGTACGAAGGTCGATATCGGAGAGGATTTAACGAGTTCGTCGTAGCTGGCGGACCTCAGTAAACCGCGAGTAGTTCATCGATCAACACGATATGTCTAACGAATCCACAACGACGACGACACCGCCGACTACGATAACCTCGAGCAACGCCGACGCGAAGCATACGCGTAAACATCGTCGACGTCATCGACAGAAAGGGGCGAAACACCAAAAAGAAACGAAACGCCAGGGTGTGGACGCAAAGGTGAATTCAAAGGTAGAAATTGCCAAAGTCAGCGACGGTATACGTAAAAAGTGCTTAGCCTTGAAAATTGGTAAAATGGCTACGGAAGCGGCTGTGGAGGCGAGCACGTGTCCCATCGTCGAACCGCTGAAACGATTGATCCAGAACGGGTCCGCGTTGAAAACTCGCTCAACGCCTCGATCGCGGTCTGTGAATAGGAAACACGATCAACAACAACAACAACGACAACGACAACGACAATGACAACGACAACGACAACGACAACGACAACGACAACGACAACGACAACGATAACGGTAACGGCAACAGCGATGTTGTCAATGATGTCGTATATGTATATTTGGGGCCCGACGACGACCTAATGATCGGCGATTCCGTGCTCATCATTGACGGTGACGGCGATGACATTCGCGTGAACGGAACGCGATACTCGGGGACTCGGGGTTTGTACGAATTGCTTTTCATGCAAATACCCAACGATCGAACGTGCACGGACAAGGATCTCCACTCGTACCGACGCATCTTGTTATCGACGAACGCGCATAAGCGAAACCATTCGCCGAGCAAGCCCACGCTGGGTAACAGGGGGTACAAGTATAAGAAAATCATATCCGCGGTGATCGGCGGGGTGCGGACATCGGGTATCAGACGCGTTAGGGGCAATGGTAGGGGCGGCGGCGGCGGCGGGCGGGGCACGCGACATGGTCTAGGATTACCCATCGACGAATCGATGACGGTCACCGATAACGCGGTCGATTACGTGTACTGGGACGATCCGAACGAAATGGTCGATAGACTTGGGTTGCTCGTGGCATCGCGCGCGGCAGGTCACACGGGTCACGATAACGAAATCGCGTCGATCGTGGAGGAACTTCGCGAGGACAAATATATACCTTAAATCGAACGATCTGGTGATCGTCTCGTCAGTAGTGTTCGCGCGCACGCATCGTCATGTCGGTGAACAAGTTTGGTACCTCGTTACGCAATGACAACAACAACAACAACAACAACGAAACGGCAATGACAATGACGAGACTATTGGCCGCGGTGGACGAACGCTTTACTCGGAAAATCGAAACGGCTATCGCGAACACGCGACTGGACGCCGAGCATCAACGATCTCAACTCGAGACGCGCGTACAACGAACGATGTCGGATTTCGTTGAGGCGAAATTGTCTCGACTAGAGGATGATTTAAATAACGCGATGGAACGACGCTTCGATCACTCGAAAGACGGACTCGAGGGGATCAAGACGTCGGCGCTGACACCGACCGCGATAACAATCACGGATCTGTACAAACGAAAGGATCAGCGAAAAGCGAGCGAGGATCGACGACGACGCTGACGATGATTATTGATCCTGACCCCGACGACAGTGGCTATGACTCCGGATTGTCGAACGAAGACGGTCGTTTGCAAAAGACGCGTACCGATTGCATTTTACGAACGCTCGAGGAACTCGTACTACTTCTAACGCCCACCTGCGAAGCATGAGCAAGGACCGAGTACAACTAGTGAACGAGTTACACGCTCCCGCGAGACGAAATTTCCCACGGCGTAGCGTTGCGATTCGCGGCTACGATGATTTATGGCAGGCCGACTTGGTGGAGATGCGTCAGTACGCGAAGCAAAATCGAGGATATCACTACGTACTAACGATCATCGATGCGTTCAGCAAGTACGCGTGGGCCGTACCCGTGAAAACGAAAAGCGGACGCGACGTGACGGAGGCGTTCGCGACCGTGTTGCCGCAGAGCGACAGATGCCCGCGAAATTTACAAACCGACATGGGAAAAGAGTTTTACAACGCGGAGTTCGAACGATGCGCGAAGAAACGCGGGATCAACCACTACTCCACGTACAGCGTGATTAAAGCGTCGATCGTAGAACGTTTCAATCGCACGCTGAAAAACCTCATGTGGAAACAATTCTCCTTGAACGCGTCCTATCGCTAGGTCGACCTGTTACCTGCACTCGTACGCACCTACAATCATCGCAAGCATCGAACGATCAACGCCCGACCCGTTGACGTGACCTCCGCGACGCGTTTGTCGTTCGCCGCGAATGAGCCCCTCTCCCCTTCCGCATCGAGAGGTGTTCGACGACGCGCGAAATTCAACGTCGGTGACAAGGTACGCGTGAGCAAGTTCAAGACCTTCTTCGAGAAGGGGTACACTCCGAACTGGTCGACGGAGGTGTTCGAAATCGTAACCGTACAACGAACGTACCCAGTGACGTACATTCTACGCGATTCCGCGGGAGAGCCGATCTCGGGTGGATTCTACGAGTACGAACTGCATTCGGTCGCGAATCCGGACGTCTATCTGGTCGAGAAGATTATTCGTCGCAAAGGAAACCAGGTGTACGTTAAGTGGCTCGGATTCGATTCATCGCGGAACTCGTGGATACGCGACAAGGATATTCTATGATTCGCGATTATAAACGCGCGCTATGTCACTGAAATAAATAAAATAAATACATATAACTATATATATATTGTCCGTTTATTCAATTATTCTCCTTCTTCTCGTATATATGCGTACAATTAATTTTAATAAAATAAGGAAAAAAATATATACATATATACTAACACGTATATACTAACACGTATAGAAAATACTTTTTTAATATTCTACGCTATATACATATATCAGATATTCGCAAATAGATAAATGGTATGAACAAAAGAAAGAAACGCTTACAACGAAACGTATATACATATGTATATGCAAACATACAATCATACAACGGGATTCTCGAGGGACTCGTCGGTCTCAAGCTCGATGCGTTCGTGGGTCTTGAGCTGGGGGAATCGATAATGTCCCCACGGAAGGGTGCTGACCCGATCGGCTAAAATACACCGCTTATCGTCGAACGGGCTGAGAGCGTTCTTTTCCCCACTCACGGAAAACACATCGTGCCTGTTCGATCGAATGTTGTTCTGCCGAACCGCTTTCTCGGTGAGATCGTGCAGGCAACGAATGTAATCGTCGAATTGTATATCGTTCGCGACCACGTGTCTCCGCACACCCTTCACTTTTTTAGTCTCGCTCGTAGACCCCACTGCAGCGTTAAACGTTCTAGTCGCGTACATCTTAGATCTCAATCCGACGAACTCGGTCATCAAGACGCCGTTGTTCTCATCTTTCATGAGTCGCGGCACCTTTTTGTTTACGCGGGGCATACCGTACGGATTGTCCACCGCGTAATCACTCGTGTCGAATCGGTCGACGTTGCGCTTCATCGTTTCGTATACATCATCGCATTCCACGCTATACATTAAACTGTCGGTGTCGGTGTACAGGACCTTACACCGATCACCGAACTTCGCACACATGTACGCATAATGGAACTCGTACAGGCATTCTTTCGATACGTCCAGTATACTCATTCCCACGTATATCGGCTTGTCGAACTTCACTTTGAGTTTTCGCATTTCGATGGCAACCAACTCCTCGGAGAAAATCGTACGACTGTGAAAGTTCGGCTTCGCGATCAGCGCTTCCGCGCCGTAACGACCGTCCCACCGCGTCACCAGTCGCACGTCCACGCGATTCCGCACATTCTCCATTGTTTTCCCGTACACCGCGTTGTTCATTAATTTATATAGAGTCTTCTGAAACTCACTCGTGGCTCGCATCCTCAAATCGGTGTTCAATCGAATGTAGTCGCGCAACCAAGGCGACTGATGGAATCGTAACACCCGATGAATTCGCGCCACGCGTAAACCGTGTCGCACGCACTGTTTCAGGTAGCGATAGTGGACGACGTATCGCTCCTTATCGTCGAGCGTGGCAAGCAGCTTGGTCTGTTTACCGTGTGACGCGTGCTCGCGCACCGGGCAGAACGGTAGATCGGCGTGCGCGTCATGAACCTCTTCGGGGCATTCGATGTCCACCTCCAACAGGTATGCCTCGGAGTCCTCGTCGTCGGGTAGGGATGACACGTCTAGCGCGGCCACTGTCACATCATCCAGCCATTTGGAACCCTCCTTGCGGCATAGCATGCGGCATTGCCCATCCGTACAAGTTGTTGATGTCGAAGTACATCAGATACGTCGACGCCTTCGACTTGTCGTACATCCCTACAGGCAGGTGTTTGTTGTTGGCGTTCGCGTACCTGTGCGAGCACTGACTCAGACCACCGCGTATGCCACGCTCCACGAACAGTAACATGTCCACGTCCGTCAGAAGCTCTAACCGTACGCACGTGTACTTCTGCATCGCGTCCCACGTGAAACTTGGAAGCGTGAAATAGTGCGCAGGATCCAAGTCATAACTCGCGATACAGTCGGTGCGGAAACTTTCGAATACGTCGGCGAGTAACAATACGTTCGTTTTTAAATACAAATCGCTGTACTCGCCCAATGTCTGTACGCGGAAAGAGTTCCACACGTTCGCGGCGTGCGCGTAATCGGCCTCCGACGCGGCGCTATCGTTCAGCCGGTTATAGAACGCTTCACGGGACGGTAAACACGCATCGTTCAGCTTGGCGTATGACGTCACGTAGTCGTACGGGAAGACGCCCTTCCTGTTCAGGAGATTGAAACGATGATCGGACAGGTGTTGGAACTAGCGTCGTAGAATCGCGAGTCGTTCTCTGCCAAGGTCCGAAGCGAGTTTCTCCAGACTCGCAGCCAACAACTTCAGCGAATCGCTGAAACGGAACTTCAACCCCCTCTGCCAATCGTTATTCTCGGCGTCAATTCCCTTTACGTGCTTGGTGAAAGATATGTACCGTTCCTTCGTCACCGGCAGCAAGTCGATCTGTCCCTCGAACGCGGTCGCCAACTCCTTAATCACGAAATGCGCGTCGTATCCTGACAGATTATGGAATACGACCGGTATCGTGTACCATCGCTGAAACTGCAAGTTGCAAGTCACGTGAGCCGCGCCTCGGTACTCGCCCGTCGAGTGGCAATGGTCGCGCACTTTTTTGTCTGCGTCGACGAAAGGTTGCCCGCACACGTGACACACGATCGCGTCGTTAAAACTACGCCACTGTTGACTCGTCAACGAGTTCATTGGTTTCGCGTTCCGTAACCACGAATAGGCAGTGTCGGCAAAGTCTCGAAGTTCGTGCACGAACCATTTCACGCACTCGGTTTCGTGACAATACGCGCAATAACGACACAGAGACGCGTCGGTCGAACAATGAATGTAGTATCCTACGCTGTACGCTCTGTGCTGCTGGTACGTGTACGTGCGACTCCTCTCCGTAGGCTCGACATCCTCCAGCATGCACTCGAAGTCCGCGTACACGACGAATGGCGCTCGTTCCTTGTTCTTGAAATTCTGGAACTGCAACCATCTTTCCTTCGCGGACGGCAATTCGATGGCGCACTCGTTCATGCGTTGACAGTCCACGGTGTGTTTCGTCAATTGCTCGGACGAGTAGAAGTAACTCAGGCATCTACAACGATAACAACGTCAATAATAAACATAAGAATAAATAATAATACATCGATCGAAATATTCCGTATTCGACTCACCTTTCGCAAACGAATACTTGTCCATTATGGTTACCGAGCTGCTTCGAAATCAGCCTCGACATGCTTCGAATGCACGCGAAATGGTATCGTGGCTCCTTGGAGTCCTGCACCAGTAGCAGGTTCGCGTGTCTCTCTCGCTTCTCCTTGGTCAAACGCAGAGGCGCGCAGCTTCCGTCGGACCACGCGTACACGTTCACCGACACGTCGTTCAACCTCTCGAACTTCGCCAGCTGATCCAACGTCACGGGAAGAGTCATATCGTCCGTGCGAAGCACCGCCGAGTAGTGTGGGTACGACGCGTACCTCTCCCCTTCCGTAGAAGCAGGGTGCAAACTGGCGACGACGGACCACAAGAAGCACGCATTGTCTCCGCTCTTTACGTTCACCACTGCCCTTTTAAGAGCGACCTAACGCGGAAGCGGTACGTCGCAACCGGCTCGAAGTGGATTATGCTTATTAATATTCACTAGAATATTTAGCATAGACCTTAGGGGCCATCCACTGTCGCGATCTTGAAACACCTCGATCGCCACTAACGTGGGCGCGACCACATACTTCGAGTACCACTCGCACACGCTCGAATGCATTAACAGTACGTGATTTCGTGTACCGAAACTTTTCATGCCCGTATTCTCCCCCAACATAAACTCCGCGTCCAAGATCGTATTCACGGACACGCTCTTATGTTTCGTGATAGCGGCCGTGACATGCGGCATTACCGTTCGTCTAGCATCCTCTAACAATTGACGCGGATCGACGTGTCCCACGCTGATGACAGCACCGGTTGAAATACAGCCTATAAACACAGATATGAATACATCCATGTTTATTTCTCTTTCTTCTTCTTCAATATTCAATTAAAAGGCAAGTATGATCAGGCAGGAGTGATTGATGCGACTCTTCCACGTGATGCGGTTCTGATCCGGATATCGAAATCTCAGGGGAAGAATGATGCCTGACAAGTGCTGTCGCGAAGATCTTTACCGAACAACTACGCGGCTCTGATTGAATATACTAACCACCTACCCTAGCCGAGATTTATGAGTCGCTATCACTCCGAATTCTTTTCTTCGCACTCTCTCGCACTCTTTCTCTCTCACCCTCAACGTCTCAATCAAGTGACGTGATGTTACGCTTGCTCGATGCGTTACCATGCGTATCGAATTCACGCGCCCGTCATCAGGGTGTTTATACCCGTCACGGCGGTCTCGATCATCAAAATACGTTGGGCGATGCCCGAATAATTATCGCGCTATACTTCCGTATGTGTGCGATCATGGGGCAGCCACCTTAAATCAGTTCTCAAATGCTACTACAGCAGTCAATACGTACGTTACTACAAGAAACGTTTTAAGAATTTATCACATCTAAGTCGATTGCATCTAAGTTGAGTGCTTTAAGTGAAATTGCTTTGAAGAAGACTGCTTTGAAGAAAACTGCTTTGAAGAAGCCTGCTTTTGAAGGATATCGTCAGTCGTTCAACGCATGGGAAATACAATCTAACAATACGGTAAGTTTCCATTATCATATTTTAGTGAATCTTTGTTAGTAACTTTGAGAATTATAAGAAAAATCGGTTTCAGATTATGTCAGTGCTTGTGAATTTGAAACGTCCAGCTACCGCTACGATCACCGCTGCTGTGACACCTATCCATACCTCCAGCCCGAAAGTGTATGTGACGTGTCGAAATGTCGCGGTTGAAACCGAAGAAATTCGAGGTGAAGAACTTCACGAGGCGAAAGTTAATTACGATGGCGACATTTTTTTTAAAAGTATTTCATAATGCTGACACCATACGCGATGAACCACCGGATGACCTCTACGGGGATGTGCAATTTTGATTGAATCGACATGCGCCGCGAGCATTTTTATTAGACGATGACGATGATCATCATGATCATGTATATACAAATATATATCAGCGAAATCGTGCGGGTGCTTCAAAGAGCGTAGTTTGGCGAAACTGCGTCAATGCGAAAAAGATTGATTTTGACATCGTTTTTGCGAATGCAGTATCGGGGCTTGAGGCTAGCGTTATTCCAGTTCAAACTGACCCTGCGCAAGTTGCTGAGGATTTATTATTAACTGAATTATTTGCTGACGATGTTATGGAGTGGGATAATTAAGTCAAATAAATTACTAAATCTTTAAAAATCTTAATATTAATATGTCAGGTTTACTCACCCATCTTTCACCTTCCCTGTGAAATAACAGATCAAGTATTTGCATGTATCGCGATTATGAGTGAGATGAGGGCGTGTGAAAGACCGTGAAAGCATTTTCGTTGGCAGATGTTTATACGCAACGTTGCATTCTTTCGCGAAGCGGTTACGCTATTTAGATTAATCGATCTCGAATAGTTATCGCGATAGCGCGTCGAACTACATTTCGTAGGCGGATGTTTATACGAGCGCGACGTTGCATTCTATCACGGCGATCGTGAGATGGTTGCGCTATTTAGATTAATTAATCTCGAATAGTCATACGTGTCGAATTACAGCATCCGTGGTACATCCTTTCGCGTCTTATATTTCGCGCCTGCGCACAGTGTTACGCGTATATGGGCGTTCGGGACAAAACTCATACCTTCTGAACTAATCAGTTTTCGTCCTAAGTACCCTAATACTTTTTTAAAGAGAATATAAAAATGCATCGATTGGTGTATAAAAAAATATACAGTTCTATTAAAAAAATTAAGGCGATCTTGATTTTTCAGTGAATAAAAAGTTTTTTATTAATATTTACTTTTGCAATTTGTTGTCAACTGAATACTGACTAACTTTTGTTTGAAACATTTTTTTATCAAATTATTTTTATCACGTGTATCGCGTTTGACTCCTATTTTAAAACTGAAGACAGCATCCAGGATGGAAAAGTCATGGTAGATATCGTATAAACAATTGGAAAAAGCATATCGGATGTGTAGATTAACATAAGTGCCTTATGCACGAGGAGACCTGTAGATTACGCTAAGGGCCTGAGCGGTGAACGTCTTAATAATGATTTTGGCTATTTTTTCTGTTTCGTGCAAATGCGAGCAGTTGAAATTGACGTTAATATAAAGTTTAATGATCCCTAAATTAATATACAAAAAATCACTGAGGTTTTTTTGGTATTTTTTTTTAAAGTCCCATCGAAGTTGATAAACATAACGAATTATGATTAACATAAAGAATTAGTACAAATTGTTAGTATTGTAAAAAATTGACTCGGCAGTTTTGAAGGTATGACAGTATTAAACACAACTTATAGAAACCAAATGAAAAGCATAAACATTCTGCCAATGGCACGTGTTTGAAAAAAATGCACCGAAATTTGTAATGAATTTCTAGTATCACGGTAAGCACACCATACACGGGTAATACAGCGCGCTGTATACCGACACAATCTGGCCCGAAACATGGGTTTAGTAGAATACACTTTTCGTCCTTATATGAGCGAATTTTGGCTGAGCCAGGTGTCATTCGAAAGAGCAAGGTTCAGCGCAGCGCGCTCTGGTCATGGTTCGACGAGATTGTGTTGATATCTAATAATATGAGTGTTCAAAGTAGAGCAAATGTCGACAAAATACACCCGCAAGTATCCAAGGATTTTTGGATCACTAAAAGAGTTTTGTGACTCAAACGATGACCAGAGCGCGCTACAGTGAACCTTCCTCTTTCGACTGAGAGCTCACCCACCTCAGAATCTGCTCATATAAGGACGAAAAGCGTATTCTCGTGACTGCATTCCCAAATACGTGTTTCGCCATATTGGCGATAATACAGAGCAAGTCACGTGAGAAATTTAGTTCAGGTAGTGGCTACGAGATGGCGCCTACTCGGGAGGACTGCCAACGAGGAATCATAGCAAAACTGAAGCGTTAGCTGGATACATGTGCCACAATAAAAGCGTGATGCAGTCAATTTATGCATTGTCGTACTATTGTAGGTTAAGTTATATGCATTTTAGGCATACATTGACTAGGAATTGCTGGGAACTGTGTACATTTACTAAATTAACTCTTTTACTGTAACACATACAAATTTATATTATAATTATATGGCTACATTATTTGAAATAAAAAAAGATAGATTGGAACTTTTTTACTAATACTGGAAATATTGATTTACTGATACCATATTTTCAGAATGCGGAAGTTACACCAATTATTTGCAATTATTGCTCTTATTATTATTCTTCCGACTATTGTATATAACATATAACAAGGAAAATTCTCCAAATCGGTCAACAGTTGATTCCCTGATTTTCATCTATAATTCTTTACGGTCCTATGCAGAGATGGGCATTATTTAAATGAAATAATATACTTCTGAATGGTCCCAATGGCGATCGACACGAGGTTTTCGGAAGTATGTGTGTACCCTAAATCTAAAATTCTATTTAGCCTCAGTATTTAGTAGTTTCCTTTGTATATTCGATGGCCTTTCATCTTGGGCTTCGAATAATTTTTCCTCTTTCATTGTATCTTTATTCTAAGGTCGTATTCAGATATATTGGCCGGTCGATTCTTTTTCGTGAACAGCGATCGAGGAGAAATCAGCCACCACCATCTAACAATCGTGGATTTGTCAGTTGGAGTTCCATGGCCACCGAAGGGTATTGTGGGGTAACGGGAATGCTGCTCGGCTTCATCTTAACATAGCCGTGAGGTTGTTATTTATTTTTATTGTTAGCGTAGTAGTGTGCGTTACGAAGATATGCGTAGACCAATACGAGATGAAGCTATCGAGAAAGAATCAATGTCCTGACCAATAAAGCTCCTGAATTTTTTCGGAGCTAAGGCACACCTATCCTGATATTTTTATTTCGACACTGACAGCTCGGTTTTGCCTATACACGCCACACGGAGAGACCTCTGCACCGTTCCCAACGGTGCTCGAAAAGTGAGCACCCTCGCCGACAGTGCTCACCGCAGTCACAACCGGTACTGGGCCCATTCACGGCGCTGTTCACGACGAAAAGTCATTCACAAGGGTGCTAGCACCAATAATATCGGTGCTGAGCACCGTTTACAATGATGTTCTTGATACGGTCGAGCCTACGGTCGAGCGACGTGACACGGTGCATACGTCGCACGGTACACGGTAAATGTTGATATATAAAAAAGTGGATTTAAATAGCGGTTTGAATTTAAGTAATAAAGTGGTTAAAATAAGTAGTGTTTAAACGAGTCTGTACGGGGACTGAGTCTTTCCGTTGTCTCACGATAACTCGGAACTCTAGCTTAAACGCCCATTATACGATGGCAATGTCCCTCGGGCAGAACGACCGCGCACAACGCGACTTGCTGCCCGACTGTCTTAAAAAGTGAATAATAGATAATATTAAATATGATGATTTATAAATATATACACTCTCTACGAGGGAACTGAGTCTTTTCTATGGTCACTGCTACTCGATAGAACTCTCGCTCGACGACTATTAATGTCGACTTCTTGGCCGACTGTAACGAACGAACGCAGGGTAGACCCGAGGACTTGAGACTTTGAATAATGAGCGTCAAAATTGCTGACTCCGCATCTCATGCCCACGGATTCAGCGTGTCGTCGCCTCGGAGCGCTCCCAGTATCTCAGTGCTTAGGTTTTCGAAATGCTTATCGCATGCGGCGTTCTAAGAACGTGCAGTGTCGAAAGATTGTTGTCGACAAATTTTTCATGGGAAAATGTCGTGGCGTATCGGGCTTCAAGGAATTATATAAAATATTACCGTGGGAATTCGGTTTGTAGATCATTGACAATTGATCGAGGGAAACTCCCATAACACGCAATGGTTGGATTAAATGTCAATGATAGTGTAAAAGAAATTTAGGAAGAAATGGTCGGCACGTAACACAACGAATACGGATGCGTAACAGCGGAGCGGACAGCTAATGGGAGCGGGCGGACAGCCTTAATCAGGTATTCGAAGGATCAATCAGACTTTCGGATTGTATCTCATTATCCTTTAACAAATTTAAAGTATTTAGTTCGTCACAGAATTGACCTTCGTCGAATCTGTTACATCGTAACAGTAGATTCGTGTGCGGCAGCAGCAATTGACCGTCCAACGTTATCTTTCGTTCACTATTGTAATTTTCTCTACGTGCCTAACAGTAACTTTATTGGATTACCAGCTAAAGCGCTCCAACTGCACATCTGCATGGTAGACCTCCGTCCGTAACGTACATACCTCCAAAAAATTATAAACCCATAAAATCATAAACAACCTTCAGGTCATTCCTGTTCGCGACTTTTCCGGCTTTCGCTCTTTTTTCTTACCACTTCTCTTTATTTGATTCTTTAACTCCTCTAACATTTCCATCCAATTTTATGTTTATTTAATCCTTTCCCTGCTCACTAAAATAAGAGAGTGTGGTAAAAAAAATCTACTCTTCTTATGATTGTATTGCTGGTGTAAATGTAGTCCGATTTGCATGACATTTAGTATAATTTTAATCGGGAGAACGCCATGAATCCATTGGTGTCACTTTCGTATCGACACGATGAACAATAAAGAACTTCTTAATATACTGTAATGAATATTTTACCCTCGACTACGGGGGGCCGACCTCGATTCGCTATGGTCGGCCGAGGATTCATACCTGATTCAGAAATAAAATAATTCTTAACTCGATATCGTATCGATATAAAAGTAACACCGATGGATTCCTTATGTTTTTTGATGAAAATCATACCAAATTTCATGTAATTCGGACTATTTTTAACGAAGTAAATTTGAAGTTATGCAAAATATTTGTTCATGGAATTTCCTTCATTATGGTCCGTATTACGTCGTTCTTGGTGTTATTTTCATCGGAGAAACACAAGGAATCGATTGGCGTCGTTTTCGCAAAGATCTGATGAGAAATTTGCAACTGGAGATTTCTAACTTCTTAATGGGTATTCCTGTCTCCCCAGGGGTCGAAGCCTTCGACCCGAAGGTCATGACGCTCAGTGTGGCTTCAATTATGGAACGGTACTCTATGAGATCTGTTGGCGTATACGGCGGAACAGCGATACGAGCTGTAAACAGAGGACTAAGGTCTGGATACTGTCGGTGTCACTTTTATGACACTATGCACCGCTCGATCTGTTTGAAACTTGTCAACCACCGAAGACCGTGGCTGTCCCAATCAGTTCCTCTCCGGACGCAGTAGACACTACACGCGATCAGTATTCTATTATTTCATATATTATTCATCTAATACTATTGCCTTCATTATTTCAATAAAGAAACACTTATTGTATTTGCTCTGTCGAGTTTACTGTGCACTCTACCAGGTTTCCCAACAAGATCTCGGGTGTCTCGAGTACCTCGGGTAATTTACTCGGGTAGCGTCTACCCGGAAAGTTTTTCTCTTCCCGAGTATCTCACGGGTACCCGGGTACCCGATCTCCCGGGAATCAACAACTCTACTCTATAGATCCACAGACATCCGTGTACACTAATTGTAACGGTCTGTTCGCTCTAGTCTTTGTAAATTTCAGTCTGGTTTGTTTTACCTTTTGGCATACTCCGCACGTCAATTCATATTGTTCTATTTTGTTTTTGTTTAATTTAATTTGAGGGCACTGTTCTGCTGGCTTTATCAGATTTCCTTTCCCAATGTGTGCCAGTTTTCTGTGTCACTCTTCTATTGATTCATACTTGGTTGTGGTTATGTTCGTCACCTGTTTTCTTTCAGGTGTCAGTGAGATCCTGAACAATCCTTCACGCAATTTGTATCCTTTTAACACGTGACACGTGTCATTTTGAACTGTTACCTGTTGTTTCCCGAAGATCACTTTACCTTCATTTTTGTTGATTTCGCTGACGGACAGTAGGTTATTGCTGAGTTCTGGGACCACCAATACGTTTTTTAACATGCATTCTTCAAACTCCATGCATCCTATTGCTTCTGCTTTCATGGATTCCTTAGCCTTTACTACTCCCACAGTGGATTCTGTTTTTCGCATATCGGACATGTTCACTTTACTCTTCGTCATGTGTGTGGTCGTTCCTGAGTCGACTATCCATTTGTTCGTCGGATTCTGTCTGGTCGTTAGATAAGCCACTTGTTTCCCTTTTTGTTCTTTCCTGTTTCTTTGGTTTGTTTGTTTTTAAAGTAACATTCCATTTCATTATGTTTATTCTTTTTACAGATGCTGCATTTTTGTGATTGAGCGCTTGTTTGCAGGTTGTTGCGTAGTGTCCCATCTTGTTGCATTTGAAGCATCTTGTTTTGCTTGTGTCTTCAACTGCCTTGTTTCTGCATTGTTTGGCTATATACCACTGACTTGCATTTGAAACATTTCTTCTCATAGGTTTTGAAAGGTACAGCATATATGGTTTCGTCCTTTTCCTTCATCTTTTCTTCCTCAGCCGTTAATTCTTTCGCGGCTGTGAAATCCCAGGCACTTCTGAAATGCTTATAGCTTTCTGGTAAAACCCCCAGTATTTTTGTGAGAAGCATATCATCATCTATGATTTTATCTAAATTTTTCAACCTGTAAGTCATGTTCCCTAGTTTGCTTATGTTTGTACTCACGTCTATGATTTTATCATACTAATAACTGAAGAAGTCGTGAGGCAGATTACATTTCTGGTATTCAGTGTCCTGCTCAAACATCAAGCACAGCTTCTTCCACATCTCACTGGCTGTTTTGCAGGCCATTAGGTGTGTTAGATTTTCTTCTCTGCGGTCATTGTTATTACCTTTTGTGCCTGAGCGTGTTTAGTCTCCAAGTTTTTGGTTTTAGTTTCTTGAGGTTTGTCTTCAGCTAGCATTTCAAAGTTGTGACCCGATTAAATCGGGTTACGGGTGAACCAGAGGAGAGTTCCTTGCCGGCTCAGTCGGAAGTGTCTCGGGTTCGTCAAATGAATGCACACCGCTGATAGTCTATTGAGTATGGTTTATTACTAAAATAACGCGAGTCAGACCTCGCGGCGCACGCGACTTATTCCTAAACTTATGATCTAAGCTACTCGGCTAGCGGTTTGTTGTTCGGAGCTTGATAATACTAGGCGGCTTAATGCTAGTCGGCTTAATGCTAGGTGGCTTAATGCTAGGTGGCTTAATACTAGCTAGGCGGTAGAGCTCTTATTGCTAGGCGGTTGGAGGCAATAATGCTCCCAAAGAAGCGGTGACGAGCCGCGTGACTCGGTCGGCCGGTCGGCGGCCTCGGCGGTACTCGGCGGTACTCGGCGGCACACAAAAGGTGCTCAGCTGAGTGGGGAAGGGGTCAGGAGCCTACTGCCGGGTGAGTGAGAACCTCGGCCCTGCACAGTCTGCATGGATGGTCTGTCGAGCGGTGGGCCAGCTATCAAGGACCGCTGGTTGACCACCACGGCCGGACGGTCCAGCGCGAATCGAGGATTCGGCTGATGTAGCGACCAAGGATCGGGCTACTAGCGGTCAGGCGGTAAGGCTCTCGGCGCACTAGCATTCCCTCAGAGGTGGGTGATTGACAAAAGGAGCTTCTCACGTATCGACTCTGCATGTATGGTGAAGCCACGGAACAAGCTGCCTCTCGTCGCTCGCGGCTCCGGTCTTATGTCTCGCGGCGCGAAAAGCTGCCGCGAGAACGTTATCAGTCCCGCGGCCGCCTATCGGTCGCGGCGCGAGTTATCCCCGCGGATCGCCGGGCGCGGAGGGGCGATCTCGTGTGATGCTGCGCATGTCGGGTGTCGTGGCTCGAAGGGGGGGGGGGGGGGGAAACGCTCGAGTGACGTACGTCACAAAGTTATCATTAGCTTTTAGTATAATGCTCACCTGAAATTTCCACATCGGAAAATCCTCAGTTCCGCTCAATGTTTCCACTTCCTACAGTTCTTCCGAGATTGTTTTTGACACCCTCCTTAGTTTTATTCAGTCTTTTGTTGTAATTACTTAATTTTATTGCCGGCCTCACAAGATTGCTCGCCGCGTGGTTTGTGAAATGTTCCAGAATGTTCCTATCATCTCAGGCCGTATTTCAGTTGTCCTGAATGTGCACTGGACCCATAACCTGTTGGAATCTTATATATATTCCAACACAGTTTATTGCATTTCTGGACAATTACAAAAGACGTTCTTTATATAATTATACACTTTTTCAGTACTGGTTTATATCACAGTTACGACTCTAAATACGTGTTCTCGGCTCAGGCTTCACACCCACTCCGGATTTATTCTCTTCCCCACTCCGTTTCCCCCACTTATTTCTAGGAGCCCGGAACACCCGAATTACTCCCAACGCGGGTTCAGTATTTATAGTATGTTTCAGAGGCCTCCTTTTGAGAGATGTTTCTTCGGAATTTTCCTTATTGCGCATTGCCATGTGGTCCCCTAACGTCACTTTTGCTATCTGCTCTGGTCTGGTCTTTCCTACCTAGTCTCTTATCCGGTTTAATGTTCCGTTTCATTTTTCCACCTTCTGACTTTTTACCTATATGTCGCTAATACCTTTTCTTCCCCACTCAACTCGCTATTTCACACTGCTTTTATTGTTTAAATTGCTCCCTATACACTATTACATCCTACTTTGATATGCCATCATGGGTCAATCGCCTATATCAATTAATAACATTTACATCATTTCTTGCAAATAAGACCGCTATTATTTCCATTACATTTCATATTTTCGTTGAAACTTTTGGTAAAAATGCTGTTTAGGGGACCCATCTCCAATAATCTTGACCTTGACATATGTTGTCAAGGTGACCCACTTGAGTAAGTTTTAGGTGTCGCCCGTTGTTTATTAAAAAGTTATAGGTTACGTTAAAAAAGAAAAAAAAGTAACGCGAGTTATAATTCTGGTAAGTCTTATAACCGGATAGATTTTGTTACGTGAGGGCGTTTGAGTTTTTCAACAACCGAGCGGTAGAGTCTAAATTCCTCACGCAATGTTCAACGACATAAAGCTATTGATAATATATAATTTTGTCATAACCAGAGTTATTTGGCGATTCAGCTTTTATCTAACACCTACACAGGTCCCCGTTTGGGATGTGGCACTTTGGGGAGATTCGTAAGAAACAAAATGAGATACATTTATGTTAGAATTGTCATGTAGTACAAAAAAACAAAAAGAAAAATTAAAGGGGAATTTTTACATGGTTTCGCAGAAATTTAACAGTACAATTTTTCGATCAAGAATGGAATTGAATCTCAGGTACTATCCTACAAGTGGCGAAAGGTCACAAGCTACCTCCTTCTCACTGTTCAGACGCAATCATACAACACGCAGGAAAATGCCTTTAGCGAGACGATAATTAATCGATGGGAATTCCCACAACAAACACAATGATTGGATCGATTTTCACTTTAAGGCTTTATGTACCATCGGGTATGATTTTGTATAAATTACACTTGTGGTGGTTATACTTTCTTTTGCCGTTTACTATTGCTAAGCGGAAAAGAACTTACCAATTATATCGTCCCATCGAGACGAACGCGATCACACGACACACTTGAATGAACGAATTCGTTATAAAATGAGAAGACAATTGAGCGAAGGAAACTCCCAAAACTCATATAATGGTTGGATCAATTATCATCCATTACTATTACAATTATCAGTTATGACGCGTCTACTAGTGTCGGTGACGCCCCGGCTTGGGGCAGGCAAAAATCAAATGATCACATTTACCAAAACACAGAAAATGCAATAACGCGTTGGAGCGAAGCAATAATTGATCGGGGGAAAATTCCCATAACACGCAACGGTTGGATTAATTGTCGCTTCCGTAAATTATTATAGGTGATTACAACTCAATAATATTAAAAAAGACAAACATGAAATATGTAACGAAAATATATATATATATATATATATATATATATATATATATATGAGTATAAGTCTCTACGAGGAACTAAGTCTTTCCGCAGTCACTGATCACATGGAACTCTTGCTCAAACGACCACATGTTTTGTAAACAGCAAATATCCCTCGGACAGAAACGACCGCGCACTATGCGTCTTGATAGCCGACTGTGCCAAACGAATGTAGGGTAGGCCCGAGCATTCAGGACCCCGAAAAAAGTGCTTCGAATTGTTGACTCCGCGTTTCTCGTACACTCGAGCATGGTGGCCCATCACGCCATCCATCGCCTCGGCCCGTTCCCATCATCTCAGCATTTGAGCTTTCGTACTTTATCGCACTTTCACATCCGGCGCTCCATGAACACTGCGTAGCGCCACAAGACTGATTATCGGCAGGTATTATATATCCCGAAAGAAAATTTCGTGGCACGACAAACTCCAAGAGGTATTCAGTTTCATTAGTAAAAAATATTACAATAAAAAGAGTCCTAAGGAATTCGATTGCTAAATTACTGAAAAATGATCAAGGGCAACTCCCATAACACACTCAGTGGTTGGATCAATTGTCAATTATAGCAATCGGTTATGAAAAGATGAATTAAAATTTTTAGGCACGTAACAGTTTGCTATATTGTTTGAATTGCGCGCTCAAATGTATTTTGAAGATGGAAGAAACGTCGACAATAGGAAACGCGTACAATAGGAAGTGCGTTGTGATTCCCCTGTTTTCTCTCTCTTCTGGCGATCGCAAAAGCGGATGGGTGAGCTCATCATAAAGGTTTAAAATAATAAATTAAGATCAGACTAGAATAATAGTTTTGTTTCTTTTCGTTCCATCGTATTCAATAAAAATCACTGTTTAATTACTTTTTCGTGTAGTAAATTCTTTGTTATTACCCATACAGCACACTTCGTTGTGGCAACGTTGCAGGAACGTTGCAACAACCTTGCTATGTTGCATGGTTGCAGCGCAACGTTGCTGTAGCGTTGCTGCGACGTTGCCGTGCAACATTGCACGGGGCGGACATATAATTACTGCTGCAACGTTGCACCAGTATTGTGGTAAAGTTGCTGCAACTACCATTTAAACCTAAAATATTTCCGTTGTTTTTCACAGGGACCCTAACTGTTATAACCCATATTTTAAAAGTTACGGAATAAGAATTAATATTTTTGTTTAAACAGTTTTGGTTATGAATAACCATTATCGATTATAGGAGCCGGAAAAAGAGAGCCATGGCGCCGGGAATCGAACCCGAGCCGTCCGCGTGCTGATCAGTCGCGTTAGCCACCACGGCTACGCCGACTCTCCAATGTCCCTGTCCCCCGAACTCCTCATAAATGGACGCCACCTAAGTGCTAAAATCACACACTAGGCCGTTGCCTAAAATGCCAGTATTGCCTACTACAGTTCGGCCATACTTGACATATGCGCCGCCCTCGGCCATAATCCGAGACGCACGCCTAAGGGTCAGAATCCCACTTCTGAGATTATAGGAGCCGGAAAAACAGAGCCACGGCACCGGGAATCGAACCCGTGTCGCCCGCGTGCTGATCAGTCGCGTTTGCCACCACGGCTACGCCGACTCTCCACTGTCCCTGTCCCCAGGATTCCTCATAAATGGACGCCACCTATGTGCTAAAGCCATACACTAGGCTGTTGCCTAAAATGCCAGTATTGCCTACTACACGATGAAGGATATCGATTTTGGTTACGAATAACCATTATTGCCAACCGAAATATTTTTTGGTCACTAATAATCATTATTGACGAGAAAAATATTTTTTGGTCACTAATAACTGTTATAGACGACGGAAATTGTTTTCGGTTACGAATAACCATTATCGATGACCAGAATTTTTTTTGGTTACGAATAACCATTATCGATGACCAGAATTTTTTCAGTTACGAATAACCATTATCGTTGACGAGAATTCTTTTGGTTAGGGTATAACCAATATCTATTGCGAGAATTTTATTTTGGTTACGGCGTAACCAATATATATTGCGGAAATTTTTTTTGGTTACGATATAACCAATATTGCGGGAATTTTTTTTGGTTACGGTATAACCGATATGAATTGCGGGATTTTTTTCGGTTACGGTATAACTATTAAACTATAAAATATCTGGAATGCAAACACGACACGGAAAACCCCGGACTGGCCAGGCCGAAAGAGATAGTGGCATTGAATGGGTGTCTATCCTGTATTATACACCATCCTATAGTAAATGTACTTCTATCCTGTAGTAAATTTAAGTATAGGCAGATATAGACGTGTGTGGAAGAGTGAAACAGCATCCCACGCTGTGAAACTATCTCTTTTCAACAGCACGCCGCGGCTCCTAATACCCACAATTCGCATGCAAGATATTCTATAGTTCAATAGTTATACCGCAACCGAAAAACAATTCCCGCAATTCATATTGGTTATACCGTATCCCCCAAAAAATTCCCGCAATAGAAATTGGTTACACCGTAACCAAAAAAAAATTCTCGCAATATATATTGGTTACGCCGTAACCAAAATAAAATTCCCGCAATAGATATTGGTTATACCGTAACCAAAAAAAATTCTCGTCAACGATAATGGTTATTCGTAACCGAAAACAATTTCCGTCGTCTATAACAGTTATTAGTGACCAAAAAATATTTCCGTCTACAATAATGGTTATTAGTGACCAAAAAATATTTCCGTTGACAATAATGGTTATCAGTAACCAAAACAAATAAATCTTAATAATTTTTAAACATTTGATTTTTCGGAAAATTTATGCAGTATTTAATGAAGACTGACTTCCATTTAAATAAAAATTAACTTTTTCTCAATGATTTGTTTCGAAATTTTTTTAAAAATAACTGTTATTTCTGGTCTCTGTTTTTTAATGATACGAGAAAATGTCTAAGAAAAAAAGTTCTTGCATCAGGGAGACTATTATTCCGAGGGAGACGATTTTTTTCACAAGGTTATATTTCCCGAAATTTCAAGATCATCGATGGTTTTTTTAATGAGGTGACGTATTTTTATTACTGTAACGTTATAGCCAATAAAAGTACAAATTCAACTATGTATAATATGTTATCCTTTTTGTCTAGCAATAATTTTTTTCCTGAGTCATTTTTTCGTATCATTAAAAACAACGGAGATATTTTAAGTTTAAATGTTAGGTGACTCACTCTATATATTTTAATGTATAGAATGACACAGAGTGGAAGTTGTAGTACATACCTACAGCAGAGGACAAAAAAGTTACCACTTTTTCGAACCACCCTAAGTCTATTACTTTTTAATATCAACTTAAAACTGCAGTATGCACCTAATGCAGGGTGTCCCAAAAATGTCGGAGTTCCTTGAAAGGGGTGACCCAGGGGGTGATATGAAACAAGTTTTTGCTTAGTGAAAGTATTGTCCGAAGCTTCGACAACGAGATATTAATAAAAAACCCGGACCAATCAGAGCGCACGCCTTCCGCCCGAGCTCCCGCGGTAGCGTTGGCTACGCGGTAGGCGGCTGCGCTTGTACTACGAACGTATGAACAAGCAAGTCAGTATGCATCGAAGGAAACGGCGTTACACAATTTTTTTTAAAGCAGAATCTTAAATAATAATTCTTTGAAGTGAGAGAACAAGAAATACGTAAATTTCGTGTTCAAATAACGCATAAAGGAAAACGTAATGTAACAAAAAATGTACGACAAGTGATCGTAATTCGTTATTGAGGTAAAAATCCGTAATTTAATAACGGCCAACATAACTAAATTTAAAAAATAATATTAGGTGTATGAATAAATTCTTTCCGACTGGATTTACATAATCAGTAAAAAGCTATCGAATTTCTATCGCGGAGATATTCGTAAGCTACCTGAAAAATGGCAAAATGTAATAAACAATAGTGAAAATTATTTCGATGATTGAGTTGTTTTCATATTTTTTAAATCAAACTGTTATTGTATCCTAAAATCGAAAAGAATATATTTCTACACCTATTAATCAGCAATAAATTAAATAAAACTCACCCATTCGGACATTGCTTTACTTCCTTTTCGGAAACCTGTGTCACTGTCACTGGATCACTGTACCGATCCTGGTCATCGGTGGACGAAAAGTTTTATGGCAGGGTAGCGCCCAGTGCTCAGCTGATCGCAGGTATACGACACCACCCGAAGGTAAGGGTCGCAACGTCAAGTGCGTCCGGATTAATGTACCGAATATTCACTTCACTGCACTGCTACTAACACTGATCACTTAATTTATTTTTCATGGAACATGTTGTTCTTACGTTATAAAAATTGGTGGCCCCGAAAGGGGCCGATTATTGTTAGTTGAGCAGTTGCTCGATGTGACCACCGTCAGCGTCTATGCACGCCTCAGCACGTACAATCAGCTGTTTTTGGACGGCCTGCAAAGTTTGTGGCGTTATGTTCGCTACCGCAACACGAATTCGCACCACGATATCTTCCAGTGTATTCACTGGCTGACGGCACACCTCATCCTGAAATGATTGTTGTACAACAAATACAAAACGTAAGTAAAAAAGAATACCTAGAAAAAAAGTAACAGCAATAATGAAATTACCTTCAGGTAGGCCCAGAAGAAAAAATCCAACGGGATGATATCCGGTGACTGTGGGGGCCACGCAACAGGACCACCGCGGCCGATCCACCTGTCCTGGAAGGCTTGATTTAGGTAGTCGCGGGCAATTGTAGCGTAGTGAGGTTCAGCCTCGTCTTGCTGATAGAACATCTTATATGGAATATCGACCATGAGATCCGGCAGAACATGCTCTAAAAACACTTTACACCCTGGGCCGTCCATCCTGTCTGGCAGCATGTACGGCCCAAGGATAAAATCGCCACAAATGCTGGCCCATAGGTTGATCGACCAACGGACTTGTGCTGCGCGTTTCCGAAGCGCTAATGGATTCTCGTCGCTCCACGCATGCCGATTATGGGAATTTAAGCACCCTTCCCTATTGGAGAGTGCTTCGTCCGTACACAATATGTATTTGCAGAACGACGGATTCTGTTGCACTTCTCCCAACAGCAACACTGAATAATCAACCCGCTGGTCAGCATCCCCGGGGTGCAACACTTGCACCCGTACATAACTGTACGGATAACATGTTTTCCCTCAGAGTTCGGTGTACCGTCATTCTGCTGGCACTAGAAGAAAATGCAAAAACATCCACTATTAGATAACATTTGTTTTCCTTAATTAATAATTGCTGCAGTTATCTTGAACTGTGACTTACTCTAGGCGGCGGCTGAAGTCGCGCACGCTGACGGTCGAGTCTTCGTCGATGGCATCCCTCATGTTCTGTTGTACCGCAAGGTTCCGCGTGACTCTGGGTCTACCCATATCACTGCCTTGCGGCATCATCAACCCCGTCGATAATAATCTTGACGCCAAACGGCGAATTGAACCCTCGGTTGGAATTTGGAATGCGCGGATATTCCCGTGCAAACGCTCGCACAGTAGCACTTGCGTCCCCGTTGTTCCGGGCGTACACCCAGAACATCTCGTAATATTCTTGGGCGGAGTACATTTTTGGGACGAAATTACTAGCTGACTGACAAGATTTTTTCCAAGGAGCTTCCTCTATCCGCATGTAGTTTCTCCCCTTCCATTATGAGTTAACTCCCACTACGATGACAGGCCTTAGGTATACAAGCTGGCACATTTTCGAAACACACGCGCTTTACAGAAGCGCAACGGTACGTACTATCGTGCACTTTTACAAAAGCCCGCGTTTCGTCGTTCTACTGCCAATGTACCTATTGCTTCGAGACAGGCAGCATGCACCACGTGTTTCGGTTCGAAAGGGTCCGAAGAGAAGAGAAACAGTAAGTCTTCGAGTTGATATAAAGAAAAAAAGGCATACCATTCCTGTTTCCGTTTTCCGATATCACGAGTTCACGTCTGCTACGAGGTGGAACGAGTTAAGCCATAAATTACACAAAACTGTAGGAGATCGTTCTCTACCGCCGACTCGCGGTACAATACGGTCATAAACCGCGACCCTGGGGAAATGCTCTGGCCCAACAGCCTGATTAATTTTAAATATGCCTCGCGGAGAGAAAACTGCAGCAATTATTAATTATGAAAAATAAATGTTATCTAATAGTGAATGTTTTTGCATTTTCTTCTAGTGCCAGCAGAATAACGGTATACCGAACTCTGAGGGCAAACATGTTGCATCCGTACAACTATGTAGGGGTACAAATGTTGCACCCCGGGGATGCTGACCAGCGGGTTGATTAATCAGTGTTGCTGTTGGGAGAAGTGCAACGGCATCCGTCGTTCTGCAAATACATATTGTGTACGGACGAACCACTCTTCAATAGGCAAGGGTGCTTCAATTCCCACAATCGGCATGTGTGGAACGACGAGAATCCATTAGCGCTTCGGACACGCGCAGCGCAAGTCGGTTGCTCGATTAATGTATGGGCCGGCATTTGTGGGGATTTTATCCTTGGGCCGTACATGCTGCTAGACAGGATGGACGGCCCAGCGTGTAGAGTGTTTTTAGAGCATGTTCTGCCGGATCTCATGAACGATATTCCATATGAAATTCGACGGAAATGTTCTATCAGCAAGACGGGGCTGGACCTCACGACGCCACAATTGCCCGCGACCACCTAAATTAAACCTTCCAGGACTGGTGGATCGGCCGCGGTAGTCCTGTTGCGTGGTCCCCACAGTCACTGGATATCACCCCGCTGGATTTTTTCTTCTGGGCCTACCTGAAGGTAATTTCATTATTGCTGTTACTTTTTATATAGGTATTGTTTTCTTACTTACGTTTTGTATGTGTTGCACAGCAATCATTTCAGGATGAGGTATGCCATCAGCCAGTGGATACACTGGAAGACATCGTGGTGCAAATTCATGCTGTGGTAGAGAACATAACGCCACAAACTTTCCAGGCCGTCCAAAGACAGCTGATTGTACGTGCTGTACGTGCATAGATGCTGAGGGTGGTCACATCGAGCAACTGCTCAACTAACAGTAATCGGCCCCTTTCGGGGCCACCAATTTTTATAACGTAAGAACAACATGTTCCATGAAAAATAAATTAAGTGATCAGTGTTAGTAGCAGTGCAGTGAAGTATTCACTCGGTATATTCATTCGGAATATTCATTCGGTACATTAATCCGGACGCACTTGACGTTGCGACCCTTACCTTCGGGTGGTGTCGTATACCTGCGATCAGCTGAGCACTGGGCGCTACCCTGCCATAAATCTCTTCGTCCACCGATGACCAAGATCGGTACAGTGACCCAGTGACAGTGACACAGGTTTACGAAAAGGAAGTAAAGGAATGTCCGAATGGGTGAGTTGTATTTAATTTATTGATGATTAATAGGTGTAGAAATATATTCTTTTCGATTTTAGGGTACAATAACAGTTTGATTTAAGAAATATGAAAACAACTCAATCATCGAAATAATTTCCACTATTGTTAATTACATTTTGCCCTTTTTCAGGTAGCTTACGAATATCACCGCGATAGAAATTCGATAGCTTTTTACTGATTATGTAAATCCAGTCGGAAAGAATTTATTCATACACCTAATATTATTTTTTAAATTTAGTTATGTTGGCCGTTATTAAACTGCGGATTTTTAACTGAATAACGAATTACGATCACTTGTCGTACATTTTCTGTTACATTACCTTTTCGTTTATGCGTTATTTGAACACGAAATTTACGTATTTCTTGTCCTCTCACTGCAAAGAATTATTATTTAAGATTCTGCTTTAAAAAAAACTGTGTAACGCGGTTTCCTTCGATGCATACCGACTTGCTTGTTCATACGTTCGTAGTACAAGCGCAGCCGCCTACCGCGTAGCCAACGCTACCGCGGGAGCTCGGGCGGAAGGCGTGCGCTCTGATTGGTCCGGGCTTTTTGTTAATATCTCGTTATTGAAGCTTCGGACAATATTTTCTCTAAGCAAAAACTTGTTACAAATCACCCCCTGCGTCACCTCTTTCAAGGAACTTCGACATTTTTGGGACACCCTGTATACATATCCTGAAAGAGAATTAAAAGCTGTATAAAACCCAGTTACAGTTGAATTTATTTAACTAACAAACAAAAACCCTACATAACATTAATCAAGACAACACATTTTTAAAGCGAATAAAAAGTTACCACTTTTGAACATTAACAAAAAAATTTAATATTTTGTTCGGGCACCTTTTGCTTTTAGGACAACCTAAAAAGTTACTAAACGTGGTAACTTATTTGTCGGCCCCAATAATGTGTTCTCCGTTCAATGTCATATAACACTTATGTTTGTCAGTTAAATAAATTCAACTTTAACTGAGCTTTATACAGCCTTATATTCTCCAGCAGAATATACATATTATACATACCACAGTCCCAAATGTATGCTAAGAAATAACAAAAATAAAACAAATCGAAAAAGTGGTAATTTTTTTGTCCACCAGTGTAGTGTTACAAACCCTAATGGAGTTTGTCAAAATGTGCCTTAGTTTTTAAATAATTTGAGTTTAAAATTTTGCACGGTAGGAGTATAAGTTCGAAAACGTTAACAGTGTTATCAATCACTGGTTGTAGCTGCATTACCTGACCGACCACCGAGAAGGTAACACGTGCCGTGAAGTGGCGCGAAACCTTCCCACTCGACCAGACAAAGTTCCGAAATCGCGTATCTCAATGTAAATGTGGCTTGATTGCCGACTACCGAACCGGCCACTCAGTGCGACAAAAAGTGCTTAGTGTTTTAATGTCTCAACGAAAACACTATTATTTACAAGTGAAAAGTGATTTCCTTAAATTAAATGAACTTCTGGTGAAAAGTGTCGCCGGGTAGGGGGGGGGGGGCCCAATCACTCAAAACGGGATCCACCCACCAGCAATCCCAATGGCACCGCCGCAGGATAAAGAAGCTACACCCTCAATAACAGAGGACGTTATCAAAAAATCATTAAACAAAAAAAAGCAGGACGTATGTCACAGAGAGAACTGAGCAAGCTCTACAAAACCATCCGGACAACAGGCAAGAGAAAAAATACGAACATACCTAAGTCCCAACCAAAAATTCCAAAAAGTGATAAAAGGAGCTCGTCTCCCACCAAAACACAGATACCTTCAACAACAAATGTCCAAGGAAACCTATCCTCATCCATGGAATCACTCACTTCATCATCCACGGAAATCTATCATCAGCACCAGCTCGCAGAAACATTACAGGCCCTCCGCAAAAAAATCGACGAACTCAGGGCTCAGAATGAGACACTTATCGTCCAAAACGAAAACCACCTCGTCCTAATCAACAGTCTTCAAACACAAATTGTTAGCGAAAGCAATCATACAGAACGTGAATCCGACCCTGGAACACCGCCAAGCGGCACACCGGCGGCAATCAGTACCAACCCCCGCGGGAAAACCCAAGAGGTGGAACGCAACCCCAATCAACTGGAAGACCCCTTCACAACGACCTCCACGAAAAAGGAAGGCCAACTCAACTGCCGGACCCTAGCAAGCGGCTACCAACGTAGATCAACCCTCTGGGTCAGAAACCAGCCACATCACCATCAACCCAGGCCCAAGCGGCTGAAGGCCGACAACGGACCCTCAGACCCCCCAGCAAGCACCCATACCGAAAGGTAACCGACCCCCCCCCCCCCATAACAATCAGCGGACAAACAGCTCAGGACACGGTAAACTCTATATTGAACTACCTCCCCTGTAAACTAGTAAGTAATTTCCGCATTAAATTCTCAGGCAAGGGCAGCCACATTCTTTATATAGAACACCCAAACGATTACAAAGCCATACTAGAATTGCTAAAATTAAAAAACACCATCTTTTTCACATACACACCAAAATACGAAAAGCCACAAATATTTCTCATAAAGTACCTAGACGGCAATTTCGACGAGGAAACACTTCTAAATGAACTTGTCAACTCAAAAGTGAATGACCTCCACTTTTTAAAAGTCGCAAGATTTCAAACAAAAAAGTCCAACGAGACAAACACAATCTTATCCATCTTCACGGTGCACCTCTCCCCACAGAGCAACACAAACAATCTGAGCCAAATTAAAAGAAACCTGCACCAATCAATCACCTGGGAAAAACTCAAACCGCGCACAACGGTCCAATGCTGGAGATGCCAGCGACTTGGACACTCCTCATGCAATTGTGACCTCCCATACCGCTACTTTAAATGCGCTGTTACTCACGAACCCGGACATTGTAAAATCGACTCCGCCAACACCGACAATCCGCTAAATAATAAGAACAATCTTCATTGCGTCTTCTGTGGCAACAAAGGCCACCCCGCAACCTACAAAAGTTGCCCAACGTTCGTTAACAAACAACAAGAAACAAAAAATTTAAAATTATAAAAAAACAAACAGGGAACTAAAAATAACAAAAATAGAAAAACTAATAAACCCCAAATACACGTACAGTCATATAACAAAAAAACGCCAACGAAAAAGCTAACCACCAATCCTAAATCAGAACTGAAACAACTAACCCTCTTCCACCCTCCTCCCCCCTACCATACCCAGCCACACCCCAACAAAACTTTACCAATATACTAGCCGACATTAGTAATAAAATAAGCCTGCTAGCAAAAATCACAGAATCAAATTCCGAAAAAATTAACACACTATTCTAAATAATACATCCATTTCAAACCTCAACTTGCAATGAATAAACAAACACCGACGGCTTAAAACAGAAACCAAAAAATCTCAATCATAGAAATCAACATAAACAATCTCCAACCAAAAGAGAGACAATCTCCTACAATTGCTCAATAGACAAAAGCCGGATTTCGTATTATTAAACGAAACTAAACTTAACAATAACCACAACTTAGCATTCGCAAAATACACATTACACAAAACAGACAGAATAAACTCAACACAAGGAGGAGGAACCGCAATTATAGCCAGCAAGACAATAAAACACAAACGAATTTTCCCAAAATTCCTAACAACCTTCACAAATCTAGAAGCAATAATAATAGAAACAAAATACACAAATTCTGAAAAAATAATAATAATTTCGGCCTACACCTCTGGTAATAACAAAATGGAGTTCATACCAGAACTGAACATCCTCTTCACCGAACTTCTCTTAGACAGACCCAACAATTACTACATACTAGCTGGTGACCTTAACGCACCTCATACAAATTGGAAAAATATCGCCAACAACTCGCAAGGAATAGCTCTCAAGAAATGGCTAGACAAGAACGAAACTAAATTCAAAATCACTCTTCATGGCTCATAATACCCCTCATACTCCAATGGCAACTCCTTTTTAGACATATGCCTTACTGACCATAGAATCCAACTCCACAACCTTAACAACAACGGGCTAAAAACAATACCGTTCGACAGCGATCACGACGCCCTAAAGATCACAGCCTCCATCAACAACCTCTCAACCTTTGAAGCAGGCTCACCCACCATTCATCTTAATTATAACAAAACAAAATCGAACCGTTTCAAAACCACAGCGACAAAAAACATAAAAAACCTTATCATTTCATACGATAGAAACATGAATAACAAAGAAATAGACATAAAACTAGACGAACTATAATCAGCCATCAAACAAGCCATATCAGTCTCAGTCCCCAAAATCAATCCGACCAACACCTCCGACACTTATATCAACAAAAAAATAATCCAATTACAAAAAAATAAAAATCACTTAATCGCCTCAATATTCAGAACCAATAACTCAAATACCCCGAACAGAAACAACCTCATGCACAGACTCTCCAACCTCCTAATAAAAACCATAAAAACAATCAACGACGAGTTTAAAAAATCATACAATAAACACTGGGAGGATAAAATAAAAAATTCCTACCCAATAGCAACGCACTACACAAATAAACAAAATCTTTAAAGGAAGAAGCATGTCCCAAATTGACACACTTACCATTAACAAAAACGAAACCAATTTACTATGTAACGCCAATATAGACGCAGACAAGCACCCAACAACCAAAAATAACCAAATAACCATAAACAACCCGACAACCCACACACAAAACTCGAACTTAGGATAAAAAATATTTACTAATACAATCTCACGCACAGCTCAGGAAATAATCGAAGAAATTGAAACAGACTCAGCACAGAACATCACAGTTACCCAATTCACTGAATCTAACCCAGCCTTCAATCCCAACCAAGAAACACATCCCAACTACTTTATCAACACACACTCTCTCCAAAAGATACTTAACCGCACAAATAATAAAAAATCCGCAGGCATCAACGGCATCCCCAACGCCATTATAGGAAAACTACACGGCAAATTCACTTACCTTTACGCAATACTATTTAACAACGCCTTAAATAACGCATATTTCCCAAATAAATGGAAAAAAGTGAAAACAATTGCCATAAAAAAAGGAAAGAACGGTCCTGACCCTCTAAGTTACCGACCAATAAGCCTCTTACCGAATATAAGCAAAGTTTTCGAAAAGACAATCCGAAACTCACTATGCCACTTCACCGACACACAACAAATAATCCCAGACGAGCATTCGGCTTCAGACATCATCATTCCACCATACACGCCCTAAATAAAATAACTTTCGACATTTATTGGGCACGAAACGACGGCCAATATGTGGGAGCCTGTCTAATAGACCTAGAAAAGGCTTTTGACAAAGTCTGGCTAGAGGGCCTGCTATACGATCTGTCCAAAGCCAACTTACCTTTCCACCTTATCGAAATTCTCTGGAATATGACGCAAAACATACACTTTAGTACATCTGACGGCAAAGAAACCTCCACTAAAACTTTCAAAGTCACAAACGGCCTACAACAGGGCACAGTACTCTCTCCATTCCTTTTCAATATTTTCACAGCCAATCTCCTGAAACTCTTTGGGCTAAACAACGACAGCAAAACAAAAGCACTAGCATTTGCCGATTACCTAATATTATACGCGATAGACAACAAAGCAACATCAACTGAAAACACTCTATAAACCCTATTCGAAAAAATCCACAAATATCTTACGAACTGGAATCTAAAAATTAACACACAAAAATGCGAATCCATCCTCTTTAAATCCACCCTAAGAAACCCCAGACACTGGAAAAAATTCCAAATAAAAGAAAGTCGTTACTCACAGAACACAATCCCGCACAAACAAATAGTAAAATACTTAGGAATACTCTTAGACCCTCAGCTTAAATTCTACACCCACATAGACACTCAACTAACAAAAGCCAAACAAGCCTTTAAATGCCTCTCCCGCCAGAGTTGGGCATTATTCGACTAAATTGTTATTCGACCAACCTTCGAATACGAATTTCGAATAAATGAAGTCATTCGCGACTAACGAATAAATATTTAGTCGACTAAGTTTGTATTCGATGAACTGACTAAATTTTTAGTCGACTAAATTTTAAGTCGACTAAATTTTTAGTCGTTATTCGTTCCTCCTTATTCGTTAGTTGGAGGATCTCCGTGGCGACTAAGCGTCACGAATAGGCCGCTTCGGCTAGAGTCCCGTGGCCCTCGACCTCCGGTTGGGCCGAAAGAAACGCTTGTCGAGTGTAAGCCTTACGTAGGCTACGACCGGAATGCAGGCGGCCATCCGAATTCTCATCTCATCGACAACCGTTGCCCTGGTTTAAGGGGGTATACCTGTTTGAACCCTTGGAAAATGTGTACATTTTGTGGATTTTTTACAAGTCAACGGCTTGATGCAGATTTCCCGTTTTTGACTATCTTTACATAGTATTATCAACTACTCAAAAAAAGTTTCAGTTAAAAAACTATTGTTTTTCGGAAGTTATGGATACATATCCGAAAGTCTTTCGATTTTAGACGGCTAAACGGTGGTTATTGTAATATTATACGTTATTACAAGATCTGCGACCTCTATTGTTGTGCAATATACAGAACGGAATTTACAATCTTGTGAAATTTGTTAAAATTGACCATATATAGTACGGAATACCGAGCACCCCCTGGTAGGGGCGGTAGATACACTCGAAAAGCGTTTCCCTTGCCTCATGATAACCCTCTAGGCCCGGCCCGTGTCGGGCCTCGGGAGCCGAGCCGGGGCGGCTCGGGTTCTGACCCCCACTTATTCGTGTCGTTTAGTCGCCACAGCGGGCCTACGACTAAACGAATAACGAGGAACGTATAACGACTAAAAATTTAGTCGACTAAGAATTTAAGAGTTTAGTCGACTAAATTCTTAGTCGAATACAAATTTAGTCGACTAAAAATTTATTCCAGTTCATCGAATAAAAACTTAGTCGAATAAAAATGTCGAATAAAAATTTAGTCGAATAATGCCCAACTCTGTCTCCCGCCTATTCCATTCCAAATATCTCAATTCCAAATGTAAGACGCTAAGCTACCTAACACTAATCAGACCCATTATAACATACGCATGCCCCATATGGTTCAACATCCCAAACTCTAGAATGGAGAACCTACGGTTATTCGAAAGATACTGTCTCCGAGCTTGCCTAACAATGTTCAGAACAAAACAATCTAACTATATAAAACACTACAGAAATGAAATAATCCTGAACACAGCTAACATCTCCAGAATTGACTCACACATCATAAAACTATGCAGAACCACTTCTCAAACGCCTCAAACAACTCCAGCAATAGCTTAATCTTCAGCCCCTTCTACCCTCAACCCTTTTACTTCAAAAAAGCCAAAACGACTGGATACACCCCTTCAGAAATAATCCCTCACCTAGGCAGCGAATGCTTCATAACAAACAATAGCAACACACCCATAATATATCACATAGACCGAGGACCAAACCTCAAATCCTGTACATACCCACCCCGCTACTCCGATAACTATTCCAACACCACACTCCTTAAATACTGCACCAAGCTACCGGACAAAGACATAAAAAACAAACCAAATACAAACAAGAAATACTGGTGGCTTGACCAACCCTAATATCCTCAAACCAAAACTACAGAACTACAAACCAATTCGATGACCACAAGATCAACTGTAAAAATGTAAATATAGTATGTATTCTAAATATAGTAGTATCTCTAATAAGTAGTCACATAAATTAGTACCACCTAATCCTCATCTAGATCATATAATTAACCATAAGTTAGCATTAAATATAGGAGCGCGCTGTAATATACCACCTAAGTTCTCTATAATCTCACTATTTAAACTCATTTATTTATTCACTCCAACATAAAGAAGTGCCCTTTTACCAACTTATAGCCAACCCAAACCAACACGGGCACATAACTCACCATACAAGAAAGAACATAAGAAATTATGTAAAAATTGCACTTAAGCAAAACAAACACAAGGACCAACTGCTAAGGTCCTACACCAAAAAAAAAAGAAAGCGATTCATACTTTAAGCGCCTTTAAGGCCATAAGTTAATATCAGAGACCACAAATAACAGTTATTTTTTTAATTTTTTAGAAAAAAGTCATTGAGAAAAAGTTAATTTTTATTCAAATGGTCTTCATTAAATACTGCATAAATTTTCCGAAAACTGAAGTGATTAAAAAATATTAAGACTTATCTGTTTTGGTTACTGATAACCATTATTGTCGACGGAAATATTTTTTGGTCACTAATAACCGTTATTGTCGACGGAAATATTTTTTGGTCACTAATAATTGTTATTGACAACGGAAATTGTTTTCGGTCACTAATAACTTTTATTGACGACAGAAATTGTTTTCGGTCACTAATAACCGTTATCGATGACCAGAATTTTTTTTTGGTTACGGCATAACCAATATATTTTGCGGGAATTTTTTTTGGTTACGGTATAACCAATATGAATTACGGGAACTTTTTTGGTTACGGTATAACCAATATGAATTACGGGAATTTTTTTTCGGTTACGGTGTAACTATTGAACTATAGAATATCTGGAATGCGAACTGTGGGTATTAGGAGTCGTGGCGCGCTGTTGAAAAAAGATAGTTGCTCTGCGTGGGATGCTGTTTCACTCTTACACACACGTCTATATCTGCCTGTACTCAAATTTACTACAGGATAGAAGTGCATTTACTACAGGATGGTGTATAATACAGGATAGACACCCATTCAATGCCACTATTTCTCTCGGTCTGGCCAATCCGGGTTTTTCCGTACCGTGTTTGCATTCCAGATATTTTATAGTTCAATCAGTATAACCAAAATCGCTTGCTGGAATTCTGTTTTGGTTCCCGGTAACCAATATCGATTGCGTGAATTCTGTTTTGGTTACCGGTAACCAATATCGGTTGCGGGAATTCTGTTTTGGTTACCAGTAACCAATATCGATGGCGGGAGGTTTATTTTGTTCACTCTAGGCCATCATCAATTTTTTTTAAATATTATTACGAATAATTTGTATTTATAAACGATGTACAATGAATTATAGAATTTATATGTTTTAATCAATAAAAACACATACGTAATAATTATATATTTTATTAACTAGGGCCTAAAATCGGTGTTAAGTTTTACAAATAATAATTTGTGCAAATTCTGTTCTGATAAATTGCACCGCCGATCGTCCAGCATCAATTTCAGCGCCGAGAAGGCTCTTTCAACGCTGACTTGAGTAGCCGGAACAGCATGGCAAATTGTTGCCAGTTTTGATACTTACGGCATTATATATTTTTTGTCTTGTCAATAAGCCATGATCTTTACCTCTATATCTACACGCTTTTCCTTATAACTATCAATTTCAGCATACATTTTGGCAAGTTCTGTGGAAGTTGTAGCTTCTGTGTCTTCATCGAACGACGAATCAACTTCCATTTCATTAATTGTTTTTTGTAACAACGACACAGAAGTGCCGCTTGTACTTGGTATCGCATCATTTTCTTTACAAGTGGCCTCCGCTATTTTGCCAATTGCCCTATCACTCTAAGGATTGCATAAATTAATAAGAAAATTGCATTACCTATTTCAAGAATTAAATGACAGCTATGATATACATAATACGTTGCCACTCTGCTTTAACGCACGACAGTTCTTTGTCTCACAAGGAATTAACGTAATTATGTGAGGGCCTCACCCACAGGTGGCAATATGTGCTGACGATTGCAACGGTGTCAGTCCTCGGCGAGAATCATTTAAAAAAATCGCGGCACAAATGTTTTTTCGTTCAAACGTTCAAACAGATATGTATTATGTATAAGATAGCTGTCATTTAATTCTGCAAGTAATGTAATTTTCTTATTAATTTTTTCATTTCGAATCATATCGTCTTAGTTGATTTGAAATGCGCGCCTTCAATGACCGTAAGCGTCCGTTTTATTGGCTGACGTTTGCAGCTCGTCAGCCAATTCCTAACAATGTATCTACGGTTATTTCAATTTGAGTAAATAACTGGAATGACAATAAACTGTTGCTTCCAGGACGTTTAAGAATAAATTGAAACGATAATAAATTATCAAGGTATTATTAGTTTATTAGTTAATTTTTACATTATCATTGCTATTTGTTTATTTTCAACTTTGTGTCCTTGTTACTATCATGGGTCGAAGAAGAAATATCTTCGTACGCGACTTTTCGTTTTGATAACGACAAAAATGAGAACACATGCAAAGCATATGAATTGAAATTAGAAGGATTGCATCTCACGAATTTGAAAAGGCATATGGTTAAGCACCATTTAGATATATATATATATATATAGAAGAAATGGAGAAGTTTGACGAAGAACCGAAGGAAGAAAATATTCGCGACAAGAAAAAATAATTTCCTGTTAAATTTTCCGCAGAAGAAGTGACAAATTCCTGCGTTGATTTTATTACTAAAGAATCACAGCCATTTGCATTATTTGATTCCAAGGCATTTAAAGTACTTACGGAGCAAATATTCAAAGGTTTGAATATCCCGGTGATTAGTTCGAACAATATTATGGGCTATGTCAGTGAGAAATATGACTTTTTGAGAAACGTGATCAAAAGGTCGTGTAAGGGACGATTGATTTCACTAAAAATAGATACAGCAACGCGCCGTGATCGAGCCATACTTGGAATAAACATTCAAATGATCCACAACACCGAAATTAAAATATACACTTTGGCAATGATAGAGCTACACGAAAGACAAACAGCCGATTATTTAAAACAAGAGATCGAAAATGCTTTAAAAGAATTCGATGTTAAACACAATCAAATTTACACGATCACTACGGATAACGGGCGGAATATGGTGAAAGCGGTAAAACTATTTTCTTCTGAAAGTTTAACTGAACTGGAAAAAGACGAGCAGTTTTTAGAGACAAAAAATCACGAGCAAAGCGTGGAAACGTTGGCAGAAAAATTTTCTTCAAAACAAAATACTATATTAGTAAAGTGCGCGGCACATACCCTGCAACTTGCGATAAGAAATTTTTTTACCGAAAATAAGATCACAGTTATAGACTGTGCTCGCGAAGTAGTGAAGACATTAAGAACTCCTACATTTAGGTACATTATTGTAGCTTCTTCTACTATTGCGCACGGTACTCTAATTTATTCATAAAATATTATTTTTTCAGATACTCGTTAGAACATTTAGATTTAAAAAAGCCGCGGATGGATGTGCCGACACGCTGGAATTCGACATACGACATGCTACACCGGCTCCTAGAACATAAAGAGTTTTGTCAGAAAAATTTAAAACATCCGGTAGCTTTATCAAAAGAGGAGTGGAATACAATCGAAGATCTGGCGAAAGTACTCACTCCATTGAATGAAGCTACATTAAAGCTACAAAAAAGCCAGTTATTTTTTGGAGATTTTTATAAACTATGGCTAAATTTGAAATTGAAATTAAAAACTATGACCTGAAATGCAGCTGGACTGATTCTGGATCATATAGAAGCAAGAGAATCACAGCTTTTAAAGAATGACGCGATTAATGCCGCAATTTTTTTAGACCCTCGGCTTAAACGTCTATTGCCAGCAGACCAGAAGGCAAAGGCTAAAAAGCATCTAAAGATAATCGCTGCACAAATGCTTTCGTTAAAACAGGTATCTATTATGTATATCATAGCTGTCATTTAATTCTTGAAATAGGTAATGCAATTTTCTTATTAATTTATGCAATCCTTAGAGTGATAGGGCAATTGGCAAAACAGCGGAGGCCACTTGTAAAGAAAATAATGCGATACCAAGTACAAGCGGCACTTCTGTGTCGTTGTTACAAAAAACAATTAATGAGATGGAAGTTGATTCGTCGTCCGATGACGACACAGAAGCTACAACTTCCACAGAACTTGCCAAAATGTATGCTGAAATTGATAGTTATAAGGAAAAGCGTGTAGATATAGAGGTAAAGATCATGGCTTATTGGCAAGACAAAAAATACAGGGTGTAAACGGTATACGTAGCAATATTTTAGGGGGTGGTAGGGGAGGTCCAATGGAGCATAAAAGTCCTATGACATAGTGTCCGATCGGTCTCCATTTTACAGTAATAATGCCTCAAAGTTAACATGTCTATACGCTAAACTAATAACCGCAGGATTCCATAATTTTGTAAATACATTGGAGACCACCAGTAGAGTAAAATGGTCTGAATACATTTTGTTGTATCTCGTATAGTTTAGCTGTTATAAAGGTTTAAACATCGGAGATGTTTGTGGAAATCATCGTCGCTACACGCACACAGATGAGCCGTAGCACAAAGACCGCCCGTTATGAGCTGTTCAAGATGACCCAGTAACCGAGTAAGTACGGGCCCCTTACAGTAGCGGTCCCATCGAGGATCTGTTTGGAGTGGAGGAGGCACTTAGGGTCGTCAGCTAGAAAATAAGAAACAAGTGAACGAAAACTCTACACGTGTTCTTAGGCCAGCAGCGCAGTGGTGGCAATTTGTTACGTGACAGTTTTGATGCTCACGAAAAATGCATTGATTTACATGGAAGTAAGCTCCTTTGACGACGTGATTGCAAAACGTGTTGTTTTTTTCTTCAGAAAGTGACAAAACTGTTTCTTTCCTTTGAGTGTGACTAAACTGTCACACAACAAGCTACTGTCAATGCGTGGCTACTCTTACGCGAATGTGTAGTAAATAAATACAAATTTCGCTACCTACATTTATTTACAAAAGATACTCGAAATGATTGCCGTTTGCATCTAGACACGCCTGACACCGACGCAACCAATTGTCGCGAACGCGGGCGAATATTCCAGGCTGCTCGCGTATAACGTTAGCAGCATGAAAAACTCTACCCTGCAATTCTTCTAATGTTTCAAATTCGGTGTCGGCGTATACTAATGTTTTCATGTGGCCCCATACGTAAAAATCCATTGGATTTAAATCTGGGCTTCTTGGCGGCCACGAAACCGCAACATTCCGTGCAATTACTCGGTTCCCCCAAATTCGTCCTATAGCTGGTATAGCCCATACAGCACACTTCCTTGCGGCAAAGTTGCAGGATAGTTGCTGCGTCGTTGCCGTGCAACATTGCACGGAGCGGACATAGAATTGTTGCTGCATAGTTGCGGCATAGTTGCGTTGCAAAGTTGCACTGCAACTTTGCCGCAAGTATGCCGCAAGTATGCCGCAAGTATGCCGCAAGTATGCTGCAAGTATGCCGCAAGTATGCCGCAACTATGCCGCAAATTTGCCGCACTATGCGGCAACTTTGCTGCAACTTTGCCACAGCTTTTGCCGCAACTTTGCCACAGCTTTTGCCGCAACTTTGCCACAGCTTTTGCCGCAACTTTGCCACAGCTTTTGCCGCAGGTTTTCTGCAACTTTGCCACAGCTTTTGCCGCAACTTTGCCACAGCTTTTGCCGCAGGTTTTCTGCAACTTTGCCACAGCTTTTGCCGCAACTTTGCCACAGCTTTTGCCGCAACTTTGTGGCGTTAGCAAATTTGAAAACATAATATCTCCAAAATAATTGAATTCGTCTTGAAACGCACTATGAAATGATCTGTTAAAAGAAAGAGTTCCGTTTAAAAAAATTGGTCATCGCATCTTGTAAAATAATAATCCAAGAAAAAATCGTCTGCTCCAGTAAATTTTCACCCTCCAACCATGCAATTTCATATAAACAATTTTTTTATAACAGCAAAGTTTTTTTACAATAGCAAAGTTAGTATTTGCAAACGTTGAGCAGGCGCGGTTGATCTTGACAAATTTGATCGCACTCGGGGCATAAGTAATAACATCCACAGGGGGTACGAATTAATTTGCAACAGCTATTTGTAACCTGACGATCATTCTAACATATATGTCCGCGCGAAAACGCTCGAGAAGCGTCGCCACCTAGTGGTAACATCGTGGTACTGCTACGGGCGAGGTATCGCGCGGGCCGAATATGCGCATGCGCGCGCGAAGTAGAATGTCGTATACACGGGTCACGTGGTCTGCAAACCAGCTGTACACATGACATGTTTACATATAAATTACAACTTAATAACGCGTTTCTGAGACATGCTACATAGCCTATGTCCGTCCTAGAGTATGCAGGAATATCGTGTCAAAATTTGAGGAAGATCGGTTCAATAGGTATTGAGTTTTGCGCGAACATAAAATTCGGCTCTCTCTTTATATAATAGTATTGAAGATGTACATAGATAGATAACAGCTCAGGTATTTCTTCACTTATAATTTACTATTTACACTAACACTATCCAATAGCCATTTTGATCTGTAACATTCAATAGTCGTTTCTCATAGATTTTTGTGCGCTGAAAACGAATCCGCAAACCATTTGCCGCCATCACCATCAGTTTTCGAGAAATTCAATTTAAAAAAATGCAAATTTTTAAACTTGAACATCTTTTGTGTTCAAACAGTAATAGTTATGCGGTTGCTTGTTCCGTCAAATTATTCTATGAACCCTCGCGAACACAGCGATATAAGTTATTATTGAATTACAAAGATTTAAATATGTTTAAACAACGACCAAAGGGAAAAGGACACCCGAAATGCACCAATGTCTGCTGCATCGCGTGGTGTAGTCAGATTTTCTCCTAGATCCTTAGTTTTTGAAATGTATAGAAAGATATCTGCAAAAATTGGTGCATTTCGGGTGTCGTTTTCCCTCTGATCGTTGTTTAAACATATTTAAATTTTCTAATTCAATAATAACTAATATCGTTGTGTTCGCGAGGGTTCATACATACCTCCAAATTCTTCACAATTAGGATTGTTATTTAAAGCTTTCTTGTTATTCAACTAATTTTTGGTGAGATTATGTGTTGAGGTGCGTATTGGAAGTGTACCAAATTTCATTCTGATAGAACCGACGAAGAAGAAGCAACAAATAAAAATGAATTCAACGAAGGCGGCTTGTAATATTTGTTAAAATTAATTAAAATATGTTTGTGAAATAGTTTCGAATTAACATAAATAAAGATTTTATAACTATTAAATTTTATAGGATTTCAAATATTCTCCAAAATTCTATTTACAAATACAGTTAGACAAACAAGTTTCATTAATTATTCAGTAACAACAACATCACAAATATACGTCCTAACTGAATGAAATGAAAAAATAAGGAATAAATATATGATTTCAGTCAGAAAATGTTTTGTGCCGCGTTTCGACTCGATTTGCCCCACTGTACGGCGACGACCGGCACGGACACCAGGCCCTGTCATAAACAGGGCCGGTGCGAGGATGGTTGGCGCCTTCATGCAAGAAAATGTTTGGCGCCCAGAAATTGTTTGCCCCTGCTTTCTATTTAATATGTTTTACCTTTACGGAGTACAAAAGAAAAATTACATTATCATTTTGTGTATGTAGGAGCTGGATTCCTTTATTATTAAGCGTGCGGTATAGTTTCTTAACGCCTCCTTCGGATGGCGCCCTTATGCGGCACATAACTTGCATAATGGGTTCCGCCGGCCCTGATCACAAATTTGTCTAAGGCCCTTACGGACTTTTCGCAAACGACCACGAAGGGACTTTCCTCACCGACTTTAACATCGCGACCTTCAGCCTAAATTTGCAAAATGAAACCTTGTTTATAATTCTCATTATTGTTAAAACGCTTTTTTAACCGGAAGGCCGATGCTTGTAGATTAAAATAACGCAAGAATCAACTCAATTCCATAAATTGGTTCCGAGATAAAAATTCATAAGTACAACCCATTTTCACGTAAATAGACAAAAATCGCAAAATTAAAGGCCCTGTATTTTTTAAACAAACTGGAATACTCGAAATCGCCAAAATGGTGAATTAAACCCTCCTTAATTTCACGAGGACTACAACATATGTATTCAAGTTTCAACAAAATCGGTATGTATTAATACGTATGCCCAAAGTTTCAGAATTTCTTTAATTTGCGATATTATTAGATACCTATGTACCTCGCGACTTTCCCTTTTTTAGCGCATCTGGTCATCGTCACCCTTGTAAAACTCAAAGTCCCTTTCGAGCGGACGTGACTTACAAGGGAAGATCCCGAAGCCGAAAATTCAAAAAATTCTGAAACTTTGTGGATATGTAGGAGATTTCCTCCTCATTGCAGCACAATTTTTTTTTTGCTACCCAAATTCACTCTAAGGGGGTGGAATAAACCCCTGAACATTCGGCTATTTTTCTATTTTATTTTGTAACACGCAATCTGTAAGAGATAGAAAAAAGTTTCAAGACAAAAGTTACTTTTTTTAATTAGATCTATAAAATCGCAAAAGTTTTATCAATTGTTTAAACAATTAGAAAAAAGTTATAAACAAAAATATTAATGTTTTCTAAAATTCGTTTTTTTCGCGAGAAATCTGAACTGAATGTTTAAATAATTATGAAACAGCATAATCTTGTTAATCTAATTAAAAGAAGTAACTTTTGTCTTCAAACTTTATTTCTATCTCTTACAGATTGTGTGTTACAAAATAAAATAGAAAAATAGCCGAATCTTCAGTGGTTAATTTCACCCCTTAGAGTGAATTTGGGCAGCAAAAAAAATTGCGTTGTAATCGGGAGAAAATCCTCTACATATCCACAAAGTTTCAGAATTTTTTGAATTTTCGGGTCCGGGATCTTCCCTTGTTAGCGGTAAACAGGCGGATTAGGCCGTGTGTCCCAAGGCCACTTGCCAAAGCGTAAACTACGTCTTCGTTACAATCGAGCTTTCTCCCAAGTTTACGCTGCAACGGCTACGGTGATGAGTGCAGGCTGCCGTGCCAATGTGTGGCCGGCGACGGCCCCACTAGTGTAAGGGAGAAGTATGCATCTGCTTCTCCCTTGCACTAGTGGGACCGTTGCTGCCGCACATTGGAACGGCAGCTTTCCGACGACCCCGACAACAACGCCTTGGCCGATCGTAAAGTGTTTCAAGGGCCGAGTGGTGTGGAAAAACCAACTGGGCCCGTGACTTCGGCAGACGGGCGGTCCTTGCATAGTTTTTCAAACGAGCGGACGTGTCGAGTAGAGATGCAAATTTCAAAATGGAATTGTGTAATTGATTACACATTATTTTTTGTCATCGTTAATTTAGGTAGTCGACCACAATTTTGTCAACTACCTAAATTAACGCTTACATAAAATAATGTGTAATCAATTACACAATTATACTTTAATCGTAATTTGTAATTTGTAATTACATTTTGGCCAACTCTGGGCCGTACGTGCGAGACAGTCCGACCGTCGGCGTTCTTTTAATTCCATTCGAAACCCATACAATCCCATACGCATGAGTATCACGCTACCTGTTACTTATTTGTATGATACTCGTCCGTGTGCGATCACATGTTTTTCGGATCGAATTGAAAGAACGCCGACAGTCACACTTTCTCGCGCGCAAGGCCTAATCAGTGGCCGCTCGGAGGCAAAGTTAGTAGACTTTTTCTTAAACTTGTAAACTCATGTCTCATGATTTCGTTTCACCGTGTAAATGTCGTTTCATACACAACCGAAATCTGAGACGCATATATAGCGCGATCTGTATTGATACATGTTATCGATATAGATCTCAACGTGTATGGGGGCTTAAGCCACGTTACGCACTTGCAACAAGTTGCCGGCAACCAGGTCGCCGACGACCACGAGGTACACGGGGATATATGAGTTCGTACGCACTTGGTCGCGACGAGCAACAAAGGTTTCTGGTCTCTTGTCGACCAAGTTGCCGGCGACTGGTCGCAAGTACGCAACGAGCCTAAGCCTTCAACGATGGCGTTAGATCTCATTATTTCTCTACGCGGACGGCGACCACGTCCTAGTAAAGGTCTGCGCACACATATCAGTTCCGTGTCAGTACCGTTCCGGCGTACCATTAGTAAGAAGAAGAGGGGCGTAGAGGGTCTGCACTCACAAGTGTGCGCAGACCTTAAGTATTCTTTCTACGCGAACGGCGTTCTAAACGGAGATATGCATACAATGTAGCCATTACTATAAGTATTACAGCAAGAGGTCCGCTGCCCGTGAAAACTGGCACTGCGTATGGAGGTCGTCGCTGAGGGGTTAATATTTGCTTTCGAAGGAAGCATGCGATCGCGTCGCCATGACATTTCCTTACGTTCTATTCAGCTTTGTACATAATTATTATAAAAGGGGGAGCCTTGTGTAAGTAGGTGAAAATGTAGGTATTTTCGTGTTTTTTTTAACAAAGTATTGATTTCCCAGAAAAAAATTTTGCTTTATATGTGGAAACAAACTATTTATATAAACAATATCATTCTAACAATAGGTCGATTTTCTCGAGAAAATGTTCATAAATATGTATGTACGTACAAGGCAAAGGCGATCGGTTCAATACTTTTTTAGTTACATTGCTCGCCAATTGTGAAAGTGTCGGTTTTAAAAAATAGCGTTTCAAGTGTTTTCAGCCACCCCATCTCGTCCACTCTTTCGTCCCCTCTCGCTCGCTCATGGATTCTCTTACTCGCGCATCACTGCGGGCTCGAAATTTTACAATCCTCTCTGAGAGTGAATTGTAGGAATGTGCGGATCGTTCCGAGGCTCGGGTTCCCGGCCCTCGGGGCGGGTCGGAAAATTTCGGGCGGGATCGGGCGGGGTCCTGATACTTTCATATTGCTCGAGATCCTGAAGTTTTCGAGATCCCGAGCCTCGATTCGGGCTACGAGCATGACCACCATGAGCGGGCAATTTGATTTCAGGTCGGCTCGGCAAAACTCGGACGCGATCGGCTCGAAAGCCAGCTATTAAGAGGAGACCGAGACGGAAAGAATTACGTATCATTTATATCAATATCAGTGATAAATTATTACCTTTCTGTCTCCTGTTGAATCATAATTTGTATCTTATTATTCATTTACACATATATGTATTTTTATTGCTACTAAATAGTCTGTGAATACTGGATATGTCCATATACATACTTAAATAAGACGTATAAAATAATACATTTAATAAAATATTATTTTATTAAACATTATTTTATTAAGATTTTAAAATATTGTCGAACTAAAAATAGTCATCCCTCCAAGTTTTGAATATTGTATTTATTTAACTACGTATATGGACATATTCAGTATTCACAGACTATTCGGTAGCAATGAAAATATATATGTAAATGAATAATAAGATACAAATTATGATTTAACAGGATACAAAAAGGTAAAAACTTATCACTGGTAGTGATATAAATGATATACATAATCCTTTCCGTCTCGGTCTCCTCTTAATAGCTGGCTTTCGAGCCGATCGCGTCCGAGTTTTGCCGAGCCGACCTGAAATCAAATTGCCTGCTCATGGCGGTCATGCTTGTAGCCCGAATCGAGTCTCGGGATCTCGAAAACTTGTGGATCTCGAGCAATACGAAAGTATCGGGATCTCGCCCGATCCCGCCCGAAAGTTTCCGGCCCGTCCCGAGCCCGAAATTTCTGGTACCCGCACACTCCTGGACAGAATGCAACGGCGCAGCGCTTGGCTCGGCTCGGCTCGACTCGGCTCGGTTCGGGCGCCAAACAAAGTACTTCTTTGTCGCCTTGCTGACTCGCGATCGGCAACCCTGGACCGGGCCAGTTCGAAGTAAACTCTCGAAAAACAAGCAGCTATCGTTTTCACAATCTTTTTATATTTCGCGTTATTTTGTTTTAATATATATTCCCTTTTTAATTCGTTTTATACTTATCGTGTGTTAGTGTACTTTTTAAAATTATATATAATTCTGTTCTTATTCTTTTCATAGTTATAGTGTGTTTAGTTTCTTTTTTAAAATATATTTAAGTTAATTTATTCGTTTTATAGTTTGTGTGTACGCGTTACTTTTTTTCTTTTTTTTTTAATTTCTCGTTTGTTGTCCGAAAGCGAGCTTCGAACACCGTCTACAAAGTGTTACTTCATCACCGGTAAGTACGAGTAACATCACGATTAAGACAAAACTATCATACTGGAATATTTCAGAAGTATTATTATACAGTGACAATTTTTTAATAAATTTTCCTAATTATTTTTCAGTAAAAAATGTTGAAAAAGTTTTCGATCGTGGAATTCGCGGATGGTATGCAAATCATACCATCGAGCTGGATGGACGCTGATAGACAGCGCAGTATTTGGCCGAGCCATATCAAGAATTTGTACACACTCAATCGAACAATTATGAAAGGAATTGTTCCAGTGGACCACGATGAGTGGAAAAAATGCGACATCGTCAGGTGGTTTGCCTCAGCAGGTATATTTATTTCATTAAAGTATTATTTATACACCGCGTCAAAATTAAATAAACACTATAATTTTGCGAAAATTTTGGTCATTTTCAAAAGGCTGTATTTGTGGGAAAAATGTTTTGCAACAATATTTAGAGAACGCATTTTAACGCTTGAAGTTTATAGTTTTTGAACGAAGAACTGTTTTATCAAGATGAAACGCGGGAAACTAAGATTATGAAATTTTTGCCTACTTTCAACGTATGCACGGGCAAACGAATATTTTGCCCCTAAATCCAAGGAAGAGCTCTTATAGAGCCAACGTTTCTGTTTAATTTCATTTCTTTCGTTTTGTTGTATGATTTTTATTGACAGAGTTATTCGCGATCAAAGCAAAAAAGGTACTTTTCAATTTGAACACCTATAACTTGCGAACTCATGATCGTAGACAAATTTTCAAGAGTGTTTTGGAAAGCTAAGAAAGTTTCCTTTCAGAAGCATTAGTTGGCAATTTAATGAGATTTTTTTAATCGTATTAAATAAATTTTAAAATGATCCCCAAAATTACACATTTATCATTTTGTAGGAAACTTGATGCTACTTCAAGGATAATCATGGAATCATTCAAGTTTTTTAAATATTTTTTCAAACATTTTTCGCCGAGATACAGTCCTTTGAGATTAACCAAAAATTTCGGGAAATTATATTGTTCCTTTAATTTTAACGCGAAGTGTATAAATTGAACCTCAATATGCATAATTTATTAATGTGTGACGTATTAATGAATTCTCTGTGTCAGATACTTATGAGGGAGCATTGGATAAACAGGAGACTGCCATGGACACCTCCAATATTCCGGATTCGGATGCGACCAACTATTCTGAATATACGAAAGCATCGAAAGAGCGCAGGCGAAAAAATACTCGCGTTTACGTGTCCAGCGAGGAAGAGGACATTGAAGCAGAAGGGCCATTGGAGAAAAGGAAGAAGGGAAATATGTACCCCAAGGCACCTTCTAAAATGTCAGGAGTGCATGTACAAGAAGGTATTTTTATATTATTCAATCATTATTCATTATGAAAGTAAATGTGAAGTAATTTGTACAGTGTGTCCCAAAATTGTGCGACTTCCCGAAACGTGCAATATCTTGATCTCGGATTGAAAATGGTTAAGGACTTTTCGATGTCTGTTTTCATCGGTATATTGCATCATCCGAGTAGTCTCGTCTTTTTGGGACCCCCTTTGAATATTGATCGGAGCATGGTGTCAATTATGTGCTAAATTTCGGGTTTCAATGCAGATTTTCCATCGATGTCGACGCCATTTCACGACCACTATTTCCAACGAATTAACAGTGGTGAGAATAGTATGTCTCCCGTGGAAAGCAGAGTAGGAATAGCACCAGCACCAACAACAACACCAACACCAACACCACAACCATCATCATCGTCATCATCGTCATCGTCATCATTAGCAAGTACGTCTTCGCATGTACAAAGTCATATCCAATCCAATGGGTTTCTACCCATTGACTATAATCCTAAATACGGTTTTTATATAATTAACTTCTCTTATCTTTATTCAGAGTTGGAAACACTTATGAAGAGAAACTTTGCAGCGATTAATTTAACATTGGCCGATATGATGAAAAGGTTGGAACAGATAGAGTCTAAAATGCCGGAAATTTCAAATTCTACAAGCAGCAGTAATACCGGATTTTTGGCAATAACAGAAAATCTTCCCGTGAAGGATGAAGAGGGATTACGTAATTTGGATGAAAAATTGCAGGACAAGCCCACATTTAATGCTATGGTAAGTGACGTAAGAATAATAAATGAACTACTAAAAGTAGTATGATAAAGTTCAAAATTTAACTTTATATTCTAATTATGTTTATATTCAACAACTACTCCCGGAATTACCGTATAACTTTAATTTCACTTTCCGTTAAATTATTATCAAGTACTTGATGGTGATTGTTAATTTTAACTGCTCCAATGCACCCTGTGATTGGCGTTACGCGAATGCTTTTTTTAATGTAGCCCATGTTTCATGACTGGAATAATTTATTAATGACTTTTTATAGATTGAAATGCTGAAGAGGACCAGTGGAAAGAACGTGGCCCTGACGACATCCGCAATTTTGGACAAACTGGTGACATGGAGTGTCGCTACCAATTATAGTTGGCATGGGAAGAAGCAGAAACCAGCGTTTTCGAAGTTCGTTAATATCAGCAAATTATTACTGAGTAAGTAACTTTATTATCTCTCTCCTTTGAGCACTAAAAATTGTAAAATAAATTAATGCGTATTATTCCAGGTGCTGTATACGATGCATGTGCATCCAAAAATATCAATTGTTGCGATGCGGATATTGTAGATGCGGCCTCGAAATGGCTATCACAATGCAAATTGCGCATTGCACGCAGGTCACTTAAGGAAATGGAAGTAAACCAGGCGTAGGGGAAGAGTGGGTAGCCCCCGATATTTAAAAAATGGGCGAATCAATCGCATCACCTTTTAAGGTGCGAAGCCACCCTGAAGCCACTAACAACAGACAAAGTTAAGGATCTTTGGTTTATATAAATAAAAGTATGGAGCTTTTATATAGATTGAGAGCAATCTTTATTTTGCTAAGAATTGTTTTTCTTTTTTTGCAGATTTCCGCAAAATGGCTTCCCGGAGCACTGCAACAAAACTGTCCCACACTCCCGGGACTGACTGGATGGCCGGAGATCGAAATATCTATGTTCCATATACTAGTTGATTTTTTTTTGAGAAGCTACAAGGATGAGTTTGCTAAGTGACGTGTTTCGTCGTTTTGAAAAAAATGTACTTGGTCGGAATAGCAAAAAAAAATAGTAAATGTCGTTTTTAAAACTTTTTTTGTGTGAGCCTGTAATGAAAATTCAAAAAACCCGTTTGTAGATTGAAGTAAGTTGTATACGTGCCTAAAATTTCATCAAAATCGGTTAACGTTGCTCTCAGCTATAAACGTTTAAACATCGCAGAACAAGGTCGAAAATCGCGAAATTCACGGAAATCAGCGATTTTCGACTTTATTCTGCGATGTTTAAACGTTTATAGCTGAGAGCAACGTTAACCGATTTTGATGAAATTTTAGGCACGTATACAACTTACTTCAATCTACAAACGGGTCTTTTGAATTTTCATTACAGGCTCACACAAAAAAGTTTTAAAAACGACATTTACTATTTTTTTTTGCTATTCCGACCAAGTATATTTTTTTCAAAATGACGAAACACGTCACTTAGCAAACTCATCCTTGTAGCTTCTAAAAAAAAAAATCAACTAGTTTGGATTAATTTTATAAAAGTTATGCGATTTTAAAAGTTGTAAACTTTCTTTCGTCCGCCACTGTACATATAAACTGAAATCTATTATGTTCCATGTAGCGTAGGATTGCAATTTTATATTTCGGATAACATTTTTGTTACATTTATGCCGCGTCGCCGGCGTGAATGGACTCGCGTGATCGTATGATCCGCGAGTACAAGTGTCATTGCAGGCACTTGTGACCACTGACAGAGTCAGTGTACAATAAAAGTATCGAGCATTGATTTTTTATATAAATTGAAAGAAATCTTTATTTTCCGAGGAATTGTTTTTATTTTTCAGAATGTAACATACATATTGTTATTAATGTTATTTGATAAGACTGATAAATGTATTTATGTGCGTAGAAGATAAGGAAATGGAAATGTAACCGGGAGCCATCCTAAGCCGAAAGGCAAGGATTAAAACAATAAATAAAAATAAATAAAAAAATAAAATATTAATGTTATTTGTATTGATGATTATTTGATTTATAAATTGTATTGATGATGAGTTGATTTATAAATATATGAATATTTAACTGTTAATGTTTATTGTAATTTAATTCCCTTCCATCATTTCCTCACATTTACTTTTAACGTTTCCGGAATAACGCGATTTTGGGTGCAAAGTTGCCGTGCGAAGTTGCCTCACAGTTGCCGTGCGAAGTTACCTCAAAGTTGCCGTGCGAAATTGCCTCAAAGTTGCCGTGCGTAATTGCCTCAAAGTTGCCGTGAGAAATTGCCTCAAAGTTGCCGTGCAAAGTTGCCTAGAAATTGCTGTGCAAAGTTGCAGCAGGCGGACATAGAATGTTTGCTGCATAGTTGCGGCATCCTTGCGTGGCTCGTTGCCATCTTGCGCCGCAACTATCCTGCAAAGATGCCGCAAGGAGAGTGTGCTGTATGGGAGGTCTTCCCATATGGGCTGGGGCGCCGTCGTGAAGAAGCCACATATTTCTTCGGGTGGCCAGGCAAACATCTTCTAGTAGAAGTGGCAAAACCCGTCGAAGAAATCTAGCATATTTTGCGCTATCTAGACACGCCGGCAAAATATGCGGTCCGAGGAGATGATCGCCTACTACCCCAGTCCATGTGTTTAGCCGCAGCTCGTGCTGGAAGTGCCCCGTTACAATATTGTCGGGATTCATGGGTTCCCACGCCTGAGAATTGTGGAAATTAAATATTCCAGAACGTGTGAACGTTGACTCATCTGCTGCGAGTACGATCGTCGGGAAATGGTCATCCTCTTCCACTCTATCGAGGAACCACCGGCAGAAAGTCCGCCGTCTCTCAAAATCCTCGGGTAATAAATTTTGCACCCGTTGTGAGTGGTAAGGGTATAAGCCTGTGGGATTTTGGATTAATAATTTTTTAATTAGTGGTAGTTCGTGTTATTAATGAAATATGCGAAAACAAAAGATAAAACAATAAGTATCTATTCATTGGTCGATAGCGAGGATAACGTCAGTGACTCAGATATTAAAGGCACTCCCCCGGTCAAATCGCGCGAAAACATAGGTGACTTTTATAATATTTTCTAGAAGAAGGTATACAATGTATGTCTAAAACTTTTTGCACTTTATTCTGCTACAAATCAAAGTTGGGCAAAATGTAATGTAATTACAAATTACGATTGAAATGTAATTGTGTAATTCAATTACAGATTACTTTCTGTAATCGTTAATTGCCACATGTAATTGTACAAAATAATTACATAGTTCGTAATTGTAATTGTGCGAGACAATTACATTGTAATTGTAATTGTAATTGTGCGAGACAATTATATTGTAATTGTAATTGTAATTGTGCGAGACAATTACATTGTAATTGTAATTATAAGTGTGCAGGACAATTACATCTAATTGCTATTACTTTTTAATCGGAATTACTCTGTAATTGTAATGAAAGTAATTACATTTGTAATTGATTATGCTCAACTCTGCTTTAGACAGGATCATCCAAATTCAAAAAACCAAAGATATTCCTTAATTACACATGTGTGGTTATCGCGTTATCTTCGGGCAGTGTTAAGAAACAACTGGGCGATTATTGCCAAATGTTTAAACGGTAGTGTCCCCGAAACATGGGGTTTTCTCACACAAAAATGTTTCTTAAAAAAAAAATTAACTGTATGAAAATTCGCAATAGAGGGTAACACGGAAGCCAATGTAAGTACGAGTAGAATCCTATTGAGTGAGCGCCCCATTTTCCATGCGTTTATTCGATTAAAACAAAAATTGATTCTTTTTTTAGATCAATAAATGTATTATTAATTTTAAAAAATCACATTTCTATCTATTCTACCTGCGTCACAATTCATCTTCAATAAACACCTATTTTTAAGGGTGTCACACTGTTAATCCCCCTGAACTGCATGTAAAATCTTTGCCGGTAGGAATTTCGTTCTAAAATTTTACCTGATCATTCTTCAGATGTTGGGAATGAAAATATGCAAAACAAATCGATTTTTTGACCGGGGGGTGCACTTAATAAAAATTTTGCGATACATTTAGTAAAGAATTTACAGCGACAATGAAATGTGAATTTAACGTAAGAATAGATAAATTTATAAAGAAATGTCACTTTATACAACGAAACTCCTACAAACCTTCATCACGCAATGTGCGATGGACATACGTATGGGAGAGTCCCATTTCTCGAGCAATACTCTTCGTACTGCGGGCAGAGTTATTGTGAATATGGTCAAGGATTTCTTCTTCCCTGTCGATATTCCTTCTTGGTCCTCTTCCTTCGATGCGTGGGAAAAAGGAACCCGTAGTGTGCAATGTTTCACACAAATTGATGATAAACTGCCGGGATGGTTGTCGGTGATTAGGAAACCGTTCCGCGTATAATCGCTTCGCACGTAATGCGCTGCAGCCAGCCTCCCCATACATAACAATCATGTTAAACATTTCGTTGCACGAATACCCCGCATTGGTCTCCATGCTTCACAAAATCACTTCCTCACTTTTCCACTTAAAAGGAGTTCGCGAGCACGTGTCGCACGATCAGCGATTTCGCACGGATGGCGTCAGCAAAATGTAAACGTCTTGTTAGGTTTCGGAGACCGAGTGTGGTGACTGTTGTGTCTTGACTGAGTTTTCTGCGTTTTCCATGGCAAAAGAAAGCACCAACGTGGAACTTGGTCGCAGAGGCAGTGATTTGCATAGCCAATCAGGGTTGGTAAAGGACTTCGTGTGAACCCTGATTGGCAGTACGGCGGCGGATACCTGTTAGCGGAAGTATCTTCTACTGTCACGCGGAAAACACAGACATCCGGATTGCACGTAAAGGGCTGGTAGTCTTGCGACCCCCTAGACCCTTCACCGCGAGCGGCCAGAGTCGCGTACCCGACCTTAGTGTCTCTTAAAACGGTCAGGCCTTTGTGATCTTATGACTTACCTCAATTGAAGCGGATTACAGATCGGCCTGGCCATGCAATGCAGATGTGTGGACTTCTGAAGTGGTTTACAACGGGGAATGAAATACTGTTATTAGTGCATTTCCTGGTTGACGGAAATACTGATTCACAACTAAACGCAGCGCTGAACAAACTTCGAATCAGAGATCCTCTTGTAGTCCGTATGAAATTAGAGAGGCCATTTACCATATGATAGACATTAAACCTCTATTTTAGTGAATAATTTGTCTTTCTTTTTTCGGTACAGTTGGGGAAGGGGAGGAGCAATACGTTTCGTGCAGGGACACAGGAAGAAAAAGGGTAGTCACTGCACATGACTCCACCTACGCCCTTCCCTTCAAACTGGAGACGAATCCTTTATCTCTCGAGTATAAACACGCGCCCCAATTTCAAAACAAAAGCACGCGTTAACGTATTCCGTGCTAGAGAACGTGAGATGTAGGAAGGAGATTAGGTTCTGACCAATCGAAGCTGCATTCCTTGAAGACGCGAAGTTTCCACCTCTTCACAGCAATATCTACTCCACAAGGCCCACCTTCTCTCGCACGGAATACGTCGACACGTGCTTTTGTTTTCAAATTCGAGCGCGTGTTCATACTCGAGAGATAAGGGATCCATCTTTAATTTGAAGGTAGGACGAAGCAGGCGGGACTACGCGCAGTCATCGAGTTACCCCCTTTCTTCCTCTGTCTCTCCGCGCGGCGAATTTAAAATTAATCAGACTGATGGGCCAGAGCATTTCGCCAGGGTCGCGGTTTATGACCGTATTGTCCCACGAGTCGGCGGTAGAAAACGATTTCCTACAGTTTTCGGTAATTTATGGCTTAATTGGTTCCGCCTCGTAGCAGACGTGAACTCAGGGTATCGGAAAAGGGAAACAGGAAACAGGATTTTGTTCTTTATAGCAACTCGAAGACTGTCAGTTTCTCTTCTCTTCGGACCCTTTCGAACCGAAACACGTGGTGTCTGCTGCCTTCCTCGAAGCAATGTGTACATTGGCAGTAAAAGGACGGCGTGCGGGCTTTTATGAAAGTGTAGGATGGTTCGTTCGTTGCACTTCCGCAAAGCACGTATGTCTCGAAAATGTGCTGGCTTCTTTTTACCTAAAGCATCTTGTCCTGGTGGGAGTCAACTTATAATAGAACGAGAGAAACTACTTGGGGGTAGAGGAAGTTGCTTGGAAAAAATCCTGTGAGTTAGCTAGTAATCTCGGCCCAGAAATGTACTCTGCTGACGAATATTACTCGATGTTCTGGGTGTACGCCCGGAACAACAGGGACGCAAGTGCTACTGTGTGAGCGTTTGGACGGGAATACCCGCGCATCCAAACCACAAGCGAGGGTACGATTCGCCGTTTGGCGTCAAGATTATTCTCGACGGGGTCGATGATGCCGCGAGGCAGTGATGTGGGTAGACCCAGAGCAACACGTAAGAACAACACGTTCCATGAAAAATGAATTAAGTGATCAGTGTTAGTAACCGTGCAGTGAAGTGAATATTCGGTACATTAACCCGAACGCACTTGTTGTTGCGACTCTTAACTTCATTGGATGGTATTGCATACTTGGAACCAGCTGTGAATTGGGCGCGTCCGTCGCTGACCAGGATCAGTTCGGTGCCCTGGTAACGCAGGTTTTCAAGCTGCAGGTGAATTTCCGAAAGGGTGAGTTTTAGTTACATTATTGGTGATTATTAGTTATTCAATTTAACGCAGGCTATGGCTTATTTCCGGCGATAATTCTCTAAATTTCCGTACCTAAATTTTTCTTCGGGGTTTTTAAACAAACTTATTCATTATCAGCAACAGTGTTGGCCGTTATTGAACTACGGATTTTTACCTCAATAACGAATTACGATCACTTGTCGTACATTTTCTGTTACATTACCTTTTCGTTTATGCGATATTTGAAAACGAAATTTACGTATTTCTTGTACTCTCACTTCAAATAATTATTATTTTCGCTTCTGTTTTAAAAAAAATTCGTTTTTTTACGTTTTTACATGATTTTCCTCGATTTATCTTTTACTCGTTATTCACTTTAAATGACAACCAAAAGATGACGAAAGGTATCGATTGCCGTCGTTTTCGCAGAGATCTGATGAGAAATGCGGAGCTGGAAGAGTTTGGTTCTTAATGGGTATTCAAACTCCTTCGAGGGTCGAAAGCCATAAACATGCGGTGAGGCATCGCGGGGTGTTGTCTTCGCCACGGGATACCATGCGGCATCTCCTTGAGTCAAGTCGCTGGCGGATCACTCTTAAGAGATTTTCCTTCCGAAAAACACATTACTTAGGGAATTACATGAAAGATCAGAGGTCAACACCATGTTTCAATGTGTTGGTCTCACCAATATGCGCGAGCTACTATCCGTTTTAAACGTATGGTGCAAACTTTTATGACTAAATGTCATAGGACTTTTATGTTCCATTGGACCTCCCCTACCACCCCCTAAAATATTGCTACGTATACCGTTTATACCCTGTATATAATGCCGTATGTATCAAAACTGGCAACAATTTGCCATGCTGATCCGGCTACTCAAGTCAGCGTTGAAAGAGCCTTCTCGGCGCTGAAATTGATGCTGGACGATCGGCGGTGCAATTTATCAGAACAGAATTTGCACAAATTATTATTTGTAAAACTGAACACCGATTTTAGGCCCTAGTTAATAAAATATATAATTATTACGTATGTGTTTTTATTGATTGAAACATATAAATTCTATAATTCATTGTATATCGTTTATAAATACAAATTATTCGTAATAATATTTAAAAAAAAATTGATGATGGCCTAGAGTAACCAAAATAAACCTCCCGCCATCGATATTGGTTACTGGTAACCAAAACAGAATTCCCGCAACCGATATTGGTTACCGGTAACCAACACAGAATTCACGCAATCGATATTGGTTACCGGGAACCAAAACAGAATTCCAGCAAGCGATTTTGGTTATACTGATTGAACTATAAAATATCTGGAATGCAAACACGGTAGGGAAAAACCCGGATTGGCCAGACCGAGAGAAATAGTGGCATTGAATGGGTGTCTATCCTGTATTATACACCATCCTGTAGTAAATGCACTTCTATCCTGTAGTAAATTTGAGTACAGGCAGATATAGACGTGTGTGTAAGAGTGAAACAGCATCCCACGCAGAGCAACTATCTTTTTTCAACAGCGCGCCACGACTCCTAATACCCACAGTTCGCATTCCAGATATTCTATAGTTCAATAGTTACACCGTAACCGAAAAAAAATTCCCGTAATTCATATTGGTTATACCGTAACCAAAAAAGTTCCCGTAATTCATATTGGTTATACCGTAACCAAAAAAAATTCCCGCAAAATATATTGGTTATGCCGTAACCAAAAAAAAATTCTGGTCATTGATAACGGTTATTAGTGACCGAAAACAATTTCTGTCGTCAATAACAGTTATTAGTGACCGAAAACAATTTCCGTCGTCAATAACAGTTATTAGTGACCAAAAAATATTTCCGTCGACAATAACGGTTATTGGTAACCAAAAAATATTTCCGTCGACAATAATGGTTATCAGTAACCAAAATCATCTAAAGAAAGGTATTAATTCTTATGCCATAACTTTTAAAATTTAGGTTGTAACAGTTATAGTCTCTGGTTAATATATATAATAATGGAATGTATATTTTTGTTGTTTTTATAACATTGTATAAATAACCATGGCTAGAAATAAAAACAATTTTTGCAGAAAAAAGTGGTTGTAGCTGCGGCGGTACTGTTCGCCTATCAACTTACCGGGGGCTATCTGACCCCGCAGGCCTTCCCATATTGTGATAACTTAGGATTATTTCAAAATGCGGATAACATACCGCTAATCTATCATTGGCGTCGTAACAAAGCAGATAAACGCATTGCGTTTTCACCTGATGACTTTAGACGTAATAGAGACAAATTTATGTACTCTTTGGCTATCCCCGATAAAGACCGCTATGACTTTCATAGATTAAAATTCCAAAAATACTGGTGGCTTTCTAACAATAGTCTACATCTGGATGAACTGGCTGATCGCCGGGCGCTTCTACGAGACAGGAGTCTCTGACTCTTCAAGACTGATTATTTGCTATCATTGTAACGTTAGGGTGCGGGTATCTGGTTGTTTTGTAACCACTCCCCTTTGTATATAGTAGTTTTTAAGTTTAGTTTAGGTTTAGTCTTATTTTTTGGTAGTTTTAGTCGCTAGAACGGGTCTGGGGTTTTTCACCTTCCTTCTTGGCAAGTACTTTTTTCCCCGTTGTTATATGCATCCACCCGCAGTAACGATGTGAGAAGCGTAACCCTATCTCAGGTTAAATTAATAATCATAATGTTTATTTTTTCACCAAAGAGGACATGTCCGCACCTAGTAACTAAGAGATTTCCACACCCGGAACAATTAGTTTATTTAATGTGTTAAGACTTGGTGGCAATTTTTTTTCCTAGTGTTTTTTTCGTAGGCCTACATTATAAGTGAATGTACAAAAGCCTGAAAATAAACATCTTTCAAAAACAAAAAACAGTACTGTTCGCCTATGACGCTACGAGTCGCCGGTTCGAATCCCCTTGAGGGGGAAAATTTTCTTTTTCTATGAGAAAAAGAAACACGGGCTTTATACTCCTATGATTCTGCACACATTCAATATTGTCGCGTCCGTCACAGACACATATAATAAATAGTACCGTTATTTATATTTTTGGCCCTACTGCCCGAAACGTTGCAGGAGACGGACATAGAAATATTGCTGCAACGTTACGTGCAACATTACAATCTTGCACTGCAACGATCCTGCAACTTTGCTGCAACAAGAGTGTGCTGTATGGGTATAGATATATGTATATCGTTACGAATTTCGTCTTATAACTTTTACTGAGTATTCTTCAGATATTGTACTATAAATATATCCAAAAAAAGGAATTGATTTTTAGAAAAATTTTGAGGGTAATGTTCCCTTAAAGCTTATTTGCTTGAATATTTTCGGAGATTGTCGAACAACGCTTTCGATACTTCTTAGAAAATATCAATGTGAACACACGCCGAAGCCATGCAGAGGGTGGAAATTGCTTGGTATGAAAACACGTCAACACCACTTAAGGTGTTAATTATTCCCTTTCTTTATATCGTGAATAATGAATAATTGACAGTAATTTAAATAATTTTATTATTTATTGTACAAAAAGAATATTATTTACTGCATAATGAGTTACGTATGTACAGGCTGTTCGACTACACGTGGAAATAAATTGAAGAGGTGATTCTAGACATCAGAATAAGAAGAAAATCAAGAATAACGAAATTGCGGTTGGGGCTTCGTTTATTAGTTATAAGCGTTTAAGGGCATTTCCCGGTCAAATCGCGCGAAAACATAGGTGATTTTTATGATTTTTTCTAGCAAAAGTATACAATGTAACGTTCTAAAAGTTTTTGCACTTTATTCTGCTACAGGTATAAAAAAATTTATTTCATTTTTGCCCACACCTGCCTCTGACTTACTTACATCGCATGCTGTATCGTTGTAAAAATGAAAGGCCTAGACCATCGCCATGATAACTCCAGACAGGGTCATCCAAAATCAAAAAACCAAAGAAATTCTTTGACATTGGACATATGTGGTTATCGCGCTACCCTCTCTCATTGTTAGGAAACAATTAGTCGATGATTGCCATATGTTTAAATGAAAAAACCTTTTTAGGGTCCCGAAAAATGGGCTTTTTCGCAGAAAAGTTTCCGTAAAAAAATCGATAAAAAAGGCGACAGAAAATTCATAATAGAGGGTGGCACGGAAGCGAGTGCAATTACAAATAAAATTTCGTTTGAATTTTTAAATTCGGCCAGGAATTGCATTTTTTACAGCGGCGATAGTGCTCGAAACCGTGTTTCGAGAAAAACGTTCCTAAAGTTTGACGCCGTGTCGAGCACGTTCATCTAGTGACGGGGACTTGCCCGTGAGCGCCCTATTTTCCATGTGTTTATTCGATTAAAATAAAAATTGATTCTCCTTTTAGTTCAAGAAATGTATTATTAATTAAAAGAAAAATCACATTTCTATCTATTGTACCTGCGCCATAATTGATCTTCAAAAAAATACCTATTTTTAAGGCCATCACACTGTTGGTCCCCCTTAATTGCTTGTAAAATCTGTACCTTTAGGAATTTCGTTCTCAAATTTCACCTGGTCATTCTTGAGATGTTGTGAGATGAAAATATAAAATGAATTTCTGTTTTGACCTGGAAGTGCCCTCAAAGATATGCCTAAAAACAAGCAATCCGCGTGCAACGACGCACGCAGGGGCAACGCAGGCAAGGGGTCTAGCAGTGGTATTCAAAACCTGTGTCGTACGGCACAATTCACCTCGAAAGGAGAGGATCCTACCTCTTATTAGAGGGTAAATTACCTGGGGGTCGCCCACCCCTCATTGTCAGTAACAATGGGAGGTCATAAAACCACTGATATGTCATCATGAAATAATTTATATCTAAGGTTTCTTAAAAATTTTATGAATTTTTTACACGTTTTAAGTCTCTTAAATGCGTATTTAAACGATTACGGGTAGTTTGCCCCCTAATAAGGGTGACGCGCGATAAGTACATCATTCATAAAGCAAATAATGACGCAAATGGAATTTATATCAAGTTTTATTCAACACAATTTTGTACCCCTTATGAACTGTGAGGGATGGTTTCGCCTCCTAAACATGGAAACGGTTCAAAATAAAAAGACAAGAATTTCTTATTTTTCGATCCTCTAAAACATATCCAAAAATCGAAGCAATAATTCTTATGAAATTTGTGGGATAATTTCACCCCTTAAACATGCAAACGGGCCAAAATAAAAAGACACCTATTTCGTATATTTCTGTCCTCTAAAACATATCCAAAAATCAAAGCAATCGGAGGCGGACACCTGACAAATTTATAACTTTGAGGGGTAGTTAAGCCCCTGAAAATGAAAACGGACCTCTACAAAAAAAACAGGTATATCTTATTTTTCGGTCCTCTAAAACATATCCAAACACCAAAGCAATCGGAGGCGAACACCTAAGAACCTTTTCTTGTCAGAGAAGCTGCGACGAAATTTATCTCTTATTCTTTATCACTTCATCCAAAATTGATGGGGAATCGTTGGATTACACCCGAACTGACTACTCGCTGAAATCCATTGTTTTCATTATATCCAATGTAGTCAATTGTGTTATTCACACACACGCGCGCAGAAATCACACAAAACACAGTATCACACCACCCCAACATTTTTGTGTGCTATGTAATCTATTCTTTTGTGTGCTTCAGTACGGGTAAATTTGTGTTCTTTTTTAATTTTTTTCATACGTCTTAGTGCAAGAGATCTGATATTTTTTGGGGGGGGGGGGGGGGGGGGAATTTCTGCGCGTGTGTGTCTCGATAATACAATTGACTACAATGGATATAATGGAAACAATGGATTATAGCGATTTAACAGGTCTGGCGTAATTCAACGGTACCCTTCAATTTTGGATGAAGTGATAAAGAAGAAGAGATCAATTTCGTCGCAGCTTCTCTGAGGTGAGTGACCCCGTGCGACAGTGGCTTTGAATATAACCACAGCTCGACCGCTCCCCTACAGCGGGCTTAGGCATATTTATAAACACTTTTAACTAACAATCAAAGCCTCAACCGCAATATCGTTGTACGTGATTTTCGTATTACTCTCGTGTTTAAACATACCTTAAAGTTATTCCCTCTTGTAGCCAAACATCCTCTACATATGTTTCATATTGTATATTCTTTTAGCCAATTATTTACACTTAAGACCACTAGTTCAAATAGTAAGTAGTTTAAATATTAATATATTTAATTATTATTTATTATTCTAAACAAAATCTGTTTGACCATAATTAATGACTATAATTTCATTTGAATTTTACAGCTTGGTTTGGATGCAGACATGCGCAGGTTCTTCTAATGTCCTTGGGCTTCCTGTGTTGCTATGCCATCAGAGTCACCACATCTGTGACATTGGAAGCGATGACCAATGCTGCCAGTGCTAATCCTGAATTCGAAGTATAATTGCATCTTCATTTTTCATATTTCTCGTTAACACTTTGAGTGGCATAAGATTTAGACAACTACCGGAAAAAGTTTATTCAGCTCGCCCCGTGCTTTGAATATATGCCGGCACTTATGAAAATTTATATTTGTGTATTTTCTATTAGAACTTTATATGTAAAAGTATTACCATTAGATGGATAACATACTTCTAATGAAAATGAATCCAAATACAACCTTATCCGGACTATTTTTAATTATGCATATATAGTTGAAATTGCTTCCAAATTCCGTAGATCAATTATTTATTTATTTACTTAACGGGGAGTACCCTTTAGCTACAACGAAGCATATAACTAACAAAGTAAGTAAAAGGCAGTTTATAATAATTAATCTATAATATAACAGAAGAGAAAAGATAAAAAAATATACAGAGTCGCTTCGCGGCATGGAAACAAGACAAGTAGAACATGTAATAAGATATACAGGGTGTCCCAGAAATGTTGGAGTTCCTTGAAGGGGGTGATTCAGGAGGTGATTTGAAACAACTTTTTCCTTAGCGAAAATATTGTCCAACGCATCATTAACGAGATATTAACAAAAAACCCCGACCAATCAGAGCGCGAGCCTTCCGCTCGAGCTCCCGTGGTAACGTTGGCTACGCGGTAGGCGGCTGCGCTTGTACTACGAACAAGCAAATCGGCATGCATCAAAGGAAACTGCGCAAAATAACAATTGAAAAATACGTAACATACAAAATCGAATTTATCGTCATCTTTTGGTTGTCATTTATCTCCACAAAATTACCTTTTTAAAAAAAGGTACACAAAAGTGCGCCAAGTATACGCGCGCGTGCAGACGAACAAAAAAGACTGTCGTAAATTTAATAATGTGCTATATTTAACTGTACAAAACTAATGATAGACAAAAATTACTCCAATTATCACAATGGCTATTTATACAAAGAAAAAATGTATTAAATAATATTAAGTAGATATATTTTTAAACAAATAAATATTTTAATACGAATAAATATTCAAAATACTTGGCGCTGCGAAACCGAAAGAATGTTAATTGTCTTGGTTAATAAATAAAACAAGACACCACTGACAAGGGAAGATCCCGAACCTGAAAATTCAAAAAATTCTGAAACTTTGTGGATATGTAGGGGATTTCCTTCCGATTACAACGCAATTTTTTTTGCTGCCCAAAATCACTGTAAGGGGGTGAAATTAACCCCTGAAGATTCGGCTATTTTTCGATTTTATTTTGTAACACACAATCTGTAAGAGATAGAAATAAAGTTTCAAGACAAAAGTTACTTCTTTTAATTAGATCTATCAAATCGTAAAGGTTTGATCAATTGTTTAAGCAATTAGAAAAAAGTTATAAACAAAAATATGAATAATGTTTTCTAAAATTCGGGTTTTCACGTGAAATCTGAACTGGATGTTTAAATAATTATGAAACAGCATAATCCATATTTTTTTTCCATACAATTTCAACTATTGTTGTATCGCGGATCTGTGCTCCGCGACAATCGAAAAACTTTTGGAGGTACATATATATCATCCACAAATTCTACAGAATGTGGTCTAAACGGTTCCAAAAATTCTAATGTAACATCAGCTTCCATTGAAAATGATGTGTCTTCTTGCGATTTAATAAGCATGTCTTTTATTATGTCGTGTAACTCCATTTCTCTATTATTAATAGGCGTCTCATTATTATTCTCAATTAGGAATGTTGTCATAAGTAAACGAATTACATTTGCAGGATGTATGGGAACCATTTTCAACACTCCACGTTTGTTACACAGAATCAACGTACATTTACTGTTAACATCTATACTTAAACTACAATTAACTAGTATTTCTTATTGTTAATGAGTCTTTACTCTTCAAATGCCTTCGATACTACTGACAATAATAACGAGTCGAAGCATTTATTACTTTTGTCGTCAGGACAAACCTATAGAACTGATAATACTTATCTTATACGTATACATATGGCATATGTGTATGTATCTTACTTTATCACGTCTGAAGAAAACATGTTTTGACAGTGATATGTCTTACTAAAATTGATCATCTTTATTTTCCTTGCAAATAATGTATCATCCGATAAGGATACTAATATATGTATTCTCATTATTAATGCTCGAGAGAACAACAGACATGAGATAATACTTTGATGGGAGACAAAAGTAGGTATATATTCACATCACACAAGTGTTTTCAAGGTTACCTAACTATACTTAAATCGCTTATTAAATGCCTGCATTGTCTCGCTTGTTTGGTAAACAAATAAGAGAAAAGTTCGATAATTATGTTAAAAATAAAAAGTTCTAATAAGGATAAGTTATATCTAACAGTTCCCTTTTTCTCCTCTATTTCCACCTGATATAATTTCCCCATGTGTAATTGGAGACAAAAATATATAAATTATATTACTTTCTTACTACGCGTCGCGTATTATTTCCTAATAAAAGTTAGAAAAACATTGCTCGTCGTGCAGCTTAAGGTACGTTACAATGGGATCCAAAAGTTTTTCGATCGTCGCGGAGCACAGTTCCGCGATACAACAATAGTTGAAATTGTATGGAAAAAAAATATGGATTATGCTGTTTCATAATTATTTAAACATCCAGTTCAGATTTCACGTGAAAACCCGAATTTTAGAAAACATTATTCATATTTTTGTTTATAACTTTTTTCTAATTGTTTAAACAATTGATAAAACCTTTACGATTTGATAGATCTAATTAAGAGAAGTAACTATTGTCTTGAAACTTTATTTCTATCTCTTACAGATTGTGTGTTACAAAATAAAATCGAAAAATAGCCGAATCTTCAGGGGTTAATTTCACCCCCTTACAGTGATTTTGGGCAGCAAAAAAAAATTGCGTTGTGATCAGAAGGAAATCCCCTACATATCCACAAAGTTTCAGAATTTTTTGAATTTTCGGGTTCGGGATCTTCCTTTGTGAGACAAGAAAGAAAGAAAAATATTTTAATGCAATTTATACATATTCATTCAGTTTAGCAACACCAATTCGGAGAGCAGCGCCAAGTATTTTGAATAAAATATTTATTCGTATTAAAATATTTATTTGTATAAAACTATATCTACTTAATATTATTTAATACATCTTTTTCTTTGTATAAATAGCCATTCTGATAATTGGCGCAATTTTTGTATATCATTAGTTTTGTAAAGTAAAATATAGCACATTAATAAATTTACGAAAGTTTTTTTCGTTCGTCTGCGCGTGCGCGTATACTTAGCGCGCTTTTTTGTACCTTTTTTTAAAAAGGTAATTTTATGAGGATTTCACACATTTTGTAGTGTTTATTGATAACTGGATAATTTTTTTACCCCCTCGGGGTTATTTTTTTTAAAAATATATTGTATTGTCATCCAAACTACGCACGCCTGCAAAGCTTCAAGACAATTGGATTGGAGGAATTAGTTTAAATTTGAATATTCAGATATGAACCAACCATACAAGAAGCAAACAGAGGATCGAAGCTGAATAAAATCGTTTAATTAATATAATACTATGTCACAATAAATTTTTTTCTCTGGCGTAGACCATACTGTATCATCTTCTGTTTCGATTATCTGTAAATATATAAAAGCCACATTTTTTAGTTACAACATAACGTAGAACTTTTAGAAAAAGAGTGGACTTTTGCTATAGTAAGTGTAGAGACTACATAATGTGTCCGAAGGAGGTATGGCAGAAAGTCTTGTTGGAGGAAATTTAAATGCAAATGGTAATTTAGCGAAAATGAACAAAGGATCCAATATTTTTAACGCACAATTTATTAATGTTTAAATACAATTAATTTAGTATGTTTATTGGTAAATTGAAATATTGTTAATGGGAAACTAATAAAATTAATAAATAGCGTGGGAACTACTCTGGATTTTAATAAAGTATTACGAATATCTTTCACAAAAGATTGAAAAGTATCAAGGGAGATGCGTTTTCAGCATACTTTCTTCACTAACGTGATTTACTGTACATTGCAAGCAGTACACCATAATTTTCTTAATTCCTAATGCTACGCTAATTTGAAAAATTTTGTCGATTTACCTTATTTGATAAATTTCCAGAAACTTGTGCGAAACAAGATGCTTCTCTGTCTATCTAACCTTCTCCGGACAACCTACAAGCCTGTGCATTCCCTTCATTTGTATCCAAGCTTGTGCGTCCCCTTCATTTCTATCCAAGCCTGTGCGTCCCCCTCATTTTTATCCAAGCTGTGCGTCCCCTTCATTTCTATCCAAGCCCATGCATCCCCTTCATTTCTATCCAAGCCCATGCATCCCCTTCATTTCTATAAGCTTTACATAAAAACATTAATGTAAAAATAGTTTGATGGTATAAATACAATATATTATTTTATAGAAACTTGTGCGAAAGAAAATGCTTCTCTGTCGAACTTTCTCCGGACAACTTCCAAGTCTGTGCGTCCCCTCCGTTTCTATAAGCTCTACATAAATAGTCTATTAAAAGATTTTGGCGACTTACCTTGTTAATTGAGACAATAATTCAGTGTCCTATATGGTGCAAAAACTCGTGACATTTAAAAAATTTTGACAAGTTTCCTTATTTGACACTTGGTAGGTTATGATTGTTTGACACCAGCTAGGTTACGTTTACCTCGACAGATGTACTCTCTGTCTGGTTGTCACGTGGCAACAATTTGTTACGCGATTGGCCGAAACCTTCGTCGAATGAACGACATGCCTGAGAGACATTTCCTCATCCTTTCATCCTCCCCCTTGCCCTCACTTGACGGACGATGACGATTCTTAATCGTAAGAACATAAAATTTGCCAAATTGGAAATTCACATCGAAATATCTCAGCTCATAATTCACGTAGGAACAAAACGAAAACACTTTTCTAATGTAAATCAAACCCAAGCTATCCATTAAGACCATTGAAAATCTAATCGGATCAGCCGTTATTGAGATTTGATAATCTTAGGGTTCTTGATAGCGGGTCGTGGCGTAATATAGATACTCTATGCATCGCGCTGCGCATATACCTATATATACATGGCGCGAGACACTGCCGTGTCCCTTGAAAGTGAATAATGAATAAAGGATAAATCGAGGAAAATCATGTCAAACGTAAATAGACGAATACACAGTTTTTTTTTAAAGCAGAATCGAAAATAATAATTATTTGAAGTGAGAGAATAAGCAATACGCAAATTTCCTTTTGTTAATATTGTACAGACGAAAATATAATGTAACAGGAAATGAATGAAAAGTGATCGTAGTCCGTTATGGTGATAAAAACCCCTAATTCAATAACGGCCAACACTGTTGCTGATAATGAATAAAACTGTTTAAAAATCCCCAAGAGAAATTTATGTACGGAAATTTGGAGAATTACCGCCGAAAATTAGCGATAGGCTGCGTTAAATTTAAAAAATAATAATCACCAATAAAGTAACAAAAACTCAACCTTTTGAAAATTCATCTGCAGCTTGAAAATCTATGTCACTCGGTCACTGAACCGATTCTGGTCATCGACGGACGCCCCCAGTGCACAGCTGGTCTCAGGTATACGGCACCACCCAAACATAATGGTCGCAACGTCAATTGCGTCCGGGTTAATGTATCGAATATCACTTCACCGCACGACTACTAACACTGATCACTTAATTTATTTTTCACGGAACGCGTTGTTCCTACGATATAAAAATTGGTGGAAATGAATTTTCACTTGGCGTTCGGACCCGTGGGTACAGCCGCGCAAATGCTCGTACAGCAGTAGTTGAGTCTCCGTTGTTTTGGGCATAAACCCAAAACGTCGCATAATGGAACGAGAGAAATTAATTGGGGATAGAGGAAGCTGCTTGGAAAAAATCCTGTCAGTCAGTTAGCAAACGCGTCAGAGAAATGTTTTCTACACAAGTGTATTACGCGATGTTTTGGGTTTATGCCCAGAACAACGGAGCCGCAACTACTGCTGTACGAGCATTTACGCGGCTGTAACCACGGCTCCGAACGCCAAATAAAAATTCATTCCTACAAATTTTTATAACGTAGGAATAACACGTTCCATGAAAAATAAAGTAAGTGATCAGTGTTAGTAGCCGTGCCGTGAAGTGAATATTCGGTACATTAACCCGAACGCTCTTGACGTTGCGACACTTTACTTTGGGTGGTGTCGTATGTACCTGCAATCAGCTGAGCACTGGGCACTACCCTACCATAAATCTTTTCGTCTACTGATGACCAGGATCGGTGCAGTGACCTAGTGATGCATGTTTCCGAAAAGGAAGGAAAGGAATATCTGAAAGGGTGAGGTTTATTTAATTTATTGGTGATTATTAGGTGTAGAAATAAATTCTTTCCGATTTTAGGGTACAATAACAGTTTGGTTTAAAAATGTGAAAACAACTCAATCATCGAAATAATTTCCATTATTGTTAATTACCTTGTCACGTCTTGGGTGGCGGTGTTTAGGACAATGACACTGTGGGGCTGTATGGAAACGCTAGGCACGAAGGCAAGCTTCGTAGCACTTGGGGAGATAGGAATTCAGGCGCGAAGGCCTGCTTCGTAGCACTGAGGCACAGTGGAACAAACTACTCTTTTTTGTGTCAAAATCGTAGAACATTTGATAGGAATAAGATAGAAGGTTGAATTTTGTTCGAGGTTAAAGCTAAGATGTTGCAGAGGAAGGGAAAAATATTGAAAATGTATGACAAACAAGAATTGACCTTGAAAATCTACGTCAAAGTTGACTTCTGCCAAGAAAAGTTCGGTTTTTCCGTTATACCTTGTGGTTGAAGTTTTTCCTTGACTTGTTATACATTATTCCCTATAGATTTTGACGCGCGGAATTCGAATCTGTCGGCAGAATTTGTCTAGACCTTCCGGATTCGAATAAAAATGCGATTTAAGTGGTTATGCTCACAACGGACGTTCGGAAAGCCGGAAATTTAGAAAATTAAGAAACTCGCTGGGCAAGTAGAGTAGTTCATCCGTAACGCAACCCTATTTTTTGTTGGTGCCATAATGCAATTTTTGGGGACGAAATCATCCCCTGAAAAAAATGCAGAATTTTCTTTTCCGTTGATTATCTTGAGAACGGTGAGAAATGTCGAAAAGAAGTTTAAGCAGAAGGCACATCGTTTCCTTATGTCTACAAAATGGCGTAAAAATAATTTTCAAAAAATCCATATTTTTCAAGTTACTCCCACCACCAACCCTTAAAATTAAGATTTGTATTTTGTAAATATATGTAAATATATGCCTCTGGATAATCGCTTTTCATACATATAAATGGTTTATGTGTTATATTTTTTTTGCAAACAAATAAAACCTCTATTACCGAATTTGAAGTACATTTTAGCAGTTTCCATTAATAAAACGGTTTTTTAAAGCCATATTTAAATTATTATTTATATAATGTTTAGACACCTTTCAATTATTTAAACAAAAGACGCATCTAGAAACGCATCCCAGCCAATTTCAAAATCCTGTAGATTTGTGTTACTTCAAGAATTTGATGGATGCCGGCTTTTATGCAATGTGCATGGTGTAACAAGTATTTTGTTTTAATCGTGCCCTTGAAGAATATTATTATTGTACCAATTACAAATCGTAATTTTCAAAGTATGTATAGTTTTATATTAGTTTAACTCTTCCAATGTATAATCAAACAATACAGCGTGTACAAAAAGAGACGAGTCTTGCTTAAATAATTGAAAGCTGTCTTTATATAAATAATAATTTAAATGTGGCTTTAAGAAACCATTTTATTAATGGAAACTGCTAAACTGGATTTATATATATGAAAAGAGATTATCCAGAGGTATTTCAGCACATATTTACAAAATACAAAAACCTAATTTTAAGAGTTGGTGGTAGGAGTAACTTGAAAAATATGGATTTTTTGACAATTATGTCTACGCGGTTTTGTAGATATAAGAAAACGATGTACCTTCTGTTTAAACTTCTTTTTGACATCTCTCGCCGTTCTCGAGATATTCCACGGAAAAGAAAATTCTGCATTTGCTTCAAGGGATGATAATACCCCCAAAAATTGCATTATGGCACCAACAAAAAATAGGGTTGTGTTACGGATGAACTACAGTAATTCCTCGTTATTGTCTCGTTTTACCATGAGTAGTACGCCCGGTGACTATCCCCACCATTTCTTGGAATCCTTCGGTCGAGAGTGAGAGAACGAAAGAGTCGACGGCAACTTCGTGTCAACAGTTTCGATCCCTCTCGCTCGCCCGAATAGTGTCCGCATCACGTCCGCCGCAATCCCCGTTAGTTGGGTTTATTACGAGGAATTACTGTAATCGCACACCAAGTTTTATAATTTTCTAAATTTCCGGCTTTCCGAACGTCCGTTGTGAGCGTAACCACTTAAATCGCATTTTTATTCGAATCCGGAAGGTCTAGACAAATTCTGCCGACAGATTCGAATTCCGCGCGTCAAAATCTATAGGGAATAATGTATAACAAGTCAAGGAAAAACTTCAACCACAAGGTATAACGGAAAAACCGAAGTTTTCTTGGCAGAAGTCAACTTTGACGTAGATTTTCAAGGTCAATTCTTGTTTGTCATACATTATCAATATTTTTCCCTTATTCTGCAACATCTTAACTTTAACATCGAAAAAAAATCGACCCTCTACAGGGTGTCCGCGGGAAGACTGAACAGTTGGATATCTCCTAAAGTATTGGAGATAAAAAAATAAAAAAAATACGGAATCGCATGGTTTGAGGGGGCCAATTTATTAGCGTAGACGACTTTTTTCTTCGATTATTATATTAAAAGATACGATGGTCAAGTTCGGTTTCTTAAATGGAACTATTTTTTTTGAAGAGGTCACTTGATAGTGCGTTCCAAGACAAATTCAATAAGCTATAATGTATACACTTTATTTCCACTGGTTTTTAAGTTATTGCGCTTGCAAATTTACTGATTTTCCTTGGAAGAAAACCCGCTGGAATAGCAAGGACCGGGGAAGCACTTGCTGGCGCCGCGGGTGGCCTTGCCTATTGAAACAGATACCTACCTGCCAAAGGTCTACGCCGGGAATGGCAGGCCCAAAGGCTGGACAATTCTTTTGCGACAGAAATGCTACTTAGGTAGATACATCTGCGGTATCGAGAAGCGCACCGTTACTTTTATTTTGCCCTTGCTCCTACGCTCGGATGGCCGGTTCTTTTGGGAGGGATGCAAGTTCAATTGGTTAGAGTTAGGAGGTGTGAAAAAGTTGCTAGACCAAATTTCAGCCATAGGGGGCAGATTGTATTAGGACCAATCGGATTTGCATCCCTCGCAAACGGCTGTTCTCTTGAGGAGAGCCTCTTCACAGCAAAACCTCCCCCCCCCCCCCCCCCAATGCCAACCTGCTCTCGCACGGAATACGTCAACGCATGCTTCTGTTTTGATATTGGAGCTGGTGTTTATACTCGAGAGATAAAGGATCTGTGTGAATTTTTAGGGAGGACCTCACGTCGACAGCGGGCTACCCGTTTTCTTCTTGTGTCTCTCCACGAGGCGTATTGACGGTGGATTGTAGGAGCGTAGATGTCTGGATGCCAGTTATTGAATTCAGGAGACGATAGAAACACTTAATTACAAAACACACATACACTATAATATTAAAGTAAATCGTATTCCTCTCGGGTAGAAGTACTGATAATGATCGAACTTGCGCCCTACTTCGCGCAGACCGATTACACGGAGGGTACTCGAGTCACAAACTGCACATATGATACAGGGTGAATCTGGAGATACGCCCGTCGAAGGATGCGGCCTGGTACCCCGTGACGAGGACAACCCCCCAGCAGTGCCTCACCGAATTTTATGGCTTTTTCCGGAAAAAGGTATGAATCCTGAGCCGAACGTAGCGAATTGAGGTCGAGCCCCCGCAGTCGAGGGTGAAATATCCATTACAGCGTATTAACAAATTCTTTTCTTCATCGGATCGAAAGGGACGTGACGCCAATGGATTCCTTATGTTTTTCTGATGAAAATCATACCAAATGTCATGCAAATCGGACTACTTTGACACAAGCTATTTGTACTCCTTATGTAAAAGTTGTCCTATTTACACGATATTTGGCATGATTTTCATCGGAAAACCCCAAGGAATCCATCGGCCACACGTCCATATCTATACGATAAAGAGTAAAGGATTATTTTATTGCTGAAACAGACACAGGGTAAATCTGGAGCAACGCCCGTCAAGGAGATGCGGCCTGGTACCCCGTGGCGAGAACAGCCCTTCGCAGTGCCTCACCCGATTTTATGGCGTTCGACCCTCAAAGGGGTTCGAGTGCCTATTAAGAAGTGAGCAATCTTCGATTAGCGCATTTCTTATCAGATCTTTGCGAAAACGACACCCATCGATTCCTCAGGTTTCGCCGATGAAACTAACACCAAGAACGACGTAATTCGGACCTTGATAAAGGAAATTCCATGGAACATCGATTTATATCATTTCAAGCTGATTTGATTTGGTTAAAAATAGTCCGATTTAAACAAAATTTTGTATGATCGTCATCGGAAAAACATAACGAATCCTTTGGCGTCACAGCCTTTTCGATGCGATAAAGAATGAAGAATTTCGTACTACGCTGAAAGGAATATTTCACATTTTCACCCTCGACTGCGGGGGGTCGACCACAATTTTCCGGGGTCGGCCGAGGATTCATACCTGTTCCAGAATTAAAATAAGTCTTTATTTCTTATCGTATCGATATGGAGGTGACACCGAAGGATGCCTCATATTTTTCCGATGAAAATCATGCTAAATATCGTGTAAATAGGACAACTTTTACATAAGGAGTACAAATAGCTTGTGTCAAAGTAGTCCGATTTGCATGACATTTGGTATGATTTTCATCAGAAAAACATAAGGAATCCATTGACGTCACTTCCCTTTCGATACGATGAAGAAAAGAATTTCTTAATACGCTGTAATGGATATTTCACCCTCGACTGCGGGGGCTCGACCTCAATTCGCTACGTTCGGCTCAGGATTCATACCTTTTTCCGGAAAAAGCCAGAAAATTCGGTGAGGCACTGCTGGGGGTTGTCCTCGTCACGGGGTACCAGGCCGCATCCTTCGACGGGCGTAGCTCCAGATTCACCCTGTATCATATGTGCAGTGTGACTCGAGTACCCTCCGTGTAATCGGTCTGCGCGAAGTAGGGCGCAAGTTCGATCATTATCAGTACTCCTGCCCGAGAGGAATACGATTTACTTTAATATTATAGTGTATGTGTGTTTTGTAATAAAGTGTTTCTATCGTCTCCTGAATTCAATAACTGGCATCCAGACATCTACGCTCCTATAATTCACCGTCAATACGCCTCGTGGAGAGACACAAGAAGAAAACGGGTAGCCCGCTGTCGACGCGAGGTCCTCCCTAAAAATTCACACAGATCCTTTATTTCTCGAGTATAAACACCAGCTCCAATATCAAAACAGAAGCATGCGTTGACGTATTCCGTGCGAGAGCAGGTGGGCATTGGGGGAGGGGGAGGTTTTGCTGTGAATAGGCTCTCCTCAAGAGAGCAGCCGTTTGCGAGGGATGCAAATCCGATTGTTCCTAATACAATCTGCCCCCTATGGCTGAAATTTGGTCTAGCAACTTTCACACCTCCTAACTCTAACCAATCGAACTTGCATCCCTCCCAAAAGAACCGGCCATCCGAGCGTAGGAGCAAGTGCAAAATAAAAGTAACGGTGCGTTTCTCTCTACCGCAGATGTACCTACCTAAGTAGCATTTCTGACGGAGAAGAATTGTCCAGCCTTTGGGCCTGCCATTCCCGGCGTAGACCTTTGGCAGGTAGGTATCTGTTTCAATAGGCAAGGCCACCCGTGGCGCCAGCAAGACCGTTCCCGGTCCTTGCTATTTCAGTGGGTATTCTTCCAAGGAAAATCAGTAAATTTGCAAGCGCAATATCTTAAAAACCAGTGGAAATAAAGTGTATACATTATAGCTTATTGAATTTGTCTTGGAACGCACTATCAATTGACCTCTTCAAAAAAAATAGTTCCATTTAAGAAATCGAACTTGACCATCGTATCTTTTAAAATAATAATTGAAGAGAAAATTCGTCTGCGCTGATAAATTGGCCCCCTCGAACCATGTGATTCCATATTTTTTATATTTTTTTATCTCCAATACTTTAGGAGATATCCAGCTGTTCATTCTTCCCGCGGACACCCTGTATATTATTCCTATCAAAAGTTTTACGATTTTCATACAAAGAGGAGCAGTTTGTCCTGTGTGAGGGTTAGGAATTCAGGCACGAAAGCCAGCTTCGTAGCACTGAGGGTTAGGAATTCAGGCGCGAATGCGAGCTTCGTAGCACTGAGGGTTAGGAGTTCAGGCGTGAAGGCCAGCTTCGTAGCATTGAGAGTACGTAGGAATTCAAGCGCGAAGGCCAGCTTCGTAGCACTGAGCGACTAGGGAAGGTTTATGCAACAATCGCGCACCAAGGCGACACCCGTTAGAGCACAGGTGGTGGTATTTAAAGGCTCGGATTTACTGCTGCACTAATATAAGAAGCCACACGGAATATTTCCGCAAAATATGTCCAGCCACATGGTCGTACAAAACCCGTGCGAAAGTAAGCCTTGTAAACACTACAAGAAATCCCGGCGTTCGCGGTCCGAGACCAGCCGCTGCAGTTGCTTGTTATGATTTAGAATTTCCGTAACCGAAGGAGCAAGACAATAACTCGAAACGCTGTTGTAACGCCCCACGGGGACACGAACCCAGCGTTACCGACCGTCGATAAAATAGAACTGTATTACATTACCGCGGAGCCAACCTGTGTTACCGCGCACAAGCATTGTTTATACTTTTATACATAAATTATAAACTAAACAAATATTAGAGAAGCAATTACTATAGGGACATTAAAAATAATTAAATATAAGTACTTACAAAAGCGCAAGACCAATTATAATGTAATAAGCGAGCAAAATACAACATAACAGATATCGACTCACTGCGCATGCGTCAGCCCGCCAATTTTCCAGTATAAAAGGAGGCGCACGCAGCGCAGCGGAACATTCAAGCTACATTAAAAAAAACACGCTCTTTAGTTGATGAATGTTCAGCCCTAGAAGAAGCTTAAGTTGCAATTAGTGGGATTCAGCTTGCTCCGGAGACGGTAGCGGCGGATCTCCAGTGTATAAAAGATACTGGTGCACCTCTTTCGACTATTCATTTTAAAAGTTTAGAACCTTGCTTTCGCAAAGGCATCGAGCTCGTACCGGAGACGGTAGCGGCCGAGGCACTTGGTAAAAGCGAGGTCTTGTGGAGCATAGAACAAAAACGTTGTCAAAAGTGACGAGCTCGCTCCGGAGAAGGTAGCGACCGTCCTTACTACAGACGTTGCCAAGAGAATACGAGCTCGCTCCGGAAATCGTAGCGGCCGTGCTCTGTAACACATATATACATAGCCACGTAGCATATAGCATAAGATAAAAACATGAAAACATAAAAAAATATATAATCTTAGACGTAGGCAATATTATTATACTCGTTATTATGATTAAGTGTTGTTTGAATAAAGTCATTGTTGAGTTTAAAGTTGGATTTCAATCATTCACCTCCCCAAACGAAACCCCCACCTATCCTACACTGGAGAAGACGCCGCTCTTCTCTCGAGAGTCTGCCGATGTTCAGTTGTCTCCGGCCAACCGGACGTTACGCTATTCAAAACAAGACCGTTTATTCAGTTTAAGGCTGCCGTCTCACAGGCCTTGAATGTGTGCGTACGCTCACACAAGCTAGGAAAAGCATGTACGTATACGCGTGTAGTAAACAAACCGTAAATTACAACTTTCGCCCTGGAATTGGCAAGAAGGAAGTTTTTGCGGGTATAGTTGTCTCCAGTAGACATCCGTGCAGGGTGGTCTGGTGCGTTTGAGCGCTAATGACCACCGTACGTTGAAATAATACTGAATTTATGAATCGAAAACTGAACAGAATGAGGCTTCAAGGCTTCTCCGTTGGTGGCGCTAGTGGTGTACCGCAGCACGTAGCACCAGCGTGACGTATACGCAGGGCCGACGCGAGGTTAGTTGGCGGCCTCATGCAAGAAAATTTTTGGTGCTCCCCAATTTTTGCACCTGTTTTCTATTTAATAAGATTTGTCTTTACGGGCTGTACATTTCGTTTATGTGGGGGTAGGATTCCTTTATTATTAAGCGTGTGATATAGTTTTTTAGCGTCCCATTCGACTGGCGCCCTTATGCAGCGCATAATTTGCATAATGGTTCCGTCGGCCCTGCGTATACGCGTGTAGTAAACAAACCGTAAATTACAACTTTCGCCCTGGAATTGGCAAGAAGGAAGTTTTTGCGGGTATAGTTGTCTCCAGTAGACATCCGTGCAGGGTGGTCTGGTGCGTTTGAGCGCTAATGACCACCGTACGTTGAAATAATACTGAATTTATGATACGTGTACTGAGACAGACTCGAGAAATGACAGAATGAAGCTTCCAGGATTCTCCGTCACCGGCGTTGATGGTATATTCGCGCCATGTATCATCAGAACCGGTGGAAGACCAAACTAGCCGATAAATGTAGGAAAGACATAGTTGCCGAGACGTATCGAGGGTCGAATCGCGCTGTTGTCGCATTTCCCCTATCACTATTTTGACATCAAGGAAGCTTGAATGAATCACGGCGAAGCGGTTGGAGAACAGAGATAGACAAAGAAATTATCTGGATAAACTCAAATAAAAGATACTACAGTATTGTCTTATTACGGGCTCGGTTAGGTGTACACGATGTGGACTTTTCGCTATTCCCGTCACTTCTGTCTCACTCTTGTCCGGCGAAGGCGAGAGCGAAATGGAACGAGAGCGAGCGAGAGGCACTGAAAGCGAGCGAGGGCAGTACGAGATAGACGACGGGATGATGTTTTATCTCGCTCCGTCTTTCAGACGCCTGACACTCCTTCCTTTGCGTTCGCGGCCGTCGTGCAGGCAAGGCGTTCCATCTCGCTCCTCCCTTCGGCCAGAAAGAAGCGAGAAACGAACACTGGGAATTAGGGCTCTGTTCGCGATACAGGCTCAACGACGCGCCGGTCCCGACCAGCGAGGACTTGGACTGTTCGGCGGCGGCTTATAATCTCGGTTGGAGAGGCATACACTGTTGATAAAATGTAAAACGTCACGTTTTCAGTATTCAGTAACATACTGCTGAGATTTTCCACATTAAAATGAATTCAAACACGGTATAAATCGGATTATTTCTAGAACTGTACTAGATAATTAAATATAAATGTAACAATTCTAATCTAAAAATGCTAAAAATAATCCGATTTATACCGTGTTTAAATTCATTTTCATTGTAGTATAAGAAAATAATTATTTTTTTAGTTTTTAATGCATTTTTAATAAAATCGTTTATTATAAATTTTTTTATTTTCAAGTTTTTAGTTTTCGTGGATTTACATTTCACAGCTCAAACTTCTTTACAAATATATTTTATTGCTGTATGCAGTTTAACAGTTTGCTTGAACCCTACAGTGCTGAAAGTTCGTAAAGAACGCGAGTGGTTGATTTTAAGTCGATTGGATTTGTGGCTATGGGTTATTATTTATTGGTGACTGGGTAATTTTTTCACCTCCTTGGAGGTTTTTTCCATAATTTTGTATTGTCATCCAAGCTACGCACCCCTGCAAATTTTCAAGACAATTGGATGGTTGGAAGTGGATTAATATTGAGTTTCCAGATTTGAATCAAACATACAAACGAACAGGGGATCGTAGCTGAATAAAATCTTTTAATGAGACATTCCAAAATATACGTATTGTTAGTACTGATCTCTAGTTTATATTGATAAATTTTTACAATCGTGGAATAACAATTCCGAAGAAAATCATGTACAAAAGTATTCAATTCAAATATACTTTTGTCCAAATTGATGTTTTAAAAAAATGATTACGTTATTAAATTTATGTCTAAACAACAGGCAATTCTTGTTGATAAAAAAGATCATTTGATGTATAGTTAGATGAGAAAGAAAGCGTCATATGTTTTAAAAGAACTATAGCATTTATAGATTTCATTACGATCGGCCTGTTACACTTCGGTGATGTACCTTATTCAAATTGTATGCTTTGAAATTGCACATTGATTATACAAAATATTACATCGCAAATTAGTATTGTTTCATTGACATGCTTCCTAACTGCACTACACAACCTCTCTATCTTTCATTATTGCTATCCTCTTTTACGTTCAGCGAGGAAATAATTTAAATCGGACTACTTTGAACAAAACGGGCTTTCAATTCTGCAAATAAATTTGATCTGTAATATCGTTAATAATGACAGTTCAAATTGTGTCAGGTTTGGTATCTTTCCATCTTTCCTTCTTACACTCTCGGACCTCTTTATCTATCATTATTGCTATCCTCCTTTACGTTCAGCAAGGCTCTGACGCTAGACGCAGCTCTCGTGCCGTATTCCTTCAAGACTTCTCGATAGAAAGAGCTGTGGCAACAGCGCGGCATAGACGGGAGAACAGAAAATGTGGCAACTATGCGTAAAAAATTCGTCTACATAGAGTACCTGGAGATGTCACCTCTGTATAAGTTCTTTTTATCGACCGCAGTAGTTTCATTACGGTCCGTCTGTTTACTGAGGACGCTTCAATCGATTGGGACCATGACAAACTTGAGACGGCAGCCTTAAAGCAAGAGAATATGCCATGCACGGTTAATGCGATAGCGGTTGGTTAACACATTCGCGACCGGCAGAGTTTTTACGTTTCTAATTGTTCACAATAATTGAAGACAGGCTTTATCTATTTTACTTTCTATTTATTCTATATACACGAGGTAAACATATACTTTCTTGTCGGCTTCTTCCTTTGTTCTGCTCTCGTCTCTACCCTCGCTTAGCGACACACTTCCAGGCACTCTGGAGTGGGGAAGTTTGAATACAATACGCTCTCCTACGGTCGCACGTACGATATAAATGTACATACACTCTTATATCCTAACACGCCTCCTTACATTTATATTGTACATTTCGATTTTACACACGTCCTTTTATGTTACATTCAACAGCTTCCTAAATTTTTCAAATTTTTCTTTGCACAAAGACTTCGTAAATATATCCGCAATATTCTCATCAGAGTTTACTTTAATTACATCGATTGTATTTTCTTCTACATAATCATGTACATAATGATAATGAATTTCTATATGTTTTGAGTTTTTCGTGAAATTTCCATATTTCGCTATATTAATAGTTCCGGAATTATCTTCGTAAATCTTTATTGGCTTATCTAACCTTACATTAAATATTTTAACTACTTCCTTTGTAAATATCAATTCATCGACTGCTTCTGATAATGCTACATATTCAGCGAATGTCGAAGCTTTTGTTACACATTTTTGTTTTTTTGACTTCCAATAAATTACATTACCATATAGTCGAATTACATAGCCAGTTGTAGACTTCCTATCGACAATATCACCTGCCCAATCGGCATCTACATAACAATCTAAAGTTTCAGCATTTTCATTTTTCTTATAACTTAATTTTAAGTCTTTTGTTACGTACAAATATTTGAATATTCGCAACGCATACTTATAATGAGTTTCATTGTAACAGTTTTGAAATCTGCTTAAATAGTTAACGCTATAACTTATATCAGGTCTCATACCTAAACTAATGTAAAATAAGGCACCAATTAAATTCCTATATTTAATATTACTCTCACATACATCATCTCTTCCAATCTTCAAATTCGTTTCTATAGGTGTAGTATATATTTTACTATTTTGCAACTTATACTTGCTTACTAATGACTCGATGTATTTCGTTTGACTTAACTCCATTTCATTTTTATAATTATCATAGTCTACGTTAATTCCTAGATATTCTTTATTTCACCTAAGTTTTTCATTTTAAATTTATCAGATAAAAGTTTCTTTATATTTTGTATTTTCTCTTTGCTCATGCTACAAATCAATAAATCATCTACAAATATAAGTAAATAAACATTATCTCTACCTTCGTTAAGAGTATATAGGCAGTAATCTATATTACTCCTTTTAAATCCTAAATTCATCAAAAATGTATTAAAACATACATACCAGGCTCTCGAACTCTCTCTTAAACCATATAATGCCTTTTTTAGTATACATACTTTATTCGTTCCATCTTCGTATCCTTCCGGTTGATTGACATATACCTCAGAGCTTACTTTGCCATTTAAGAATGCAGTTTCTACATCCATTTGTTCAATAGCTAGGCCCATTTGGCAACAATGAGATAATAATATTTTTAACGTTTGCATTTTTGCTACAGGAGAGTATACAGGGTGTTCCAAAAATGCTGC